>JBBMKD010000001.1:36813155-36882711 GCA_037834095.1 Argya squamiceps
CCACGGCGGGCAGGCGGGCCCTGCGCGGGCAGGGGGAGGCGGTGCCGGCTCGGGGTGTGGGTTCGGCGCTTTCCGCATCGCCCTGCCGGGGCAGCACCTGCCCAAAAAATAGTGGGATATCTCAACTTGGAAGAGACCCATAAAGATTTTCAACGCCCATGTAGGACCACCTAAAACTAAACGCTGTGACTAAGAGCACTGTCCAGACACTCCTTGAACCATGACATTATTGTCATCCTTAGTGGTGCTCCTTGGCTTGCTGCGGCCCCAGCTGTGGTGGCCCCATAAAGCGGTGCCCCTCGGCAGGGCAGGAGAGCCCGGCTTTGGATGGGGCACTGCAGGCTTTGAGCCCTCATTAACCAGCAAAGACTGCAAACAAGGCTGAGTGTGAAGAGTTCAGCAGAGCTTGACAGCTTGAACGCTTGGAGATTAGCCACTAACCTCACACCCCACCTTAACCTAACTTTTATGCTAGTTGCTCCCAGAATAACCTGCCAGTATTTCTTCATCAGAACTACCTATATCTATGACTGATTTGACATAAGTAATAAAGTTTCCAGCTGCTGCTTTCCTAAAACAACTTTTTTTTTTTTTTAATGGAGAATATAGGGTAAAGTAATTTGAATTTTTTTTCCAACACAAGAGAAATGCAGTCTTCAGAAGCTTCTCATAAACTTCAGTCATCTTCAGACATACATCATTAATTAGTTTATCTATGATGAAGAATTTCCAGTGGGAAAAGCATCCATTTTCAATTGTCAAATTTATGTGATTTCCAAATGCTCCTCCAAACTTTCATTTATTTATTTTGGAAACATATTTAAGAAAAGGGTTCTCGGGGCAATCCGTGGCTGCAGGTTATTGATTTAAGGGACTGACTCACTAATTACAATATTTGTGTCAAACGTTTATGCAATATTCTACTTTGTTTCTAACAATGCCAAACTTTGTTCAAGCAAATATATGACTAACAGATCTTCAAAAGGTATATTAAGAGTGTTCGTTCCTTCTACCTTGTCCTTGCATCTCAGGACTTGACTCACAGTAAGTCCTGTGTAGACATTGAAGAGACATTAAGGACATGATGCATCTTTATTTCACATCCTACCCAATGGAAATGTCTTTGTTTCTACTACCTGCTGCTATTTGCATGAAAATTCTTTCTTCTGGGAGCAGGTTTGTTTTGTGCTTGGAGAGATTTTTCTAATATACACCAAAAGTTATACCTAGCATGTGAGTAACCAATAGTGATCAATGGATATTCAAAAACATACGGGAGATACTATAATATAAATTTATAAACATATAAATGATAGAAATTAATGATTTTGTAATCTCTGCATTTTGTTTCTCTTTGGTAAGAATAGAAGGGTTTGCTTTGATGTATACATCTGGTTAAATTCTAGATATCCATCCATCAAAGCAAAATTACTTCAAATGATGTGGATATTTCAGACACTAAACACTTGTTTACAGTAAGTTTCAGGTTCTGAATAGCATATACAGCCTCTCTATTAGAAATTATAGATTCAATTCATGTTGTTTCTGTTGGTCCAGAACAAGTCTAGATGGGTTACAATACCCAGCTTCTTCCATTTTTAATTTTTTTAATTAAAAGATAACCCTGAAATCTTTAAGGGACATTTTCAGTATTTTTTTTTTTAAGTCTGCTTAAACCCCCCTTGTTAGAATAGATGCTCTGCTAGGTCTATCTAAACACAAATTATACTCCGGCTAAATATCCACTCTTTTTTTAGGGAAAAAATGCAAGAACCATTTAAATATACAGAAATACTGTTTCAATATGCAATCTGTCCTCACAGATGCCAGCTGGGTTTAGCTTTGGGGCTGCTCAAGTCTTGAAGGACTTCCATTTCTTCATGGAATCTTCTTTTTGTGATGCTTTATATTTGGCTTCCAGACCATCCACTGACAGTGAGTCCCATAATTTAATTATGCATTGTACAAAAAATGTGCCTTTGGAGCCTGCTACCTGATATTCATCTGATAACCGCTAGTCTTGCAATATAAAAATAATTACTGCACTTACCTTCTCTAAGTCATTCTTGACAGATCACTGCTATTCTCTCTCTCCTGTCTCTTTTCCAGGGGGGTCCTAATCTAAGTCTGCCTTCATAGAGATGCCATTCCATCTTTTTGTGATTTCTGTTGCCTTCTTCTATGAGTTCTAGATCTCCCATGTTCTATTGCATTTGAGGACACCAGAACTGCAGCCGTACAAAGCCACTAAAACTCTTCTGCCTACATCTGAGGGGTTTTCACTCCTGCTTTTTGTAATAACTTGTATTTTAACATCTACTCCAGTACTACTTTGCAAGGTGATTACTTTGCATGATGTTTTAATAAGCCATTGGTAGGCCTCAATTATGTTGCCATCTGTCTGTGGACTATAACTCTATCTGATTGGCAAATGATTGACATTCCTCTAAGATTTATATCACTGGTTTATATCTAAGAGTACATTTTGAAATCACCCAGAATATCAATATGGCATCTACATTTCGTGAGATCCTGGATAGCAAATTGCTCATCTGTGTATCAAAAAGCAATACCTCCTGATAATTCATCACTGAACATCATGGGATCAAACTGAAAGAGGGATATTTAGGCTAGATATACAGAAGAAATTCTTTACTGGCAGGGTGATAAGGCACTGGAATAGACCGTCCAGAGAAACTGTGGGTGACCCATCCCTGGAAGTGCTCAGCATGGGATGGGGTTTTGAGCAATTTGGTCCAATGAATGACTTCCTGCACATGGCAGGGGGGTTCACAGAATCAAAAAATATTCTGAGTTGGAAGGGACCCATCAGGATCATTGAGTCCAACTCCTGGCCCTGCACAAGACACCCCAAGAGTCACATCATGTGCTCTGAAGAGCTTTGTCCAAACACTTCTTGAACTCTGTCAGGCTGGTGCTGTGACCACTTCCCTGGGGACCCTGTTCCAGTGCCCAACCACCCTCTGGATGAAGAACCTTTTCCTAATATGCAACCTAAACCTCCCCTGGCTCAGCTTCATGCCGGGTTGGAACTTTCCAACACAAACCATTCTATGATCGTATGGTTATACAATCTGAAAACATGTAAGTATCTCTTTATCTCTTTTCATTTCCTTAGTTACAAGCTGAGCTTCCTTCCACAGCAGTTCCTTATGATCAGTATGCTGGTCTGTAACAGCCCATTTCCAAGGGTCCTTATTTTCCCTCTTTGTACAAAAATTGAACACTGAACATCTTAAACTGTGGTTAAAAACTCAGTGTCTTGATGCAGCTTTAAAAAATTACAGTTGATAGAAGGAAACTCTTAAGCTTTTAGAAGGCCTTGGTTTGATGAATATTCAATGGGGAACTGTTTTGTAATATCTTGATAGGAAGTTTCATGCAATGCGCACCCTTCTTTGCCATGAAAACAATTTTGGAAGGAGGTCCAGATGTTGATTTCCATTGTATTTCCTAAAATCACAGAGTGGTTGAGGTTAGAAGGGATCTTGGAAAATGATCTGGTCCAACCACCCTGGCAAAGCATGGCCACATGAAATCTTTTAAATATTTTTGCAAAGGGAGACTCCACAGTGTCTCTGGAGAGTCTGTGCCAGTGCCTGGTCACCCTCACATGAGAAAAGTGTTTCCTGATATTCAGTGAGAACCTCCTGCGTTTCAATTTGTGCCCATTGCCTCTGGTCCTGGCACTGAATGCCACTTAAAAGAGCCTGGCTGATCCTCTTTGCAGCTTTCCTTCAGTTATTTGTAGACACTGATGGGATCCCTCTGAGCCTTCTCTTCTCCCAGCTGAACAGTCCCAACTCTTTCATGGAAGAGATGCTCCACTCCCTTCATTCTTGTGGCCCTTGGCTGGACTCCCTCCAGTCTGTTTATGTCTCTCTTGCACTGAGGAGCCCAGCACTGAACACAGCACTGCAGGTGAGGCCACGCTGGTGCTGAGCAGGGGGGAAAGAATGGTCGCCCCCCTTGCCATGGTGTCAGTACTTTGCCAGTACAGCCCAGGATGCCACTGACCATCAAGAATTCCCTGCTGGCTCCCATTCAGCTTGGTGTCCACCAGGGCCCCTGCTCCTCTCTTGCCAAGCTGCTTTCCAGCTGGGTGGATCCACTGGTGCCTGCAGTTGTTCATGAGGTGTGTGGCTGAAGATGGCAGGCGTGTTGTCAATTAAGAACACAGATCATAAAAGGACCATTGTGTTCAACACAATCTTCAAACTCCAAAACTGCTGCTCATAAGTTTCATTGCTACAGCTGTAACACAGAAATGTTAGATGGCATCCACTGGAATCCATAAAACATAGCTGTTTAGTAAAAAAATGTTAAAAGCTTGGGGTGTTTGACTCTCCCTAGGCTTTGATGAAGAATAAATATGATTACAGAAGATACTGCAGCTGTCAACAGTGCTGGTGGTGGTTCATACTTTAAATAGAAATTATCAGCACATTTAAAATACCAGAAACATTTGAGAAAGCCACCAGGATTTTTCCCAACATGAATCATTATCATGTCAGTAAAGTAAGATATTTTATCTGTCACTTAATGAAAATAAAATATCTTTATTTGCATATAGGTCTGTATGTGCTGGGGCTTACCAGTCAAGCATTGCCAACATCAAGGTTTGTTTTTGTTGTTTAATTTGGTGGGCTGCCAGTGTCAACTTTCTTTCAGTACAGTTCAAAGTCAGAGTACAGTATCCCTTCAATAAGTAGGTCACTTGGGAAAATGTCACAAATGTGACTCTTTGTGAATCTTTGTCAGCTCTTATTTATCTTTAAATAAAAAACCAGATGTACATGATAAACATACCAAGTTGCAATAAAGGAGTTCATATGATAATTTTGGGCAGTGCTTCAGATTCACAACACTTTTCCATATTATCCTGCTAACTTCACGAGTCCTACAATCTGAAGAATAGTGCTTGAATTCTGAGGGTGTCCAAGAAATACAACACTCTATATACTCTTAAGCATCTGCATAGACCTACCTTGATGCTTGTGAAATTAGGTTGATGTCTGTAGTTCTGCACATGACCAGAGACACTGTGAAATCTTGACATCTGCCTCCAACTTATGGTCAGTTGTGTCTTGTCCTGGAGCATTCAGTAATGAAAGCATCAAGGAGGTCTTAGTCATGGCCCTGTCCTGGACTTCTAACCAGACTTCTCCAAGACTTATGTCCCAGGATTGTCAGGGAACAGTCCTCTTCAAGTCAGCTCCCAAAAAGCACTGTGGACAAGAATGTACAAAATCTGTCTTCCTCCATTTCCACAGTCCCCCACAGAATTCCAGCAGGCTTTACACCTTCAAACAGCTCATGTGTCCTCATGAAATGTTTCTAGGACATTTAGTATACCACAAGAACTCAAAACAGATGACAGGACAGGGGAGAAGAACTGTGGTGGGGTAAGACCACCACATAAGACAAATCATTCGTGTTTTAAAAATTCTACCATTCACAGTTTTTCACAGCTAGATATAATTCATCAGCGTAGGTCTCTTGGTGCCCAGAGCTGTAATACTGCAAAAAGTCATGGCCCACCAGCAGAGCCCAAAGGTAGCTGTGAGCCACCCTCCCACTCCTATGATTCACATCAGCTTTGGGAACTAGTGCAGCCCATGGCACAAAGCATTACTCCCAAGGCTGCTCTAATTCATGAGAAAACTCTAGAGAATTACAGCTCAGAGCAACTGAAAATCCACATTGCACCATGCACTGCAGGGACTTCTTTCATGTGTCTTGGGAGGATTCTCCTTCCACCAGCTGCAAGGCTTTTACAGCCCTTGTATTCCTGTGAAGCGGTGTTCAAAGAGGAGTGTGAAGAGGAGGATGATCATCTGCCTGCTTCAGCTTCCTGAGGTAAAAGTAGTTGTAGGACACCATAAAACCATAGCCAGTTAGTGATTAAAAGGTGATGCTGAAAATACTTTTTAAAGCTGAAGGAAATATTAATTATAGGAATTTAAAAATAGCTGCATAGATAATTTCCATTTACTTCAGAGGATGAATCAAATCCAATTTAAAAAAGCCTCCTGGAAAAGGTTAGAAAGCACAAGATGTTAGGAAATCCATGGTCATTCAGACATTTGAACACTGGAATAAGGACATCTGTAGGATTTTCCTAGGATCATTTTCTTACTCTGAAATTTGCAACTACTGTATACATACAAGTACCTACGCTGGTAATGATTTATTCAGTGAACATGGTAATCAAGCTCTTTCTCGTCTGTTCTTAGCTTTATTTAATGTTGTGAAAGCAGAAGTGTACCATATGGCATTTATCTTAGAAACTCAGGTCAGCCACACATATTCAGGAAGCATTTAGAAGATGTCCTTTCATCCACAGGAGCCACCCTGTTGAACAGTGTAAAAATCAATGGCACACAGAGTTTTTATAGCCAGACCCAATGTGAGTAGTTTAGAAAATAACTGATGGCCTGTTTCTGTCTGTGTAATGTATTCAGTGTGCAAGTGAGCAATCATCTGTCTGGAAACTTTGGCTGCACTTCGGCTGCTGTGCTTGAGAACAGCCATCATTTCCACCCCCTGCCCACTGGATCTGCATAAGCATGGCTTCAGGTTCTGCCCCTCTTCTGAGCTGCTCTGCTTCACACCTTGGAGGTAATGCTCAGGCCACTGTGGTGGGTTGACCTTTGCTGTCCACCAGATGCCCACCACAGCCACTTTATCAATATCCTCCTCACCTGGACAGGGGAGAGAAAATATGATGAAAAGTCTGTGAGTTGAGATAAGGACAGGAAGAAATCACTCAACTTTTACCATCTCATGTAAAACAGACTCAGCTTGGGAAAATTGATTTAATTTATTGCCAGTGAAACAGAGAAGGATAATGAGAAATAAGAAAAAAAATCTAGAAACACCTTTCTCCCACCCTTCCTTTCTTCCTGGACTCAACTCCCAGGATAAGGGTAAATGAGAGGAGTAAAAAATTCACTTCCATTCATGGAGTGTCAGTGTCACAAATTATCAGCCATTGTTTCATCTTTCTGTTTAAACACAATGAAATGGTGTCTTCCATTCATGAAGAAGTTCTCCTACATTGTAATTAAAAGCCAATCTTACTACAACCTGACAAAAAACATTTTTCTCCTTAAAGATCCAACTCTTTGTTGACTGCAATGTTTGCTTTTGAATTGTCAGTTGCATAAAACTCCATTGCAAACCCCATAAATAAAACATTTACCAGAACAAAAGGATGCACTGACAACGTTGTCTTTTTCTGGAGTACTGACTTTGAATGGTATTTATCAATACAGTGAACACCTCCCCTTCTATACAGAACTTCATTCTGCTCTTTATTTCACGAGGACGTTTTCAAAATAATGAGCATATCCATCTTTTACAAGTGCTGCACATTTAAACTGTGGTAAATAATGATTCATATTAATTTAATGTTGAGTGTTATACTTAGGACTTCTAACAATAGGATGGGTACTGGTACCCATTTACAGCTATAGTTCTGTATGTAGCATAAAAAGAAATGACACCATTAACTTTATCCCTTTTTTTCTTTTTGCTGACCCTTTTCATTATTTCTTCCTTCTCCTTTCTCAGCTGAAAAGTCTGAGACAAGCATGATGTCAGCAGCAAAAATAGCAAAGCATTTAACAGTTAAAGGTGAGACTACAAACAAGGACTGAGGTGACAAAGAGCTGCTTTATGGAAGCCATAGCTGCTCTTAGTAAGAGCTCTGCTTCTGGTAAGGTCTCTGCCTCTGTTGGTTTGCATCAAAGGATTGCATACAGCCTGGAAATAATTCATAAATGTATATGTATATTGTGTGTAGATATATATAGATATATTTGGAAATCCACCAATTTACATCACCAAATTATATTCTAAATAGGAAAATTTTGGTGGAGACTGCTTTGATTAGCAAGGGGCAATCATGACTTCAAAATCCAAAAGGTGATATGCTGGTGCATGTGTGCCGGTCCTGGTTTGTGGGTATGCTGCATATCTCAAAAAATAGGCATATAGACTGACTATACCAATAAGCTTATTAGATGATGAGTAAAATCAGTGTTCTGTGATTATCTATATTAAATTCTAATCCAAAACCTGGCATAATTCAGAGCTGGGCTTGCACTTTCCCAGGCACAACTGGCACACAAACTATTCCCAACAAGGTTGGATGCGGCAGTCTCATTTTGGAGGGTAGCAAACCTTAAGTATATGGGATCCTACCTCATGCTCAGAAAAAAGGGATCATGCCCTGTCTTGGTTACAAGTACAGAATTTATTCTCTGGTATAGATGCATTAAAGAAGGGGTCAACAAGCACATGGTTCCTAAATGATCTTCTTTGTCTGTAGCTGAAACAATAACAGATCATGGGCAAGGGGGAGAGAGAAAGCAGATGTTTGCTGTGCAAAGTGCTTCTTTCCTATGTAAAGCAATGCTGTGAATCAGCCATGTCTGGTGTAGCCAATGGACACAGAAATGAATGCCAGAATCTTCTGAGTCCAGTTCCCCCTGCCACTCTGAGTAAAAATGTCCTTTTTCAGTCACAGCTTGCTCCACGGCACCAGACCCAGTGATAAGCACTAATGAAAATGGGACATAGTTATTTTTTCCTTGGCTTGTTCAGACAAATTAAGACAGTATGAAAACAGAAATATTAGCTGCTGACATTTACCAGCTGGTTCTGGTGGCACAGCAGTGGGAGGCTTGAAGGGAAGTATGGATATGATTTCTGCTCAGTTCACTCAGTCTGAGTCAACTTCCCCCCTCTGTACACTACAGCACTATAATTAGTAGCAGTTCAATTGCATTTCACAAATTAAAGTGTTGTGTAAATTGTTCCCCTATTCAGCACAACACTTCTGCTCTTAAGGGAAAATCCAGGCCAAAGAAGCATCCTGAGACTCCATGGAGAAAGACTATCACTTCTTGCAGAGTGGAGGGGAGAGAATCAAATGAGCAATGTCTATTTATGTATCTGTATTCTAGGTGTGTGGTAGTGTGTCAGATTTTAGACAGAAGTAGGATTGAAAGTAGATTATCTTTAAGGTCTCTTTCAGCCCAAACTAATCTATGATTCTAACATTTTGCTAATGAAAGGCTGTTAATGTAGGAAGGAAGAGGCAGAAGCAGAGGAGGAGATCAAATATTGCTGGGATAGGAAACTATCCTAGACAAATCCTTCCTTCACTGTATAAGAAAGCTTGTTTAAGAACCTGGGAGGAGAGAGTAAAGGATATCTGAATGCCTAGTCAGAGTATATGGTCTTTAAATGCTGTTTAGTCCTCCATGAAGATTTTAAAACTCTGTACTGAGGAAACAGAAGGCTTTTTAACATGGGCTTATGCTCCTGTATTAGCAGCACAGTGGTTCATGTTACAGAAGTGGTTGCCTTATCCTTCCTAGCTATCATAGGCACAACAGAAGACAGCAGCTCCTTTGGGATATCTCTATGTATCCTTAATCAGGCTCTAACCTCTACAGCATTATTCGAAGTTTGAGCTCCAGGGTCAGACAAGGCATTTACTCTTTTTGGGGGTGCAGACACTCCTGTCTGAATTTGGGCAGCAGCAAATATTGAACAGCGGGGTTGCAGTGGTGAGCTCAGGGATGCCTACCCTTACTCTTAATACTGGACTGCACCTGGGCAACTGTTAAAATATCTGTATTTGTACATGTCAGGGGATTTAACTTTGGAAGCTCAAATTTATATCTGCCAGAATATGCTCCTACTTCTCCAAAGCAAAATCTACCTTCTCTATGTATCATTTTTAAAGCACAATTTCAGGAACAGGTATGCAAGATCTATTACCAATCTTTTCAGTGTGACTAGTTAAAGTACCTTCTCAGACAGGGAAAAGTGTTTAGTGCTTGGGGCTTTTTTGATAAATAATCAGCTTTATGGTATTTTTGGTGGACCAAATGGGTACAGAAGTTAAAAGCATTGGTAAGACTCAGCCCAAGGCTAATATTAGAATATTAAATGACAGGAAGATCTGAGTCAAGATTTAAGATTTGGGCTTGCTTCATCTCATGGTAAACATTATTAAAATTTCTTAAAGAAGAAGTAGTGATAATATTGATAAAGTTTTAATGTTAACAACATGAGTTGATGTCATTCTCTTTTGTAAAAGAAAGGGAGACTTTCAGCATTTGGCCATCATTTAGATTGTCTTTTGTAGCGAGATGAAAGAATTTCACTGGGAGATGGTCTGATATTGTTAGGGTTGCTGTCCTATTTTCTTGAGGATAAAACAAGACAAATTTTCAAGACAACAAAGAAGTACCAAGGAAAGCAGTAAGGATGGAAAATACAGTGTCAGGGAGCAGCAGGAGCAGGTGAGACATAAGGCACAGGTGACAGTGAGGGACAAGACAGTGCCCCACTGACATGGCCCCATCTCACAGCACCCAGCTAGAAGAGCTGAGCATGGCCAGCAAGTCTGCAGGACACGATCCACAAAAAACCAAGGGCAAGGCCCTGAGCCTGATGAGGCCACATCAGAGTTGGCCTTGAGCACAGGCAGCCAGACTCCAACAAAGACTCAGTGTATAGGTTCTGCTTTGGGTGTTCTTATTTGATCATTTTTTTGGAAGAATGTTAGTATGATTCAGTCAGCTGGTCTGTGCACAGGCCAACTCTGTTAGCAGCATTACTAAACACACTTTCTTAGCTAAAGGAGAAAAAAAAGTAAGAGAAGAATAAAAGACATAAAAAAGGTACAAGAGGGGGGAAAAAGGCAAAAGAAGCTCCAGATCTAATATTGAGCCATTGCCAAAGCTGGTAAAGGCGGAGATGAGGGATCTTTTGCGTCCCTCTGTCTGTCACAGGAAAGTCACTCTAACTCCCAACATGGGACGTGCCAGCACACTCATACTGGATTGCACTTCCAGGTCCTTCCAGGATGTTATAGAAGTAATTTGTCACAAGTCCAAATTATACTGCTTGTGTTGCTATATTAAAAGCTTCAGCAAAGGATCTAGGGTTAAACTGAGTTTTTTCCTACTTTCTTCATCTGATGCTCTTGATTTCTTACGTTACCACCTTAGCCCTCTGGTTACTCAAACGACACCCTTTTTGGCTAATATGTCTCTTTGCTTCAAATTATTCAATTTTTAAATTTTTTACTTGATCAGTTTCTACAAATAGTTTTAGGTAACTGGCCAGATCAGATTCCTGTTATCCTAGCTAAAGTTAAATATAAGAAGCCACAGAAAGCTTTGAAAAACTGCAACTTTTTCTTATTAAAGTGTATCCACAAACTGCTCAAAGACAATTCTGTATTGTGTAGTATTATGATAGCACAGTCTTATTATTAACACAGTATTAATCTCCATCGGGAAAGACATGAAATTCCATTATATGCCAATTCAATAGGAAAAAAAAAAATCAACTTGCCTAAAGCTACACAGAAAGTCTGCAATATTTTAAGGACTTGAATTTTATCCTCCTAGCACATAGGCTAATACCACTCCTGAGCCCATAAAAGCCTTTGGCACTTTTATTTGTAACAGACTTCATGTAGATTACTTAATGTGAACAATGTTCATTTCCATCAGCGCTGAAGATGAAAGAGAATTTCCTAGGGCAAAGCCATTTAGAGGCAAAGAATTAACACAGTTATTTTTAAAATATCCTACCCCTTCAACAGTTCATCACCATCACTATCAATTAATAAAAAAATTGCAGTTCAGTGAATAACCTCCCTGTGTACACTGGTAAAAGTGGTCCCAGATGTGTTAGTGTGCAGCTCCAGGGTGGCATGTCACAGCCAGCAGTGGCAGCTGATAGGAGTTCCCTAAGTGCAACCCCAACTCATGCTCCCATTTCCTAACCAGCTCTTGCCTCCCATCTAGTGGCTACATCCGTGCATCGAATAGTTTATTTAGATTTTTTTTTTTTTTTTAGATTAAGGTACTGAATAAGTAAGGATCTTGTCTGCAGTAGAATAATGTAAGAAATTAACCCACATTTTCAGAATTTCCTAAATAACTTTGCATAACTTGTCGGGGTAACTTCAGTAAACTCAGTTACTCAAATATTGTTGGTTCTTTCAAAAGTCACTACAGGATCTTCAGAGCTAGGAGACTGAAAAAATAAATCTGAACATGGAATTCTTCTATTACCTCCATAAGTTTGAGCCCTGTAAGGAAGATGTGTTCACAAACCTTTCACTGCCAATATTACAATAGAAAGTTTACTTCTCATCTCCAAGGGCAAGGTTAAAATCTTGTGTGGAAAACTCTCCAGAACAGCAGCCTGTAAGGAAAAAAACTAGGGGACTGAAAGAAGAATAATAAAATCCCAAAAGTGAGCGCAGACTCTTGACTTTACATCCTGCAACAACCACAGAACCTGGAAGGGACCTCCAAAGATCATCTGGTCCAGCTTTTCGTGGGTCAGGGAGCCTCCGTGAGATTAGGACCCTGTCCAGTCATGTCTTGAAAACCTCTGGTGAACAAGGAACTCCCTCCCTCCAACCATGAGCCAACCCCCTCCTGTTTTGCACAAGCCATCTCCAGAGGAGGCCGAGTCTGTAGCGACATCACCTGAACAAAGAGCAGCACCAGCTGAAGTCACACCTGTGTGGCTCACACAACCACAGCTACAGCAAGGAGGTGGCAGGAAGGATGCCAAACAGCAGAGCCTGGCTCCTCACTGCTCCCAAAAAACAAATGTGTGTTCTCAGGGAAGGCTGCAGCCAGAAATGCCACTCAGCATCTGTAGTGCACAGAGTGCAGTATGTGGGGAAGGGAGGGCAAAGCAGAGATGTTGCTAGGGGGTAACAGGGTTCAGGACCAGCCTTGGTGCAGCTGGCTTCTCATCCATTTGGGATTGCTGCTTTTATAGGACATCTATAAATATTAATCATCCATCTTGTTGGCAAGTATAGCAGGCAGAATACAAAGCAGGGAGTTATCTCATATGAGAATATGCTGACATGTATTGCTAGTCAATAGATCTTCATAGTACTTTAGTGGGAAATATCTCCTTTTTTGAATTTATTTCAATATAGGACCTATTTCTGGATTGTATTCAGAAGCTAAGTACAGCTCAGAATTGATAAAGCCTGAGATACTTTATATTACCATTGTGCACTACTAGTAGCAATAACAGTAAATTAAACAAAGCCTGGGCACAGTCTTTAGACACAGCAAGTGATTGTTTAAACTGTTTAATTGTTAGGATAGAGCCTGGGGTATTTTTATGCTCAAAGTTTCCTAAACAACTCCCAGGCATAATTTAGGACTTGGCATATGCCATGCGTCATTCTCAACTAAATTGTCTCCCTATTTTAAAGGGGGAAAGGGCTGGAAAGTTGGCCCCTGTGCAAAATAAGTAATTTAACGTGGTACTACAGGCATTGCCTTTGGCTACATCTGTGCTGCTGGGAAATAAAAGAAGCAGACTAAAATTTTAAATAATATTCCCCTAAATATGTAAGCTCTAGAGCTTCAGGAGCTTCTATAAACAGCTTCCCATCATCATGGCGTGTAAAAATCAGATTTGATGTTTATATTTTTTTTCAGGAAGCAGCTTGCAGAGTTCAAAAGTTCTACCAGTATTTGGAGCAGTTGTTTATGAAAATTTAAATGTAGTATTAATTTCTTATTTGCCTTGCTGTTCTTTAAATAAAGGACAAAAATTCCCTGGTGGCGTTTATTCTTGAGTAAAGAATTGTGTTCTGGATCTTTCTGGACTAGTGTAGTGGTTTGAAAGCAAAACGAGTGAGAGGCTTCAAGTCAGAAATGCAATTTAATAAGAAGAAAGGAAATTAAAATAAAATAAAATAAAATAAAATAAAATAAAATAAAATAAAATAAAATAATACAAAAGACCACTGGCAGAGTCAGAATACAACCTGAGTGGGATGATGGAAGCAGTGATCCCATAGAAAGGTCCGGTAGCTCTGATCCTCCAGGAATCCAGTGGGTAAGGTTCCCCATATTGTCCCAAATCCCAGATTATATCCAGGTGAGAATGCTTGGCTCCTCCCCCTGGGCAGCGCATCTCACAATGGGATGATGAGGCATACAGGGGGTCCTTGATGGCCCATTAAAGAGAGACAACTCCCAGAGGGAGTTATCTATGAGTGATGCAGCAGGCATTTGATGGGCCATTAACAGAAGATACCCCAGAGGGAGGGGGGCCTGGGAAAACACTGCTCCAGCAATTTGATTCATCAGTTCATGAAGATGGTGATAGAATATTTGTGCACATCCTATACTACAACCCAGGACAAGTAGTGGTATAGGGAAGCACTTCCTTGATAAAGTCAACAAATTATAGAACCACTGCAGCGGAGACCCTTTCACAGAGGGCCACACACCTCTAGGCTTTCCCGGCTAGGGAAGAGGTATGTCTGCAGACCTGCTTGGGGTCCGTTGCCACTTGAGACAAGCGCGAGGCGAGCAGGACACCAACGTAACAGAGACGAGAAAGGAAGGAAGGGACTCACTTTGGGGTGGAACAAGGGAACAGTTTATTCACCTTGTCCTGGGCCAAAAGTGAGACCCAGAACAAAGAAACATTGAACCTTTATAACTTCTGAACGGATTGAACATACAACCAATCAGGAAGTAACTAGGGCATGGGATGACTCAACAACAACAAATCGGGTTGAGGCGGGAAAATGAGGAGATATAGGCAACCAACGAAAACACAGATCTCCACACAAAGTATCCATCATACTGAACCGCCCTCAAGTTATACAACATATGATTGACAACTCAAACTTTGAACCAATGAACTAACAGAAAGTTCCAAACTCATTAGCATTTAACTTGTAAACAACAAGATGGCTCCTAAAGGGAAGCCATTTTATATAGTCCAAACTTGGCCTAGCAAATGTCCAATTTACGAGCCGCCACAAACCACGGAATGGTTTGGGGTGGAAAGGACTTTAAACATCACCTAAATCCCATCCCCCTCGCATGGTCAGGGTCACCTTCCAATAGACCAGGTTGCTCAGAGCCCCATCCAACCTGGGCATTAATTAGATCAAATAGTTAGTTAATTAACTAATATGCACAATTATTTAACAAATATTAACTTAACAAATATTAACTAATAGGCTTAATTTAGTTAATTTCAGTTCCAAAGGGCTCTAACTAATAACTCTGAGAATGTGTCCAGCATTTTTAACCTGTCCTAATTACGTTGTATACATCATGAAGACCACACAGAAAGAAAAAAATATGTTTTACCTAGAGAATTACAGGAGCTCCCAGTGTGCCATTGGTATGTAAAGAATTAATGCTGAATGATTATAAGTGAATGCACAAAAGCTTGGAAATTTGCAGAGTCCTCTAACTACTTGCCCTTAAATGCACCAGGTATCCTGATTTAAATGTACTATTTGAAGTACAAGCAGCCTGAAAGAAACAAAAGTACTACCTTAAAATGATGTGCTAAAATTTCTAAAACTCCCCAAGGAATTACCTAATTAAATTTAATTCCAAAAATCAGCCATTTTTTCACTTTTCAAATCTCACTTGATCTATTTCTGCTTTACAAGTTAAATGGCAGCTTTGCAAATGGATTGGACTGATTCTCAGTCTCTTTTACAATCCTTATTCTCTTCTACATCCATTATGATATAAAGGAGCTTCACCATAGGCAGTCTGATCCAAAATCTGACAAAGAAAATGGTAACCTTCCCACAACTTAAATAACTTTAGTGTGAGGGCCTAAAGAATGACAGATCTCAAAGCCTGAAGTTCTAATATGGATGGATGTATCAATTAATAAAGATTCTGATACTTATTTAGGTGCAACCTTTTCTATAAATCCTTCTATAAATAAATACATGCAGAAATAATACTTTGAGCCACTTAATTTAGCAATGATTTCCTGCATTGAAGCTAATAAAATCCCATTGGAATAAATATTATCATAGTTGATACAAGGCAGAAGTGTTACCAAGCAAGATTGGGGAAATAACACACAATCATCATAAATGCTAACCATATTTGTTTAATAAATGATGCTTCAAGCACAGTCCCCAAGCAAAATATCCTTACTGCCCAAAGATTCTTGAACCCTGTTTCCACAACTGAACTATGATGAGCAGATCTGTAAATCTGTAGTAGGCAACAGTTAGAGCTAAGTCACAGAAGATGTTTAAAAAATAATTAATATTATGCTAAAAATCATCATGGTATGCTTTTCTTTTTCCACTGAAATCAGCTGTTTTTCTAGAAACAGCGTTCTTCTAAACACCATACTACAGTGTTGGCTGTGGTGTGACTGGTGCTGTGCCTAAGATAGAGTTTGAAGTCTCTCTGGCAGCAAAGTCCCAGCTATGTCTTTGTCACAGGTAGTAGTATTGTGTTGAGATCGATTGCAAAATAAGATCCTTGCAGATTTCTGCCAATGAAGCTCTTTAGTGCGATGTCGGCACAAAAATAGCATGTAGTTATCAAGCTATTTTGCACATGTCAAGCCCATTGAGTTTTTATCCGAAGCATATAACTTGCTAGGTTTTGAAGCCTGTCTAAATTTCTAGTGATGATCATGATTTTGTGTTAATGTGTACTGTAGTGCAAATATAGACAAGGAATGCTAACTCCACACAGGAGAAAATATATCACTATATTACACTCTAATGACCTTTATAACTGCCTCTAAACAATTAGCTCCAAAGTCTTTTTAGCTCCTTTTATCACTATGGAGATATTGTGACCTTAGTCTTTGTCTTGGTTACATACTTAATTAATTCACATTACACTCTTGGGAATCACTGGTGGTATTGACACAGGAGATCATTTTATTTTTCTGGTGCAAACAGTGAGATGCTCATAGGTCCACTGAGGGTAGTTTGGGAAGCAGATGTTAGAGATGGGGTGTTATTTGTTTGTATCAAAACACGGTTCTCATCTGTGCTGCTTGCAATGGTGGCAAACACAGGGTTGATAAGCAGTGTGTGAAGAGGTGTACATGCCCTTCTCAATGGCTTTCTTCTGCTTGAAAAAGTTAATAGCTACTTCAGTTAGGCACATATTCTGCAAAGAGTGTCTCTGTACAGGAACCATACATCTCTAAGTCTTGAGCTGCTTCTTTTCAAACTCAGGACAGTTGGAGAAGGAGAAATGGGTAGGCAAGTAACAGCACTAGTCAGTGTAACCCTTCTAAGTATTCTGCACCATCATAAAGATCCCTTTGCAACATCCACACATTACCATCCAGGTAATTTTAAGCAATCCTGAAAAAACCAAAATTTTCAGGCCTTTCCTGATCTTGAAATTAGTTTCCATTCAGCAATGAGTTGTCAGTAATAAATAGTAGTATCCATTCTTGGGCTTGTAAGACTTGGTTGGTTTAGCATTTAATAATCAACACAAGTATCTTTATCTATTCTAGTTGGTCTCATAAGAGTGGGGGATTTCTAAGCAGGGAGAAAAAAGCCTAAATATTCCTGGATACATGCCTAAATGCTGTTTAGATACAACAGGACAGGATGGTAACAGAACATGTTTTAATATAAGCCAATAGTACTTCCAAAGCATGTATTTGAATTCTTTTCTGGAAGAAAACTAGTTAGAGGTTCCAATGGCATTTGTGTGAATGATGTTTGCTTAAATAAATGTTTACCTTTATTTAAAGATAAAGAGTGGGTGGGGTTTTTTGTGTTTCCAATTGCTTGTATTAATGTTCAGCCATAGCTAGACCAGTTTCTTCAATAACATTCCAACGGGTTTAATCCCTACAGGATAAAGACATAACTAAACAGTAAATGTGACTCTTCACTCTTAGCTGCAATATGGCTGCTTTGTAAGGTTGTGCTCCTTGAGCAGTTTCTGGTTAAGGAACAGTCCTAATGAAATACTGTCATGGCTCTCATTATTGTAATTAAACTCTGAAAATTACACAAAAATGGCAAATGTCTAATCTGGAATAAAACAGCTGAAATATTGCTCTGTGGTGCCATTTGGTGACAGCAGTGAGGGCCCTACTCTGTCATCAGTGGTCTGCTGTGATTGCAGTGGGATCATAAGCATCAAGGGAAGTTTATCCCAAAGTGCTAATGTGGTGCAGGTGAACAAAACTGTTCCCAAGTCAATAAACAATGTTGCTTTTTTCTAACCCTGATTCTTTTCTTTTTCTTTTTTTCACAAGGGCAGAGGATCAGCCAGCCATTCGGGCCACCTGCAGTTAGGAAATGGACTTGTCCTTTAATGCCATTTGCAAACCCACTGAGCTCAGTCATAAACTAGTGAGATTTCTTCCCCTGCTGTTTCCTCCTGCAGGACTGTCCCAGTCTGCTGAGTGGGAAGAGTCAAATCTACATGCAAGATTGTATTTCTTTGGTCAGCATTTTCCTGAATGCAGAGTGCAGGTAAATCAGCACTGCTACTCCTGAAACATAGAACTCAGGAAGAAGTAGGCAGGTAGGTAACACTCAGCAACAGCCCCAGGCCATTCTCACATTCTTCTTATATTTAAAAAAGTGCTTTAAAAATCTTCCTCAACCAAGATAATCTCACTCCATGTGAAGGGCATGAGAACATTGCACAACAATTAAAGGATTTTCAGCTCCTTCAGGAGTCGAAGAGGATCCTCACATTTTTCAAGGATAAGATCTCTTAAGTAAATCAATGAAAGGAACTGATCCTTTAACTCGATAAAACCAGTGGAAATAGATAAAGTAACATTATCCACAGTAACAGAACAGCACCACTTCAATTTCACAATCAAGCATGCTACAAAAATGCCTTGTTTTTCATTAAGAAAAAATGGGGGGTTTAACAACAAAAAAAGTTTGAGAGATCTACTTTTAAATTAATACATCTCTACAAATGCAAAGACAGTGTGTTTAGCATGCAGTTTGGAAATTCTGGAGAAATATTACCCTGGTGTATCTACCACACCCTTCCTAGGGGTGAATGACAAAATGTCCAGTTCTACTCCAAACACTGAGAACTGTCATTCCAAATTAAGTGGGCCAAGTAAATCCTGGATTTAGAACAGATTGTGTTATTTAATGCTTAGTGAACTGGTCTTTCACCAACAGAAGGTCTGCAGTAGATAGGTCACAATAACCTGGGCTCTTGCCCCTGTTCTGTCACAGCCTGGAGCTGCAGGGCACACAGGGGACAAGCTGGAGAGCACTGATGACAAGCTGGAGAGCACTGATGACGGAGGAGTCATGCCGTGGCCGTGCTATTCAGTCCTCTGTATCGTGTCCTAAAATTCCTGGTAAGTTAGATATAGTCCAAATATTCATTAAAAATTAGGTGAGAAGCTATTTGGACAAAAATTATTTTTAAAATACAGCCTTCCAGACTAGCATGGAATAGAAACCAAGTTCTTACAGAGCTTTTGCATTTTAGCTCTGTTTGGTTCTAGCTTCCTTTCTGGAAGCACATCTCTTACAACACTGGCTACAGAATCATTTGTCTCTTTGTGCCCAGGGAAAATGCGGTTTTCACTGACTATTTTTTAATTTCTGTTTATTTGCACAAAATGTTTCCCCCCATGTGATAGGCTGTGTTATTTTGTTGCACAGTCCTAAACCTGAAACATGTTCAATGGAGTTCCCTTGGGGACAGAGGAATGGACCTTAGGGTCACTAATTGTGTTTCTAAATATGTCTCACAGTAGCCTAGCAGTCTGTAAAGAATTCCAATATCTATAAGGAAGAACTGGACAAAAATAAAATCTTATTGACAAAAGCCAACACATGGCTAGTACGGAAGAATGGTGGAAATCTGCCAATAATGGCAATGTCATTTCCTTGCCAGCTGTTCTTGGGGGCAATGCTCAAATTATTTTTCTCATTGACTCCTCTCAGAAAAAAAAATCTTTTCATGCCCACTATTTATTGACTATATTTAGAATGGGATAGGATGAAATTATATTGACATAAGTTAGCCTGTAGGGTTTAATTATCACCACTGAGCAGTCTGATGCCCAGAAGGCACAGCTGCTTTCATATGGCATGAGCTGGTGGAGCCAAAGCCAGGAGGAGAGCCTGAGCGCCAGTGATGAATTCTGCACCTGTCAGAGCAGGGCTGCTGGAGACTTCCTGGAGTTAACCTGCAGGATTAGCATGTACTCCTTGCCAGAACATATCATAGGGCCCACAGTGGTGTGGAGTAATACCTTGAGTTAGAATCAAAGTGAAAATAGCCAGGCAGGTAATATTGGTGAATGGATCCTTTTTGTTCTACAGAGAACAAGGGAAGGGCTCCAGCCTCCTTCACTGTGCATCAGGTATGGAAATGTGCACAAGAATCATTTGTGCTCATCCTTCCTAATGCTCTGTTATCCAACCCCTGACTACAGTCAAAGTAACCCACCAAAGGCAAGGGTTTGATTGTCAGCAAAAGATGCATGAACTGATAACTCTGTGATACAAAGAAGTGTGTAGTAGGTTATACTGTTCCCTTCTGAAGAATCCTGGTGGTCAGATCATAATTTGAAGAGCTTTTCAGGAGAACTCCAATGAGAATTGAGAAGTGCTTTTGGATAGCAAAAAGAAGAGCTGCTTGCTCCCTGCCTTCCAGAGCTACCTCTTTACCCTTACACATTCTTTTGTCACTTTCTTTGTCCTCATTTTAGAGAGTAGGAGACACATGTAACAGGGCAGCCTTTCTCCAGAGAGGAGGTACTACAATGGAAGTAATACAGCCAGGTGAAATAGCTCAAGCCCTTCCCATGGAGTTCACTGGTTCAGTCTCAAAAACATAATTCAATGGCATGAGAGGTACCTAAGCCAGTTCTGAACAAGGTATCTGAGGTACCAAAAACTGCTTAACAGCCCTGTTTGAGCCTGCAGCAGTCAAAGAAAGTGGAGCAGACTGTGAAGGGACAGCAGTGTGCAAAGGGAAAGGGAAAAAGGCTGGAGAAGCTTGGCCAGCAACCAGCATCCCTCGTAAGCTGTCCGTAAAGTGTCTTCATGTACAAGCTAAATTGTTTGTCCAGAGTTTCATTTATGCATGTGTACTAGTGTGCTACCATGGGGGGAGCTTTGGAGGCATAAATACCCTTTCTGAAAGAGTAATTTGGCCACTAATAGTAAATTACAAACTAATGACAGAAAAGAACTGTGGAAGTGGCCTTTAAGCAAACTGTAAAAGCTGTTTAATGTTCACACATGGAGCTGGCCTGTGCTGCTACATGAACACCACAGCATACAAAAAATCCATCACTCCTGGCACTGCATAAGAAACATCCTCTCCCTATCATAACTGACAAAGAAAGATGGTCCTATGTGACCAATTGTCCTTCTGTAGGAAGGGTTCACACTATTTGCAGGTATTTTTTCTATGTAGAGATTGGTCGATTTTGCAGTAGCAGCTCCCTGAAGGAGTTTCTGGTCTAGCCAGATTCTGCACCCAGGATATTAGTCAACTCATTTTCATTTCTTGGTAGCTATGCCTGGACTTCAGCTACATTATATATATCATATGCTATATAGCACATAATATGTACTGTGTACCTTATGTATCTTAGCTTGCTGTTTGAAACTATCATGGCAATAAAAAGATATGGGGCATCTAAAAGCAGATGAAGATTCAAATAGTTATTTATGTTTTCAGGCCTGTAAGAATCCCTTAAAATATGGTTTTAAATTTGAGCTTCATGGCAAGCGAAGCCTGTTTGAACCTGAAACTCTGAAACCCTGCTTGGCATAAAAAGTGAAGCAAATATTCATACCATTTATTTTTTGACTGGGACTAGGCTAGATGAGTCTTCTGCTGCTGTTCAGCATCAGATTACACAGGAGTGGAGAGGCAGAACAGACAAGAACGATTGACAGTGCTTAATGAGGGGGCATTTCTCACTCAGCCATTGGGTGTATTTTGAATTCTTGTGGTGTTTGCATGAGGCAAACAAAAAAGAGCATTCACAATTTAAGCTGACACTATCCATCCAAGCTATAAAATATAAACAGCTTCAGTAGCGGGGAAAGATTTTATTCTTTAGATCTTTTTCCTTTAAAATTGTTAAGCCTGTTTATTCCCTTAATTACCCTGGCAAATAGTCTGGGGTTTATATTTCCATTTCTGTTAAAAATCTTCTGATATTAGTTCTGAAACAGAACTTTCCACATATGTGGGGAAAGGCATTGCCCATTTGATTAACTGTGGAATTGGCAATGTGAAACAGATGAAGTAATATTTTTTCTGTGCAAATTTGCCTGAACCAGACTAAACTCAATGGCCTAAGCAATTAGTAGAAGACAAATGAAACAAAGATAGCTGCAGTATTTCCAGATGAAAATACCTTGTCAAGTTAGTGCTTGACTTGATGAGATTCATCTGATATACAGTGATTGTGTCTTTTTTTAATGACCACAGTTCTCTTTTACTCATTTATTGTTCCAACAAAACTGCTGAAGGAACTTCACTTTAAGTCTGGAGCCCACAGAATTAGAAATATCAATTTCAATCTTAAATGAAGTTAACATATTTAATTGGCAATTTAAAAATTTTCCATTAAAATGTGGTAGGACCTCACAGGATCAATAACTATTTTGTTTTTCAATAACTATTGTCTGGAATAAAAAATTGTAAAGGAAGTCAATAGATGTGATTTGAGGACTGAAAGTTTGGAATTCCCGTAAAGCATGTGTAAGGTTGTCAGGGTGGTCACACTGGGTACATACACGCAACTGGTGTTCTTAAAGATTTGTATGTGCATGTCATCTTACCCAATAGCTTAGCTTCCATTTAGGCCCAAAAAATATACAGTCAGGTATACTTTGGTCCATTTCAAGTACTGAGGTGGTTTTGAAGCCTTATTTCCACAGCTTTTCTGAAGCTTGAAGTGTGCAAGAGTGTGGTTCTGATTATCGTGCTAATTCTGGCCTGCCAAAGATATTTGGAAAAATCCCAGCTAGCTCTCTGCCAGGCAATACTCAAGTGGATCTGGGAAAGATCTCTTAAAACATGGTTTGGATGAGACTGCACCAGTTTTTGCCTTATTCCTTCAGGGGAGAAAAGCTGACAGCTCCCAAGTGCCCTCAAGCCATGTGTCCAGCTGGCAGCATGTAACAGTGCAGTTTCATGTGCTGAAGACACCACACCAATTGGCTCAGAATCAGCTCTTACACCATTACAGACACCCCAAAATGTGAATGTGCAGAAGAGTAACCTCACTGAGGGCTGCAGGGGCACCAAACATCTGGAAGAGATCCATGTCTGAGTCTAAGACAGTGTGGATGCCAATGGAAAACTTGCCTTCAGCTGGTTGGACTTGGCCAAGGGCACCCAGCACCACACTCAGTTAATTGTGTGAATGTGCCCACAGCATACAGTCTGGATACTAATGAGCTGTAGCTCTAAGAACTGCAGCCCTCTTCATGGCCCGAGGACACATTTAAGTGTACTTTCAAGTTACTACCAAAACTTGTAGACCACAGGCAGGAGATTTACAGCAGTTTAATCAGAAAGTATGATAAAACTGCTAAGTTAAGGTTGCATCTTCAGTTTTGGAGTTTTGTACAGTGTAACTACTTTTATTTTCAAACTTCTTCCTCATTTAGAAGGTGAAGCTCTCTAGAGCAAAGAGAATTGTTTTAGTTGTTTGGAAGACAACCGCCCTACCAGGCTGTAAGCCCTGAAGTGGAACTACTTCATATAAACCATGACCAGTAGCACTTTGACACCGTGTTTAAAGAATAAGATTCTGCACCAATGTGAACATTCGTTCTGCTGAAGTAACTGGACCTTTACTGATTTACACCAGCTACTGCTTTGGTCTCTTTGTAAAAGTACAGTAATTCTTTAGACATGGTTGATGGTACAGGTCTTTTATGAGTTAGCCCAGCTGGTGTTAATTTTTCCTTGAGATTTCTTATTTTTAGATCTATACATTAAGTACCATTAAGCAGTCTTTAATTTTAAACTTTTATGTCCCATTATATTACTTTTAAATTGTCAGCCAGATGATATAACAGGTAACATGATGGACACATCTGGCATCAATTAAGACTTAAAAGCTAATAATGGTCTAAAAATATAGATGATTGGAATTACATGAGAACAATTTTGTCAGAGCATCTTTAGACATGTGTAGGTCTATTATTCTAATGGTAAATGATTTTATCCTATGGCTGTCTTGCTCTTCCCAAGTACAACTGAAGGTCAGACAGATATTCCAGCCTTGAAAGTGTAAGAGACCAGCAGAGGGATTCTTGTTCTCTAACTAAAAGTAGAACAAAGGTTCCTTCTCAGTTATGTTTGTTGCACATTGATTGGAGGCACTTTACATCACTCCTGCATGAAAAAACATAGAGAAGTTAAAGCACATAGAAAGAAAACTGAGAGATGCACACTGAGACTTGCAGCTTTTACATCTAGCACAGTTCTCCATGGTAATAGGAGAAAAGAAGAGATTTTTGGCTTGTTGACTAAAAACCTTCAGTGGAATAAAGTTTCACAGGAAGTTTTTATCATTTTTCTATC
Source organism: Argya squamiceps (assembly GCA_037834095.1). Taxonomy (NCBI): domain Eukaryota; kingdom Metazoa; phylum Chordata; class Aves; order Passeriformes; family Leiothrichidae; genus Argya; species Argya squamiceps. The sequence goes on from JBBMKD010000001.1 coordinate 36,837,575, forward strand.
TTTTTTCTTTTTGTTTTCTCCAATTTTATCTTCTCTGTACTCAGAAGAGTTTAGTTTCCCTCTTGCCAAGCTGCTTTGCTATTTTTCAATTTAAAAAATGCAAAAAATAAAACTGAAAACTGGTAGGATTGTTCATTCTATTGTATTTAATGCCAGAGGATAAAAGATGAGAAGGAAAATATTATCAAAACTATGAAAACCTCTAACATGTTTTATTTTTAAAAGTTGAAAGAACAGGAGTTTTTTTGTTTAATTTTTGAGATCAATAGATGTCTAAATGAGGAGAGATAACCCATCCCCAGTTGAAGGAATCCAGCTGAGAAATTAATTTCCATAGGAAATTAGCCTGATACAGAGATTCTTTGCAGTATTTTTTAGTCTGACCAGAATAACTTCTATATTTTCTATTCCTCCTGTTGCTCTATTCAGGACATTGCATGAGCATAAGGTAGTTTCCATTTTGTTTAATTGGAACTTTGTTACCTAATCTACACAGAAATGATTGCAAGTGTTGGACGTTGGACATTAAAGCCCTATAATGGCTGAATAAAGAAATTTAATCTCCAAAACTTCCTAGGTGTAACTTAGGTGTTTCTCATATCTCTGTCACTATAGAGCAACTTAGAAAACATTTCACCACTAAAAACTGGGATCAGTAGATATTTAATACCTCCCACATAGGAGTAAGTAAGTGATGAAATAATTGCTTAGGCTATTTAGACTATTCCTAAAAAGAAAATAAAAGTAATTATTTTCAGAAAAAAAAAAATTACGAGAAGAGATTTCTATGTCTGTATGTGTGCATGCATGTGTATGAAGAAGATTCTAGTCTGACAGGAAAACTACATACTTGGCAAAGAAAAGCTTTCCAAATATAGGGCTTGCCTTTCTGGGTGGATCTGAATGGCTGAATGTCACGTGTAATGTTTTGAAAGGCTTGAAATATGTAATTTTGTAAAACAGCAGGGCCCAGATCTTGCCCATCTCTGAGAAAATGGCCTAACAAAGCCCTGGGTAAGAACTTGTAGTTGCCATTATTCGGAATAATCCTCAATTTTCCTTGTTCTGTCACAGCAGTTGTCCCCTGAGATACCAGGGATCCAGAGTCTGGAATCCATTATGCATTAAGCACTGGTGTTTCTATTACTGTCTTTACCAGATCACACTATGCAACCAAGGAGGTAGAAAGTCTATTGGCATTTTATTCAAGAGCTGTTCGAGCAGCAGAGCTCAGAGCCCACATCTGACTGATAGCCAAAGATCACACCTTTTCATCCACTATTAAGTACTTCTAACTCCCCATGTGCAGTGCCTTCAAACCCTTTATAATGAAGTGACCAAAGCACAGCAAGCACATTACACATTTTTATGCTGCTTCATACAGATGTTAGGTAGTGTGAGGAGCCATAAACATCAAGATATACCATGGTTTGTAGGAGTGGTAGCACTGAGTTGTAAGAGCAGCTCTGCTTACTCACCAACAATTACCTGGAAAAACTTAATTTCTGCATGTGGCACAAGGAGATGAGAAGATGCTGAGAAGTTGTGCCAAAGCATTGTTATTTCCCACTTCCACTCAGCCTCATGCTTCTCCATGGGCAAAGCTGTGTCATTCTCTGAGGAATACCTGGGACACCTCCTACCAAAACAGAGCTAAAGCAAAAGGCAGGTGGCCCAGCCTCCACAGCACACCTCAAAATAAGCTGCCCATTAGTATTTGAAACTCATTTCCCAGGTAAAATATCTCAATCGTGGCACTCAAAAACAAGGCGAAAAAAATCTTATCTCCAAAAGATGACTTAACAGTAGGAGAGGTCTCTGTGAGCAGAATTAGTCTTCTCTCCAGTGGAGGCACCCACATCCATCTCACGTGAATTCATTAGGAAGCTCCTGTCAAGATTCCTTGCCTTCAATTCTCACAGGCAAACGCAGTGTGGCAGGTTTTGTTCTCACAGTGTCATTCAGCTTCAGCATTGGGTGAATCAGGCAGCAAGGAAAGAAAGGTGGTAATGACAATTCAGAAATCACAGTGAACTGTCATCTAAACCTCTGTGTATTACAGGCCAAGAAGGATAAATTCAGCAGAAACAGGTGTTTTGAAGGGTGGTCATTTCAGTGAGAGGAAGAGACGATCTGAGGGGAAAGCACAAATATGGGCTTGTTTAGTCTAACAAAACAAGAGCTGAGACATAGCTGGATGAGAAGATAAACAGTGAGCGGAAAATATATGTAAGGTAAAGCAAGAACATGTAGCTATAAGAGGTTAGGAATAAGTTTTGATCTTCAAATTGGAGAAAAGTCTTTAAACTCTGCTTGAATTAAAACTATTTTTCAATATTTCTAGTTAAAAAAGAGGATGATACATGATGGCTTTCTGTACCATGAGAACCTGGACCCACTGATCTAGAAAAGCTTTTCACAGTTCCCGCACCTCTATTTCTGTGTTGAATTAAAAAAAACCAAACCTCTCTCTTGACAAATTTTCACAAACATAGAAAACATTAAGAACTACACAGGGTTCAAACACTTGAACATGATCATTTAATGTGGAAAAGAAGGTTTTTGTTTGATTTTTATTATTAGATTTCCCTATCTATTTGAAAAGTGACATCTAACCTAAATGCCTTTGCATATCACTTTCCAATTCATGTCACAATTTCAAAACTTTGTGAATAAGAGTAGTTGAAATCTGTCCACACCACTGATTGTTACACTCTAAATGATATCAAAGACCAAATAGATGCATCAATGAACATATAGGTCTAATTAAATTAAGTATTACAATGTTATAAAAGGAGCAATAATTATGTTTAAATCAGATTATACTACATGGAAAAGGAATTTTTTATTATATCATTCTTTTGATTTGAACAAGAATCAAATGGTACCTATGAAAATGCTGAATGCCTTAATGCATAGTTAAATGCACAAAAATGGCTGCATATTCACCAAGAAGCAGTAAGTATTCAGGTGGAATCAAGATCTTGATATAGCCAGCAGCATTAAGCAATTATTAATAGGTAACAAACTAATCTGTCAATAGAGCAAAGAAGAAAAAAATGCCTTTTCCAGTTGTTACTGTTTGGAATCTGTCACCAGCTTTCCCTTTTATCTGACCTCGTCTCACTCGCAAACTGTGGAGTGTTTGCTCAAAAACTCAGTTGCTGTAGAAGCAGTGTAGCTGCCTGGTGACCACTCCATCCTGGGGTCTAGTGCTAACACTAGAGATTGCTTGAGAAATTTCACAGAAATTGTCACCAAGATAGTTGAAATGTTTCAGAAAAATAAATCCAAATCAAAGTTGCCTGCAAGGGAGCCTGCAAACATTACTGCATATACAATAAATGTCCTAATAAATGGTTATTTCAAGAAAAGTAGCATTCTTTTGTGGTTCCAATAGGTGAGTGCTTATCCATTACCACAGGTTAGAAACACTTTTGATGTGCTTATGCTTGATTTACAACTGCAATATATTTGTAATGATTAATAACATATTAATTCCTCAATAAACCTTTGAGAATCTAAAGACCTAAACAAGTTTAAAATTTTGACATTCCTGGTAGTGATGGTTGTGTCAGAGTCATGTAACATATTTCCCACATTCCTCAAAGATAAATTGTGATTCTTGGAATTTTAAAAATCTGTCATGTACTGCAGCCATAGATTAATTTTGGTCAAAAACCAGTGCATTTCAACGTAGATAATGAACAGATTTTCTCAGACAGTCCTATCTCAAAGTAGAGAATTAGCAAATCAGAGTTAACATTGACTAGTGTGGCATATCTGTAGTGTACAGAAGTTACTGAACCACAAACTTCAGTAAATTAAAAATAATAGAGTAAGGAAACACATTTGGAAGTAGTAATTTTAAAAAGGTTCAGAAAAAGAAAGTGAGCATCATTCTCTGTGCCTCTGTTGTCTGTGGCAACTCCCTTGATCATCATCCCACCTCACATGCCATAAACTCTCACAGTCTCTGTAAGGTTAGTCCTGTGGTGTACTTGAAGCAGGGGAAAAAAATGAAAGCAGAAGTTGGATTGACATAACCACTCTATAAGGCCTTTCTTCATTTCCCTGAGCCTTCCTCATGATAAACAGAGGAAAAACTTGAAAGTAACTGAGTCTTGAATATCACTGCTACTCCTCCTAACCCCTTCTATGGCCCCTGCAGTGAGTGAAACACCACACTTCCAGTTGAAATAGATGTAAGATGAGACAAGGGATTATATACCCACCTGTTTACCTCTTCGGTTTTTGTAGCAAAGTGCTTTTTATCATGGCTTTGGTTTTTTAGGGTTTATGTTCATTTGAAGGGACACAATGTGGTGAGGTGGTATATTATATTTAGTTTCAAAAAGAGCAAACATTGTTAGGAATGGGCTTGTCAGGGAAAGTTGTAGATGGGCTTTCTGGGAACTTCTGATTTCCTCCATTAAGTTTTTCTGCCCTGCTTTCCAAGCAACAGAAATAGCATGGCACTTGCAATTCCACCAGAATCCAAGAAACAGAAATGTCCAATGGAGTTGACATTTTGGCTCTTTTCTTCAGTTTACAGAGTATATAACTTTAAAATGAGAAACTAAGGCTTTTTAAAAACTATTATTTATGCTTGCAGGAAAATGGAGAGCCATTAAATAACATTGGCAGACATTTCCAATATGATGAGATATTAATTAATATTTAATTAATTTTTATACTGGTGTCTGATGCATTTGAAAAATACATATACTGTTTCTGTTAATGTAACCTTGGAACAAAGACAAGAATGAAAAAAAGCAGCCTCTGTTTCAGACCTTTCAGTATGCCAAAAGAGTTCAAAACCACAGTAAATTATGCAGCTGTCAGGTGACATGTGGGAGATAGGGCTCAGAAAAGTTCAAGCTCCTCTAGTTTACTCCAAATTATGTTTTCCTCCAAAGATGATTAGGCTCTTAGGAAACACCTGCAAATGTAGACCTAATTAAAACTCTGACTTGCCTACAGAGCAGCTGACTACCTTGCAAAAAATGCTCTTTCTGTAAATCTGTGTCCTTATTGCACTTCTCTGTTTATTCTCTGAAATTATTTTCATTTCACTTCTTCTGTGGACACTTGCCTGAAAAGAATTGTAAAGTCCATGCCAAAAACTGGCTCAGCCTCATAAACGATAAACTTCTGGCTGCCTTCTAATTGCAGAGCACACCAAAATTCAGAACAAACCTTTTATACTGAAAGTAGACAAAACGAACATGAAATATGAAATATTTTCACTGAATTTTCTCAGAAATTTTGAGGACACCTGGTCTCATACATAGTTACAGTGGGGGAGATTTCATCTTCTGCAAAAGACCCTGTATTTGTGCCTCCCAACTTAGGAAACAGGCAGGAGGACACCAGTTCTTCTCAGAGCTGGTCTCACTGCCACCCCATATTCACAATCCATATTATTATCCATATATCCAAATGATCCAAATCCATATTATCCGAATATGCTGAATATTCTTCTCAGGAGCCACCTTTTTGCTGTGGGGGCTCATCGTCTGCCATTCGCCATCAGCAATAACCAGACCTGCTCTCAGACCTGCCCGCTCCCGTTGCAGTGGGCTCTGCTGCCATCAAGTGGAAACCAGCATGAACTCTAAGGACCTCACCTCAAAAACCGGGCCGTGTTGGTGTATTAACGCCTCAGGAGTCGCGCTGAGGCTGAGGGGATGGATAGATGAATGGATGGATAACCCACAGCAGAGTGAGTCCGATAGCAAAGCTTGCTACTCCAAAATATTCTTCTGGAGACTGGGCCATAGGACAACGAATGAGTAGTCGTGCAAGTCTGCTTTGTGACAAAGCAGCATCTACTCATCCTCATTGAAGTGTTCGAGTCAGCAGGGGGATTTCTAATCCACATACATATACCCAAAACATTGCATAGACTGAGATGTCCCTCAGAGTGTCAGGCGGGGGTGCAGCAAGGGCAGGAGAGATGGGGACTGAAAGTGAGAATGAAAGCAAGGACAGTGCCATTCCTGACCACAGAATCCTAGAATCACAGAATGGTTTGGGTTGGAACGGACCTTAAAGATCACTCCATTCAAAGCCCCTGCTGAGCCCAGGGACACCCTCCACTAGACCAGGGTGCCTAACCTGGCCTTGAAGACTTCCAGAGATGGGACATCCACAACTCCTCATGTCCCACAGCACCCAGTCAGCACAGTAAGTGAAGGGACAGAGACTGGGGTCAGCCATAGCCCAGGGATGGCCAGCCCAGCCAATGGTGACAGGCAGGTCACAGTCTGTCAAATCTGTTCTCCAGCCTGAGCAAACAGCACAGGTATAGGCTGGTCCCAGTGATGCCTCCCCATCACTGCTGCTGAAGCTGAGCTGCCTTGCAGCATAAGCATTCAGACCAGCACCACCAATCAGATCCCCTTGGCTTTTCTTCCCTCTGGGCATACATATATCTCACAATCACCTTTTTGGGGCAGAGAGTGACTTCTCTGTTTGTCAGCGCATGGAGACACAGCTGACATGTCTCCACGTCAGCTGGCTGGCTTATCTGGCTGGCTTCTATGTGCTACAATATCATTTAGAGTCATACTCAACCCAAAGATGTGGGTAGGAAAATCTGTTAAGAAAGAAAATAGCCAAATAATTTCTGCCTTGTAGATTTTTGTGCTAGTATGTATTGCATACTGCAAATGGTGCAGAAAGCTTTTCCAGGCCTCAATCAGTGAGTGATGAATGCAAGGAGAGCGCAAACAGCACGCATGTAAGTCTTCATACAGGAGCAACCCCGTTTCCCGTAAAGCAGCAGGCCCAAGGCCAACTCTCAGCACAAATCACATCACCAGCCCCAGTAGCCATCCAAGCACCTTAAAATGTTAAATGAATGTTCAGCTGTTGTCTCTCTCAATGCTAATTTCTGAGGATAGCCTGTCTCTGACAGCAGGTTTCACCTGGGAGCCAAAGACAATTTCTCTAAGCCAATTTAATCACATCTGCAGGCAAAACGATAATTCCAAACGTTTAGAATTAATGTTGCCCACTGAGTTTGTTTTCAGTTTAGTGTAGACTGTTTATATTGCCAATCTCAACTCCTTTAGGAATGAGATGACACCTCAATTTTTCTGGTTCATGTTTGCCCAGTATTCAAGAATTCAAGAATTCAGTTCATCATACAGATACATTTTAGAAAAATATTCATCCATGTCTGCATTTATGTGGTGTATGGTGCAGTAGTGCTGTGATCCCTTGACACATTTAATGCTGGATTTGTAGCTAATGAGAGAACTTCTATATACTTCTGTAAAGTGCGAATAAGACACAAGTCACAAGGTCTTGTTTCTATCCTAGGTTACTATGTCATATAACTATTTTTATAAACTGATCATTTTCCATCCTAAACATACTCTTCTAGTCCCTTTAGTCTCCTTAAATTTGCTTTCCAGGAAGTTAAAAATTTTCCTTATTTAATTCTTTCACAGGGTCGTTTGAGCTTTCTCACCAATGTTGTCTTTCATTTTAAATCATCATATTCACTCAGTGAATATTTTCTCCTTTCCTGACATGTCTATCCTGATGTATTTATATGGAGCAGCTGTATTACTTGGTAACTTTGGTTTGGAAGGATAAACAAGCCAAAGTCTTGCCAGATTTTTCTGCATTAGTAATATCAAATAGGCTTGTATTTGCCTTCCACTGCACAAATGTGTATGACCAAGTAAAAGAATGGCAGTTGAAAGTAAGAACCAAAAATACTGCAGAAGTGGGAAGCCACTTAAACCTCAGTAAAGAGGGGTGGGAATGTGTCTCTGTTCCATAGCCATACTGAAAAACCACAGCAGGAGTTTGGTCCGAATGGAAATATAAAAACATTTATATTCAAATGTTCTACAAAGAAAACTGAGACAAATGTTTTTGGTTTACATGGAAGTCTCTTATTCAGACCTAAATTAAGTGTTTTATTTGGTTGTCTTTTAATCAATTGGTCTTTTTGTAGGTCTTGTGCTCCACTTTCTTGCTTAGAAAAGACATCTGCAGGTTTCAGGTAGATAATGTCAAAACAAACAATTTAACAATACCAAATATTTCATTCTGAAAATGTTAAAATGAAATGTTTTGACATTTCCCCAATTTATCCTTCTCTTTTGCAGTCTTAACTATTTATGAGATTTGACATGACCTCACAGTTTGCTTACTAAAATGTCCATTTTTGGCAAAGTTACTGATCCTCAGAACAGAAAATGTTCCATATCTACCTACTGTATCTGCCTCATCTTACTCCTCATCCTGTCAAAAAAGGTGGTTTATAGCAGTATCAGCAAAATGACAAGTGAAATGTAGAGGGTGAAGAGGTTTCAGTTGTTATCTGTTTCTCCAAATAGAAAAGCTAAGAAATACCAAATGTAGTGGCAGATGGCAGGTTAAAAAAAAAAGTATTTTTACCACAGAGCTCCTTTGTACAGAATATTATGAAGAATAAGAAGTTTACATGGAGTAGAGAAATAATTTTATGGAAAAGAAAGCTTGAGAAGATGGCTGAAAACACAGATATCACCTGTGGCTCAGAAAGACACCAAGCTGCAAACTGTTGAAGGCTGGAATAGTATTTTGGCAAATGATTGTTGCATGCTTCCTCTGTTCCCTGTGGATGTACCTCTGGACATTTTCTGAGGAAGGATACTGAGCCAGACAAACCCTTGATCTGACCCACTCATCTGGTCTGAAGTGCATTCAGTGCAAATAACGCAAAGGAACAGAATTAATGAAAGAACCAAGCACGGCCGCTCTGCCTGTTGAGCACAGCTGTGTTTCAATGGTACAAACCTTATTAAAAATGTCACATTTGATGTCTGCAATGCTCTTCTGAGTTCCTACTGAAAAGTGAGCAGCTGCCCATCTGGGAAGCTTTAACAACACGGATATTATCTGTTTTATTTCCCTATTGGTAAGCTTATGATAGCTTGACCTATCAAACTGTTTACTGTGCTATACCAGTCTACTTTATTTCTTTTTTCTTATGAAGGGATTCAGATATGTTGAAAACAGCAGTGTCAATAAATAAGCAGAAGGCTATTGTCTTCTGCCAAGAAAAGGAGAGTGGGGAAATCAACATAATTTAATTTAGACATTTACTCAATAGCTTTAAGCCCATCAAACACCAATACTTTACAGTTCCCTTCACTTTGCATAAACATTTAGCACAGCACGGGGGTGATGCTGCTCCTCGAACCCCGCTCTCCCCACTCAATGATGATTTCATTGCAACCTTTAAAGAAAGGGCTGGCAGCATTACTCTGCTTTCTCTTCTGAAATGAGCAGAGAGAAAATTAAACTGATTAAGTTTTTTTTTTTTTTGAAGCCTCAGTCCTTTAGCTGGGTCCTTAAGCATCATGGTGACAGCTGTTGGTCTCACTTGAATATGTAGCCTTGAAAAACTACTTGAAAATCTGCTCTGTGATTCATAAATAACATGTTGAAGTCACTGTCAATGGAGTTGAAGAGCCGATGTGTGGATCACTGCAAGAAGAGCAGGCTACAGAGAGGAAATTCCTGGGTTTGTAACACCTTCAATAGCTTTTCTATTAATTATCACTCAAAAGGGTAATTGGTTTTGCCACTTTTAGAGACATAGGAAGTGTCTTCTCAAAGAAAAACATTGTAATGCTACACTATGTTTAAAAGCTAAATTAGTTCTCAAAGCCTTGATTCATGGATCACTTGCTAGAAGTTTGTACACATTAAAAAAAATACAGTTGGTATCTTCTGATTCCCAGCTACATTAAAATTGCAAATACTCAATATTGTCAAAATGGTATATTGTCTGTGAACAGCTCCTGATTTCATTACTGGAATGGTGTAATTCTGTAACTGGGAGTTTATTATCCATGATGGTGAAGGGGGTGACAAATGTCACAAATGTCATGAATCACACACCAAAAATCAGGGTAAGGTTGCAAAAGAAACATTACACGATGACTCACTGTTTAAGGACTATGTTAATTAAATATTAGTCAGGGCCTGAAGTGTCACATTGAGAGCTCACTTCAATTTGTGGCCCCAGTTACAGCTACAAACAGTTTGGAAATGTGCCCAGTGAGACACAAAACACACTGCTGAAGTACTTGGGCACAGCTCTTCAAGTTGTGCATGCTACTGCATGAAGGGAGAGAAAATGAGGAAGAAAAATGAGGGTGGAGAAAAACCGTGGAGTCATAAGCATTTGTACCACAGAGAGATGCTACTGTAAGAGGAATAGTGAGAGGCAGGTAGGTGTGGAGAGAGAAGAGAGGAGGCCACTGCTATTAGGGAAAGTTCCAAGAGAAATGGTAGGCTTAAGGATGAAGGAAGCCCACCCTGCACTGCAGTAGTCCACCCTTGCCTCTGCCCTAGTGCTCACAATGCAGTGCCAGCCACTTTGCCTGGACATCCCCAGTGAGGCTGGGATTCGCTTTCAGCCTAAAGAAGAGTTCTAAATGAAGTCAGCTGTTGGAGCTGCAGCTGGGAGGCTGATCCTGAGGGTTGTCTCTGAAGTGGGGTGTTGTATTGATGCAGCAGTGGCTGCCAGGTGGGTGTTCAGGAAGTCCCACCTGGGTTCCTTATTTCACCAGGGAAATGTTTCATTTCTGTTTCTCAGTTCTCATTCTATAAAATGAGATTATCGCCCCTCCACCCCAAAGGGCTTTGTGACAGTAAATACATGCCTGGGCATTCTGGTTATAAAAAAACACATGGAAAGTTGCAAAAGGAAATTAATACCTTTTGTTTTCAGAGTAGGCTTTGAAGTTTTAAAGCAATAAAGAATATTGGTCATTCAGTGAATGAAGGAAAAGTTGATGATAAAAGACAGCCTGCAGATAAAGAAAATGTATTTAATAATGTATGTGATAATTAAAAACCATGTAATAATGCAGGCTGGACAAGAAGTCAGACATAGGATTGTGCAGTGCTCACCTTGCAATTTTAATAACATTCATTTACTTCTGACTGGGTAGCATACATTGGAGATATCTCAGACCACCAAATGATAAAGTATTCACTCCTTAATTGCTCTAAAATACACAGTAGGTCTTTGCATGTAGTAATATGTGCTTTTTTGAAAGTATCTTTTTTCTAAGGTGCCGTCAAATACTTCAGAGATTAGAATCTCAGAAAGCACATAAGGAACTGCAATTACTAGTTACTGCATTGTAGTTTTGTGCACCAGCTAGCTCAAAAGTACAATGGTAAGGTTGATGAATCCGTATAAACTTTTCTGATATGCAGTCACACATCTACAAATAGACACACACATGCATACCCCTACCTCTCTCATTATAACTTTCTTTGTCTGAGTCTCTCTCATTGACAGTATTTTAGACTTTCAAAACAACCTCAGTTATGTTATCCTGCACTTTATTTTTCTTCAAAAATGTTTTCCAGTGTTTGCCATTTCCTCCTAGTTTGGTGGCCTCTACAAATCTGACAAGAGGCACACTCTCCAGACTGTTGGTAAAGATGCTAAATGGGACAGGTCCCATGACAGACCCATGCAGACCCATGTGTTACTGGCTTCCAAGGTAGAGTATGACCCATTAAATGTGACCCTTTAAACCCAATCATGCCACCAGTTTTTCTGATTTTGCTTTACCCCCCTGCAGCTCACAGTGCCCTAACTTGAATCATACTTGTTTTATCCATTTCCCTGTCCACATCCCTTTGTAACATCAAAAAAGGCTGGTAGTAACAAACATCAATAAGGTCTATATAGGAATTTGTGTTCTCCTGGGAGACAAAGGAAGTTGCATCCTAATATATGTCCTTACAATAACACTAAGTAGTCTTATTAATGCAATGATTGTGAAAATGCCACAAGACAGACAAAAATCCAGATTCACATGGTGTAGGAACACAAGAGGACAACAGTCATTAGTAGAGATGTTGAAAGAAAAAAAGACGCCTTAGAAAAAAAAGGCACTGAATGCTAATTCTCTGCTGATTGTCATAATTTCAGGGAAATGGGACTCCTTCCAAAGTCAGGCACTTTGTGCATTGCTGTGCAACAATGAAAGAGCCATTTGGGGTCAGCAGTAACTGTAAAATGAATGGACAGCAAAGGAGTGCTTCATTACTCAGCTTGACTGAAGACAGAAAAGCATTTGATGATCACTTTTATATTCTGTCTCCGAAGCTGACCACAATTAAGCCAAGCCAAAATGTTGATGGCTAATGGGATGCCACTGAGATTCAAATGTTATGTAGAATCCCATGGTATGTGAAGTCAGAGCCAGTACCACATTTCTGTGGTCTAATTAAAAACAATTACAGAAATTTAATGAACACTGTGTTAGCGCAAAACATCATCCTAACAAGAGAAGATGGAACACTTGTTGAGCTAAAAAAAAGCCCAGCTGGCCAAAGGACCAAAAGGTCAAACATATTTCAACATTGTTTTTAGTTTCCTGCAGGAAATATAAACAGAAGGATCTCTGAGAAACTTGAGCAAGAAAAATAGCAACACCTGAAACTAGAGTGGGCAGAGGAATTTCAAAGGCATTCATTGAGCCTGAAAGAAGAAATTGCTCACTTCACTGGGTGAAATGTATTAACCTCTAAAAGGCAGTGAGTCAATAAAAATGATCTAAGACTTGTTTCTGGCCTGAAATTCTGTGAATCTATGAATACCAGATGACACCTGTGCAAAGCCAACTGCTTATCATTCACACCATGATCTGCTTTGTTTCCTCAAGTATTAAAAGGACAATGTTCTTCTTCTCTATCTGCCTACTTGCACATCTTAAAAGAGTTTGTAATCATATACCAGACACTCTGACTTGTTGCTGCCCTCCATGCAACCTACTTGTGAACTTGGGATAGATGCACAAAATCGCAGCTGTGCTGCTACCAGCACGTGATAAAAGTGAGACTACAACTAGGCTGTGGTTCTTTTATTTTTACTGAATTCTTAATTCCAAACTATGGATTTCCCATAAAGCCAGTGTGTAGGTCTCACAACACTGCCAGGACATAAACAGCAACACTGACTTCAGATTGTGACTCCTGGTGTAGTCCCACCACAAGACATAGAAGGAGACAAGGGCATCTTTGAGTGAAGCAATTGCTTAGTCATAAAGTTTTGAAGAGATCTTCCATGAGCGTGGGAAGAAAATACAAGTGCTTGTTAGGGAGACTTAGGGAGAATGAATAGTTTTCCAAAAGCCAGATGGATGGGAAAGGTGACAGGCAGAGAGGGGGCTGTTTGGGAATCCTCTCTTGGTGCTCAAGCTTTGGTGTTATGGAAAGCACTCCATGTCTCTCCCTGGCTGCAGCAATCAGCTGCTTCCCTGGAAGATCAGAGGGGATTTTACCACCCTATGCCACAGCTCGATCAGAGGAGTCAGTCTGCAACTTGTGAAATGCCAGGAGTTTTCTGTTTACACCTCTGCTGCTTTTCCCTTGCTTTTTCCACTGCAATCTGACAGTCATCTTCCTGTGCAGCTATGCACCCTCATACCTCAAAGGTGCTGGGGCAGAGTTTTGGACCCTTGTATCCAACACGCTGTCGTCCTCTCAGCTTTGCACTCTGTGCCCTGGACCACAGCCATGGCCATTGCTTTGGATTTCTTACGAGAAGCAATTGCTACCACTGTGTGAACCACTCTTTTTGTCTTTCACTTCCTCTTCTCCCTTTGTTTTGTGGCTTTTGATGTATAACATTATGCTAGGGAGCATGAATTACCTAGTAGCTGCCAATAGGAGATAGCAGTGATTTAGGTAGCCAACCAGCATTACCCAGTGATACATTTGCAGAAAGCTGAGGAGACCATTAGCATGGGCAATGTGTGTGTAATCAAACTGTGCTCTGAGCGGTATGTTTAGCACAAGAAATAAGGATGATTAATAAGGAGGTGGAGTACATCAGGGAGAAACCACATTGTTACTGTGGAAAGAATATCTGGGAGAGAAAACCAGACAGAGCACCAGAGATGAAGACTCTTGGGGAATGCCCACCACTACCACCAGTAGCAGAAATACCACTTCACCTCCCAGCTAGCTGCCATGCAAGATTCCCTTTTCTGTATCCCCTTCCCTTTCTTCTTTCTTATATTCCATTTCTCCTTTCTTTTTTTCCTTTCCCACTTCCTTTTCCCCTTCTTAAATTTGTGGATCTTCCAATCTTTCCTTGAAAATGGCCATTCCTGCCAGAGCTGATGTCCCTCGGTTTTTTATATCATCAGTCATAAACAGACACACTCTCTGTAAAACATCTATGTGGATGTTGTTGGATAAAACAGCTGGGTAATGAGTCACTTTAGTGATTTATTGCTGCTGCCTGGGGTTCATAGGGTTTCCACTTTGAAGCTTTGTAACAATTTCCTATGAATTAATACAATTTAATACCTAACAAGCCTAAAAGGCTTGCTTCTTCTTGTCTGTTCTTTCTACATACAAAAACTCTTGTCCACAAAGTTCTGTATCTTTGTCTCTCAGCCAAACACTTCTTTCAAAGAACTGTGCTCTCTGCCCGTTCTCTGCCCCTCTTGCTTTCCTCTAACAGCCTGGAGGAATTGCTGCTAGATAGTTACTTTCTCAGGAGTACTACAGGTCATCTCTGAAAACTGTTCTGTTCCTCATTTGTGGGAGGCAGCAGGCACCAGTAGACAAGGCAGTATACAGAGACTCAAGTCTGCTGGGGTCTGTTCCTGTGCATGACTCTCTTTTCTGTGGTTTTTGGCAAGATATGCCACCTTTGGTCCTTATTTGCTTTATCTGTGGTAAACAGAGCATTGATACAAGGTTTTTACAGTTATCCGCAAAGTACCTTGACTCTAAAGATGAGAAGGGACTTAGATAAGTATGGGTGTTTTTGTTAGATTGAGCTTATTGGCAATTCAATCTTTATGAACAAATAGGTCCTAAAATTAGACCATTGTGAGGTCAGCTTATTTCATTTCACCAAATCTAGGAACTTGGTGACAAAGAAAGGAAGTTCTTGGAAAATGCATGGAGAGGTGCTTGGTCAGGTTCTTCTGCTGTTCTTTTACACAATCTGCTCAAATGAAAAATCCCTCATTCCCAGCTAATTCATAGAAGTGTGAAATTTCACCTGATTTATCCATATAGAAAGTAGGAATCTAATTCAGACATCAAATTTTCCACTATACTTGAGAGAGGGATGCTCCTGGATGAGCAGTCTCTCCAGCTGTTAGGATACTACCCTGCACAATGGCATCTTAACCTGGTATCTGTTTTTCTACTAAAACTGCAATCCCCTGGCATTACTTGTACAGTTTTGTAGTTGCTTTTCTTTGGTTGTTCATAATCTTTTTGTGAAAAAGCAGTCTGCTGAAATCTCCCTTCTCATTTTTTTTTCAAGACATGTCTTGTTCGATGAGTCCAGAAATTATTTTTGTTATTCCTTAAATTCATGATTTGACATTTTTTCCACATATGTGATTTTTTTTCCCACTTCAAGTACTTTGAATCTGAAGATCATCTATTTATTGCTTGTGTGATAGCCTGAAATTCTCCTATATTAATCAGGTCCCATAACATGGTATAAGAAAGTTTTGTCAGCACGTTTTCACATTTAATCCTGAAAGAGTGAAAATGGTTAAGACATCAGTCACTAGACTATTCCTTAAGTAACTCCACTCCTGACTTTCCTCTGCACAGTGCATTCCCCTTCAAAAGCACCTATTGCTGTCTCCTCTGTCTAATTCCTATTCACCTGAAATTTCTTCCACTAATTTGCATCTTTTCCAATTTCCTGTACAGCTGGTAGGCCAGACAGATGACATCGATGCCATTTCTTTTGTCTAGAAAATAAGTTAGCAAAGAAGGATGTCAGGCAATTTAAATGCAATTCACATTCTGTAAACCCAAGCTGCAATTTATCTCATTCCACATTTTTTCATTGTCTTTGTTTCCTTTTTCTATGGAAATATGTGCCAGGGCCCTGAGGGCACTCATAGTATTTAATTGCCTGATCAGCCTTGCCTGAGGCCTCCACCCACCCCAGCCAGCTCCTCTGCAACTGCCAGCCCTACTTGTTCCCTGACAGCTCCCTGACAGTTTTCTTCAACTTCTCATACCTTTAGGATCAGAATAATGGGCCTGTAGCTGCACAAAGAACCATCCTTAAATAACATCAGTGAGTTTTTATGTTTTCCCTGACTTGAGGTCTGTGTGGACACACTGCTATTGGACCAACGGCTTTGTGTATTCTCAGGTTTCTCTACAGAGGAATCTGTAAAGCTCACACTGTCCCTGACCTGAACTCACTGATTTCACTGACATTTTTGTGTGTGCCTCAGTTCCAGTAATTTTTACTTCTACTTCTATTCTTTATCATAGAGCTACCCTGCCTTTACCTGTATGTTGAGCATAATCATCTGTACTAACAAGTGAGAAGTTGTTAGTAAACAACAACAATTAATGCTTCATCAGAAAACTTCCTGTAGACCCTCCCTCAGCCAGGTTGTTAGATATATGCCAAACTTAGAGGCCATTGAGAAAATCTGAATGTTTAAACACTTCACTCTACTTGAAACTTGCACCCAGTTGCCAAGGTTGCTGTCACAAGATTAGTGACATTCTGCACTTCAGCCCACATAATGTAGTCTCCAGGCATCTCAAGGAGCTGACACAGGTGTCGAGACACTTGCATTTTAATACAGTACATTATTACCAGCAAATATTCTCATCTAGCAGCCATGCACCATATGTTTATCTAGTTTCAAGCAGATTGCTAACTCCAGACAGCTTTAATTCAAATAAATCATGGCATTCCCTTAATATATTGGAGACTGCATCTGTTATCCTGCACCTGTCACTGCTGCAGCAATAGAATGATTTATGGTTCTCAACTTCAGGGTGTTATGAAGTGGCAGATGGATAGATGCATGTGCCACCATCAGTTTGGGGACAGATGGAAGTGTAGCAGTGTCATAAACTTCAGAAATTTCCTGATAACATCAAAACTCTCTTTTCTCTTGGGAAACACACCTAGAAACTGGTTACTTGCCAACATTTTCATGATTGTTTGATAACTGGAACTATGCTTAACATCTGGTTTAACTCGTCATATATGACATGAAGTTCACTTAAAAAATTTGTCCACGCTGGAGAAATGAAGATCAGTACATAGCTTTGAAGTACAAACAAGAAAAAAACACTCTAATCATTTGTGGTTTGCAACTCAATTTAAAGGTGACTTTGATGGAATTGAGAGAGAATGTGTGTGTGTGTGTGTGTGTGTCTGTGTGTTTGTGTATGTACACCTTAGAGAAAACAGACCTCCTACTTATTCAAAAACCAGCAATGAAAAATATTCATAACTTAGCAAATAAAAACAACTGCAATCTTATTTTTAAGTTGCTCTTTCTTCAAGATAGGATTAATTTCACCTGGCCTTAAAAATCTCATAAAAACATGTGTGTCTCTTGTGACCCTATGGAAAATGAAGGGCAGCTCCACTCAGGTTAAAAATACATGCCATAGAGAGCTACCTTTAAAGTAAATGCAGAATACTTTTTTTAAATTGTATGCCAAAATTTCGTTGCTTAAAAGATCAACCCCAAGACTTTTCTAAACATTAAGGTTAGGGATATATTAAGGTTACAACATAGTGTGATTTGCTCAGTTTAAATTACTAATTTGTCTGTTTGCCCCATTTTTTTTTTTTCACGAAGTCCTTGCCTGAGCTTTCATTTACCAGTTGATTGAATAACCATATATTACCAAGAACCTGTTGTTGATGTCTGCTCTTTTCAAGGTATTTAAATATAGCTGTTAATATTTTCAATTACAGACTCTTTGAACACTATGAAAATAATTCAAGTAGCTTGAATTATTTCCAAATATGTTGAAGATATTTACTTTGAAGAGACTTTTTAAAAAATTTTATAATTTCAGTTTTCATAATTATCCCATTGTATGCTTGGAGAGCAGCAGAACATGATTTTCTTCATTATCACATAAGCATAACACCTTAGAAAATGAGATGAGACGGATCAGACATACATTTCTATATAGTCTTCCTTCTATTTCATGACCAAATTGGAGCAACTGAATTTCTAATGCCATGTAATGTTACACATTAGTACAGGCAGACTCCTTTTGATTGTGCTTTTCATTCATACCAAGAATCTGTAAATGACACCTGAGCTGGTCTGAAATTTTTTGTAACAAAGCCTTATAAAAGAGTCTTTCATTCACATTACTTTTCTGATGGTTCCTTACCTGGTTCCTTGCCAACTTGCTTGCTTCCTCAGCAACCACCAAGGGACCTAGAAAAATTTAAGGTTCCTCAGTTTTTAAGCTTTGGGACTACAGAGGATTAAACACAACAGCTAAATTTGCTGTTTCTTTAGAAAATTATTGGCTGACTAATGAAAGAGCAGTGGATTAATTACCTGTACATTTCGGTTCTTAAGAGCTTCATCCTGTCCCAAACAAAAAACCCTGTTAGAACTCCAACTGCAAAACTCCCAGACTCTTCTACAAGCCACTAAGCAGGATATTGTGGAGCAGGAGACCTCTAGATACCTGGAGTATATCTGCAGCTAAATATTAAGGAATATTGACTCTATTTAAAGTTCTGGAGTATTAATTAGTTATCCCTGTTCTCAAAACTATTTTTTAAGATGCAGAATTTGCTCTTTCAGCAAGCTATGAATTAGGCACCATGCACTAACAGATGTTACTATACATCTCAATAGACATCTCACAGCTCACTAGAGTTTTCATATTTGTTTGATGCCATGCTGCAAGATTTTCAAAGTTTCTACATGTGCAAATTTGCAGCTAGGGTACTTTAAAGGCTTTTCAGAATGGCCTATAGACATCTCATTCCACTGATTTCAAACATGCTTTTGCATTCTGTGTAATGAAAACAAATATTTCTGAAGTTATCATTATTGCCTCTGTGGCAAATACTCTGCAACAGGAGACCATGCTCTGTGGAGTAGAAATTTCTCTGTATATTACAAGAATTACTGATGTTCTACAGTTGGGCTTTAGAGCCTAGAAGGTATTCAAAGTGCAAAATTACTGTCAAACTGTGTGGAAATTAGCACTGTTTTCTAAAAATTGCATGTATGGATTTCCATTCCTGAATGGAAACTGGTCTTTTATATGAATAAATAAACTTTAGGACAGCAGGACAAATTCTGCCTTGACAGAAACACAGTAAATTCTCCATATTTTCATGACAATGAATAGATTGTAAATCAAGACAGATTTTCATCAGTACTGAGCAATGGAAAGTACCAGTGTTGGAGGAGATATAAGTTAATTTTTCTATTAAAATTGAGCTGGCTCCAACAAACCACAATTCTCAGTCAACAGCTTTACCCATATGAGAAACAAAACCACTATGCCAACCTTATGCTTTCAAGTGAAAATGCATTCTCAGTGTTATTAGTTATTTAAGGATGGATCCAAAACCTGTGGAAGCCTGCCATGTATTTTAATAGATTTTGGAAAAAGTCTTTCAGAATCATAAACAGATTAATAGTAAATAGAAAATACGACAGAAAGCAATCTCAATGATCGTTCATTATTTTAGAAAGCCTACCATTGGAAAACTACCTATGGAAGTTATAAACATATTTCTGATTTATGAAACTACATGTGCAGAGAAACATGTTCACAGAAATAAACATTCTTCATGTTTTATCTTCTGTTTTCTCCATTGCATACATATTTCAACCTGAAACTCAGCAGCCTGAAGAAAGTTATAAAGTTGGTAAAAAAATTGAATAAAGTAGAAAAGGCGAACAAACCATATATTTGAAAGTCTGAGATAAAGCTAATTGAGTTTAAAATGTTTCTGTAGATTACCAACAATTATATAGAAATGGACTTGTTGAAGAAATCAATGGTTGTCAGATTTGTATTATTGAAGGAAATTACTAATATCACCAATTTTCTAAATTCAGTCATAATTTTTGTGATATTTAGTTCTATTCTAATAGTTCTAGATTCTTTGAATACAGTAATAATGTAATAATTCCAGGCTTCATGAGAAGCTAAATTAAGTTTCTAATCCCTAGAGCTAAAGAGAAAGCAGCATGGCAAGGCACAAAATCAAATAACTAACAAAAGGATCAATTAAATCTACAGGGGGGTTTTATCCCAAACCATACTTTTTAGAACTACTAGGATTTAGCAGCTATTAAGAACTACTGTTAAGAATACAAAAAATGCTAATCTTTCATAACTTCAGGTCTTATATTCTCATTATATCATTATATGATTATATTCTCATTCAGGCCTTGTCAATCAATGTAATTTGGGGCCTGGAAGTAGAATTTTGTTGGTGAGCTGATTTTTCTTATGTTACTGGCAGTCCCTTTATTTTCTCCTGAGATGTATACTTGTCTCAAAAGAAGACTGGAATCCCAGGTAGTGCCCCCAAAGGAGTTATTTGAGCAGAGTCAGTCAAAGAGAGAACAGTAGCAAATGTTAATACTCGGTTCAGAAAATATGACCTGCTGGGGGAAGTTTAAAGAATCAGGACCGCTTAGACTAAATGAAAGAAAAGACACAATGTTTGTATGCTCTTACATAAAATGTTGCCGAAAACTAGAAAAGACTAACTCATTCTGCATTCCTCTGATGGACAGGAGAAGTCACAGGATTAAGCTGCAAGAAGGCTTATTTAGGTTAGATATTTAATAAATGTAATTTGATATGGTTTTACAATAGCTGTTTAACATGTCCCTCACAAACCCTATCATTGTACTTGTTTTAGGGAAAAAGCAGAGAAAAATTACAGAGAGAATATTCCTTACATTAGTGGTAACAGAAAAAAAATACAGCATTCAATTCTAAACATGAGTAGCTTCCTAGGTTCTTTAAAATGTGGAAGGAAGAAAGACAAAGAAGCCAGAAGAGTAGAAATTAAGAGGTGACTTACAGATGCTTTTTCTGTACCCTTCAAGTGTACATTTTATCATAATGAATTCATAATTATAATTATAGTTATAATAATGCAGAATTCCCCACATGCTAGAAGAACTGTCCCATCATTCCCATCCAATTAATAAAAATTAATCATTCTTTTCTTGAACGACACTAATCCAGTCCCTTTTAAGACATTAAAATCTAATATATGCACTCAATCACAAGTTTCATATAACAAGAGTTTGACATAAAGGGCTGAATATGCCAAGCACTGAAATTATAAATAAACTTCTGCCAATTGCAACTTCTTTTTTTAATCCACTAGAAAAATTATGTAGTTACATTTACTTACTCTTTTTACCTGAAGATATCAAAATCCTTGAGAAATTTAAATTATCCTCACAACAATCCAACAAGATAGCAAAAGTGTTAGTGTGACCTACTTAAATCATAAGAAAATTGTATGACAAAGACTAAGTCACTTTCCTCAGATCATGCAGAAAATAAGTGGCTATCATTAGAGCAAATTAAATAATTCTTCCTTTCTATTTACTAAATAGTGCTTCCCCTCTAACCATGATAATGTCATGATTGCTTATTTATGGAAGAATCATGCAGAAGTAATTTCACTACATTGCAATAACTGATGGAAATAAAATGAGAATCTGGTCCATCAGGTGTGACATTTCTACTTCTGCTGTCATTTGCTCTTTCTCTCAATTTTAACATACAAATTTGGTGTTCCATAACAGCATCTGAACAGATCAAGCTTTCAGAACATCCAATTCACTGAAGCTGAAAGTGGAATACTTCACTAGAGAGAACAGACTCAATGCAAGTGGTTAAAGGTCAGATGTAAGATATTCTGCTTTCTAAACTGCATGTGGAAATCGTATTACTTGTGCAGTACCATAATAGAATAGCTTTCCATTAGACAAAAGTTGCAATGCAGAAACCTCATTGTGATAATACCGTCTTTCAATAATGGAATTACTTCATTTACCTTACAGCTTCATTTAGGTTGGAAAAGATTGAGTCCCCCCATTAACCCAACACTGTAAGTTCACCACTAAACCATGTCCCTAAATGCCCCATCTACACATCTTACATATCTCCAGCGATGATGATTCTAATACTTCCCTGAGCAGCTTGTTCCAGTGCTTGACAACCCTTTCAGTGAAGGCATTTTTCCTAACATTTAATCTAAAAGTCTCCCTTACTACAGCTTGAGGCCATTTCTTCTCATCCTGTTGTTTGTCACCTGGGAGAAGAGTCTGACCCCAACCTCTCTACAACCTCTTGTCAGGCAATAGTAGAGAGCAATGAAGCTCTCCCTGAGCCTCCTTTTAACCTGGTTAAGCACCGCCCATTCCTCATTGAACTTGTGTTCCAGACCCTTCTCCAGGTCTGTTGGTTTTCTCTGGACACGCTCCAGCCCCTCAATGTCTTGCAGTGAGGGGGCCAAAACTGAACACAGGATTCGAGGTGTGGCCCCAGCAGTGCCCAGTGCTGGGGGACAATCACTGCCCTGGTCCTGCTGGCCACACTGTCACTGATACAGGTCAGGATGCCATTGGCCTTCTTGGCCACCTAGACAACAAGCACTAGCTCATGTTGAGCCACTGTTGACCAGCACCCCAGGCCCTTTTCCACAGGGCAGCTTTCCAGCCACTCTGACCCAAGCGTGTAGCGCTGCTTGTGTTTGTTGTGACCCAAGTGCAGGACCCAGCACCTGGCCTTGTTGAACCTCACACCACTGGCCTCAGCCCATCAATCCAGCCTGTCCAGATTCATCTGCAGAGCCTTCCAGCCCTCCAGCAGATCAACACTGCCACTGTCTGTGAACTGACTGAGGGTACACTTAATCAAGATTTCATTTTGGTGAATCCCAGTGAATCAGTCTTTGCTAAGTTTACATTCAGTTGTCTTCAATACATTTTTGTCTCTTGTGGAGTTTTAAAACTATATTAGGTTCCTGAATTACTCTTTCTAGGCTTCATCCATACCTGTTACAGCATAGAAACTAAAAAGTAATAAATGCTTTACACTTCTAATTGACATTCAATAATTCTAATTTTTCTTTGTCATTCTGGAGTGATTCTTAGATGTTTCTGAATGCTTTGAGTACGCCAGTTCCAAATTACCCTACCAATGAATGTATATCAACTCACAACATCTTCAACTACACCAGATTTCTCAGAGCCTTGTCCAATCTCACCCTGAATGTTTTCAGGGATGGGGCATCAACTCCAATCTGGGCAACCTGTTCTGATGTTCCACAACTCCCATAAAAAATTGCTCTCTTTTACCTACTCTGACCTGACCTCTTGCAGTTTAAAAACATTACCTCTTGTTCTATCACTTTCTACAGGTCCTATTAAAAAGTCTCTCTCCAGTCTCCTCCTTTTAAGTACTGAAAGGCCTCAATGAGCTCTCCCTGGAGCCTTCTCTTCTCCAGGCTGAACAACTCCAAGCTCTCCCACCCTATTTTCATATGAGAGGTACTTCACCCTCTAGTCATCTTCATGTCCCTCCTATGCACCTGCCCCAACAGGTCCATGTCTTTCCCATACTGAGGACCCCAGAGCTGGACAAAACACTGCAGGTGGAGTCTCATCAGAATGGAGTAGAAGGGCAGAGTCATCTTCCTCAGCCTGCTGGCCACGCTGCTTCTGATGCAGCCCAGGATACACTTGGCTTTCTGGGATCCAAGCACACATTGCCAGGTCATGTCCTGCTTTTCATCCACCAGTAGCCCCAAGTCCTTCTCTACAGGGCTGCTCTTGAGCTGGTCATCCTCCAGCCTGTGTTGATACTAGGGCTTGCCCCAAACCAGGTACAGCACCTTGTACTTGGCCTCCCATGAGATTCCCATGGACACAGTTCTTGAGCTTGTCCAGATCCCTCTGGATGGCATTCTGTTTCTCAGGTGTGTCAGCTGCACTATTCAGCTTGATGTCTGCAAAATTCCCGAGGCTGCACTTGACCCCACTGTCTATGTCATCAATGAAAACATTAAATTGCACTGGTCCCAACACAGACCCCTGAGGGACACCACTCACCACCAATCTCCCTCCAGACACTGAGACATTCTCCAATTCCCCTCTGGATGTGACCATCCAACCAATTCCTTACCCCTGAATAGTCCATCCATCAAATCCATATCTCTCTAATTTTGACAGAAGGATATTGTGGGGGACCATGTGAAAGGCTTAGCAGAAGTCCAGGTAGATTATACCAGCAGCTCTTCCCTCGTCCAGTGATACAGTCACTCCATTGTAGAAGGCCACTAGTTTTCTCAGGCTCCTCCCTGTCCTCCATGTGTCTCTGTGTGTCTTGCTGACACTTGAACCTTTATGCTTCATCCTATTAGGCCATTCAGACTATTGCAGATAGAAACAGATCTACAGCAGATGGGAATAGACTCTGGTTCCTCAAATGAAGGGGTTTTGTCCACCTAGCAGAATACTTGCAGTAAGTTTTGTCCAGCTCTGCTTTGCTTCTTCTGAATTACTGTACAAAGTAGTTGTATAGCATTATATTAATAGCTCAGTGGCTTTCATTCAGTGTTCACTTAGCCATCTCTGCACTACTTCTCAGAGGCCCACTTAATATGGTTAAGCAAACAGTTCTCAAATGTCTTAAACTTCCTTCAGTGAAAAGCTTTCAACAGAAAACCATTATTATAAAACTGGGTCCATATATTCCTTTGCAAAAAAAATACAACAAATCAAACAAGAGAAGTGAGTTCGTTCTGTAATATTTTTCAAACAAAACTACATCTTTAAAAACACAAAGTTGTTTGTTATTTTATATCTGAATTCTTCACAATGACTTTTTGATATTGAGGTGCCCATAACAGTTCATTGTTGTGACAGCCTCTAATATCTAATAGCCCTTTAACATTTCCATGCACTCCAGTCTCTCATATCTTTTCACACTAAGATCTATATATTCTCCCTGCCCCAAGGGTACTAACCAGTCTGTAGTTCTCTTTTTCTCTTATTTTGCTTGCTTTTTCTAGGAAGACAGTATGATTAATGTCTCCCTGGAAAATGTCAGGCAGCATTCACTCCACTCTAAGTCAGCCAAACCAGTTTCCTTCTAGATTTATTAAACAAATCAGTCCTTCTATTACTACCAGAACTATTATTACTCATTAGTTGTACTGCAGGAACACTGCAGCACCTCACTTCATCTTCTTAAGGCACTCCAGAAACATATAGCAAATAACAGAACCTGTTCTCGTGAAAAATAAAAAAAAGGGAGAAACAATGGATATGACTAATACATGACAGGAAATGCAAACAAATCATAGGAAACATTTTATACCAAATTTCTTACAGATGAAAAAACAGAGACAATTAATGTAATTTTGGTGACAGGTAGGCAAGATACTCATTATATGTAATTACAAACAAGCACTGTCTTCTCCAAATATGAACATGCCATTCTGGAAAATGCAGTGCATCATGGAGCAAAGGAAGAGTCCTGTTTCTTTTCTGAAGGCAGGAAGGCTTACAGCAAAGCAGACACAGAACCTGCAACACATTTGTAAAATCCTTCCATCCTATATTGTGATTTTAATTACCAGATGTCCATGCTCTCCCAGCTCTTCATAACCAGCTTGGTATTTGGATACTATGATCTCCTTAAGGGCATAAACCGAACCTTGAATCCTTAAAAGTCCCTGTTGAAATAGAACTTGACTGACATTACTTTTTTTCAGGAGTTTTCATTTTTTTCATATCCAATATCATCTGCCCTCTGGTGCATTCACATCCTGAACATTGAGAATGGTCACAGTGCTCAAAGGGCAGTAATATTCTGAAAAATAATATTCTGAAAAGAAACCTCAAATGGCACTGCATGGATGCAGCTTTCACTTTCTCCTTGGTGCCTCTAATGCAAGCTGTTTACTTTGGCATATTTGAAAGACCATGCTGTTATTTGTCCTAAAACTTGCTACAGATTGATTTGATAATCACACCACATTTTTTCTGTTTTGTTCTGTCTTCAGTCCTAATATATCAACTCATTTATCAATGGCAGTGAAGGAATGCAATGCCCCTTGCTGTGCAGAACTTGCAGAAGTATGAGTCAAAGAACTTTATCAATTTCTGTGTCCAGAAAGTGCTATGAAACACTCAGCATGGTTCCTATATGTTGTGTTTCTGAATTCACACAACTATAACTACTTTATTTTGCCCACTTTTCTGATTTTCACTGTATTTTCAGAGTAGTCCTTGACACAGATGCATTCAGCCTGCGGAGGATACCCTGCCCTAATATCTGCACTGAAAAGCAGATCACCGGCAACAGAAAGGTTAGCTTCAATCCTTTGTCACTTATAAATTTATATTCTGTTGTTAAGAAATTAAATTTGAGGAACACTCAGAACCGTGTGATTTAGAAATCTACCTGCACCTATTTTCAGCAACATTTAACTGAATTTTCAGGTTAAATCATCACAAATGTCAATAAAAAGGATCAGTGTTCATCTGGAAAAACTCTGCTCATGGTTACCACTTGCATCCACTTTCAAACCTCACAGCTCCTTGAAGAATTACTCTTTATATTGCATTGGACACATTCTGAACCAGTATGATTCATTTGCCTGCACTGGAGATCTTGACATACCACAACATAAGAGCTCCAAATCTCAGAGTCAATATACAGTTAATTTGGAAAAGGAAATCAGCTTGCCGTGTAACAAAGTTAATAGGAGGTGTGGATAAATTCTGAAGTGTCTGAAAGACCCACAGAAAATAGCACTTAATCAACAAGGGCAGGTGATCTGAAAGAAGGTGTGCAAAAATGAGCCACTAACACTAGAGTTTGTATTCATGGAATTTGATGTCACAAGGACATCATTATTTTTTAAGTTAATCAAAACAGGAAATAGTTAGTTTAACACATGACAAAATAATGCAGCTAGCAAGGCAGCAAATGCACATCTATAATTTGGCTGCCTTTATATAGGTACTGCACCTTACAAACCTGTGTAGCAACACAACTTCTGCTCTGCAGCTGTGGTAAAATCTACAGCAAATACTTTTCTATTTTCTTTGCAGATTCAACAAAACTAAGAAACTGAGAGAAATACTGTAAATAATGCATAATTGTTTTTATTTCGTATCTTACCTTATAAATATTATTTCTTATTTATCAAAGAGGGGTAATGGATTTTTTTCCCTATACCCTTTTAAGTCTGTATGTTTATAAAATTGCAAACTGGATGTAAGTTTTATAATTGTCTTATTTTTACAGTGATTAGTATGTACTTCATCATAAGTATTTTTTCATTTTTCCTTCCAGTCCTACTTCAGTGCTGAAGGATCTTGTGTGCTGATACACAATTTGGTCCACTACAAACCAGTAAAGAGAATACTCACATATTTTGATCCTTGTAGTCTCAGTGAAGCTAGAACATAAATGCATACTAAAGTTATGGCTTGAGTTTAGATGTTTCAAAGGAAGAAAAGAGGCACTATCTTGGGCAGCAAGACAGCTGTTGTGTTAAATACCATGTCCCATAGGATAAGCACTGCCACAGCCCATGGGTACTTTGAGGAAATTCTCTCTCTTTACAAGTTCAGATTGTGTCTATTAATGCTACAAATGCCCTGTTTTCATCCTTCTTGTTGCAGTCTGTTCACACTTTCTCCTGCAAATACAGCACACCCTATAATCTGTATCTTGAGCAGAAGTAAAAGCAATATATTCAAGCCCTGTGACATCCTAGTTTCTTTGATCACAGCTGGGTGGCAATATAGACTAAAAAGACTAATGACTTATAATGAAAAAATATTCCCCACTCATTCAAACAGATTTAGCTACCATTTGTACACCTTCCTCAAGTAACATGAAGAAATTCAGACAGCCTTTCTGGATAAAACAGGAGTTAAAACTAGTGGGTACCAGACAACCATGATACTAATGAGCTATGATTTTCTTTCAAGCCTTTGTCTACCTCAGCTATTTATATTGCACTTTATCAGATTGCCTTTTCTTTTCATGTGCATACTTACATTGCAGGCCCTGTAAACCAATTATAACAATGTTTTTGAAAGTCATTTAGTCTTTAAGTCAATGAAGCAATGAGGACCAGGATGCATGACTCTTTTCCTGTCATCAAATCATGTCCTCTTCCTACCAGTCTGTAGAATCCATCTCTCTTTAATTTTTCCCTCTGGATTTGAATTCTTGAACACACAGTAGCTTGATATAGCTCCAATAAAAGTGCCAGAAAGTACACCCTAACAGAGACCCTCCAGACTTTGGAGGGGTCAGTTTACCACAACTATTTTTTTCTGAAGTTTTCTAACCTCAAGGTTATGATGCAAGAAATATCTCACAACATTAGTGCCAAAGTCCAACATTTGGCCTTCTGATTTCTGAAAGAGAGAAATCAGACATAAAAAAGATACACACTCTGGTATAACCAGGTTCTGGTTCAAATAGAGCTCTGCATCTTGTGTTTCCTATTACTTTCCTCAGTTGGACCTTTTGATGTGATATGGAAAGTCAGAACACTCAGTGTAGTGTAAAGGGACAGTGTAAGAGAATTTTCATGTTAATACTTCTAGCAATGAGCACAGGAAAGCAATAGTAACATTATGTAAACTGTGATAATTTCTAAATACTTCTAAAATCCTTTAGTCATTATAACAGTCAGTCTTTTTGTACATAGAATTTGTTCATCAGAAAGAGGAGACAATTAACTGAATCAAAAGCTTAAAAATGTACTAAAAATGTGGCAGCCATTGAATACAATGTGAGACAATGGGAGAGGAAGAGGGGTCCAGCACAACTGGTTGCTATTCAAGGATCACTTTCTTCAGGCTCAAGAAAGATTCACCCCAACAACTTAAAAATCAAGCAAAGGTGGCAGGAGGCCAGTACATGTGAGAAAGGAGCTCCTGAGTGAACTCAGACATAAAAAGTGTACAAGAGGTGGAAGCAGGGGTGGGTTAGAAATCCCAAGGCCAACTCAGAGTTGAATCTGTTGAGGGGGATATGCAGGGCAACAAGAAAGGTTTCCACAAGTACATTTGCAGCACAAGAAAAACTAGGAAAAATGTCATCTCACTGCTGAATGGGGCAGGGGAACTGATGACAAATTACATGAGAAAGGATGAAGTTCTCAATGCCTCTGCCTCAGTCTCTGTTGGTAAGCCTATTCTCTGGGAATCCCAGGCATCCAAGGCCAGATGAAAAGTCTGAGACCCAAGGGAAGACATACCTTCAGAAGAGGAGGATCAGATGAGGGAGCCATTAAACAAATTTGACATACAGAAGTCCATGGGGCTGATGGGCTGCCCCCACAAGTACTGAAGGAGCCAGCCGATGTCACTGCAAGGCTACCCTTGACTATCTATGAAAGGTTAGGGCAGCTGGAAGAGATTCCTGAAGACAGTAAGAGAGCAAATGACACTCATCTTCACAAAGAGCACTGAGAAAGATTCAGAGAACTACGGGCCAGTCAGGTTCACCTGAGTCCCCAATAAGATGATGGAGCGAATAACCCTGAAAAGCATTTCCAAACTCATGAAGGACAAGAAAAGTGACTGGGACTAGTCAGCATGGATTTACAAAGGGGAGGTCATGCTTAGCCAACCTGATAGTAACCTAGCTTGATGGACGAGGCAAGAAAAGTGAATGTTGCTTAGCTCAACTTTTATATGGCTGTTGACACTGACTTAATATCCTTAATATCCTTGTCAACAACCTGACAAAGTACAGGTTAGACAAACAGACAGAAAGATGGATTGCTAGGTCCTGAGGGTTGTGATCAGCTGCAAGAAGTCTAGTTGGAAGGAGGTCACTAGTGGTGTGCTCCAGAAGTCAATACAAGGGCCTATGCTTCTTTAGCGACCTGGGTGGTGGGACAGAGTGCACCTTCAAAGAGTTCAAAAATAATACAAAACTGGGAGGACTGGCTGATAGTCCAGACTGGTGTGCTGTCAGAACAGATTGGAGACATTGGATGAGAGTGACCTCTGGAAATTCAGAAGAGGGAAGAGCAAAGTCCTTTCCCTGGGGAGGAATAAGGCAGTGGACCAGCTCATGCTGGGGGCTGGCTGACTGACGCAGCTGACAAGGCAGACAAGGACATGGGGGGTTGCAGCAGACAACAGCACTGACCCTGAGGCAGGAAATGTGGTGTGGCAAAAAAGGTCAACAGCTTCTAGGACTGCATTAGGAAAAGTGCTGCCAGCAGGTGGAGGGTCCACTTGGGGCTGGTGAGGCCAGATCTGGAGTACTGAGTCCAGTGCTTCCCAGTACAGGACAGATATGAACTTACTGGAGTGAGTCCAGAGCAGGGCCACAAAATTGATTAAGGGAATGGAACTTGTTTCATAATAGGAGAGGCTGAGAAAGACGGGACTGTTCAGCATGGAGAAGAGATGCTTCAGGGAAATCTCATCAATAAATTAATATAAATACCTGGTGAGAGGGAATGAAGAAGAGGCAGTCAGACTTTTCACACTTGTGCCCACTGAGAAGGGGAGCAAATTAAAAACCATGACCTTCCATTTGCTTTTGTGCACTCTGCTTGAGCGGTGGGATTGGACTTGATCTAAGGAGATTCTTTCCAAACTGAACAATTCTGTGCTTCTGTGACAAAGCAACAATGAAAAATCAACTAATTTATCCCAAAGTGATGCTGTTGATAAATTATGACACATGCTGAATGCCTCATTCTCAGGAAATAAAATAATAATTCAGTTTTACAGAAAACCTAGTATCACAAATGACTGAAAGAAAAGCACAGTGTTTCTACACAAACACTATGTAGCTCTGGAAACCAAAATCCTCTGTAGAATTATGAGTATCAGTCATTTTGAATTATATTAGAATACATTATTGTGAGGAAAGATAGAGTGCTAAATCAAAGGAAATACAAATTCTGCTCTTTTATAAAAGCCTTGCTTTTCTCATTAAGAAAGCCTTAAGAAAATTCAAAGCTTACATAATTTACTACTATTGAAGCACAAGATATCTAATGGTGACTGCCAAATGAAGATGGTCAGGTTGAACAGCCTGGTACAAAAGAATACATTTTTAATATATCA
Organism: Argya squamiceps; assembly: GCA_037834095.1. Taxonomy (NCBI): domain Eukaryota; kingdom Metazoa; phylum Chordata; class Aves; order Passeriformes; family Leiothrichidae; genus Argya; species Argya squamiceps. Next base: position 36,868,519 of record JBBMKD010000001.1, read on the forward strand.
TAACTCCTATGATGTTTGTCCTATTTAAGCAAAGTGAAAAAAGTTCTGTATTTTGAACAGGGAATGTAGTCCATGCCTTCTGATTCTGTTTTCTCTGTTTCGTGATTTAAGTTTTAGAACAGGCATCTCTGTATAATGTCTGATAAATGAGGCTTGAGATCCTGTGTATATTCTTAGCAGACGCTACAATGCAAACAAATAGCATGGAGAGGACAAGGTGAAAAAGAGATAGAAAAAAAGGAAATAAATTTAAAACATAGTCCCTGTTTGGAAAAGGAATGGAAGGCTGGTTCCTGAGTTTTGGGAGAGTCATAGCATGCTGGAAAATCTGACTAAACATGAATCCACAAAGATGAGAATCAGAAGGCCAAAATTATCTTTTTCTCTCATTTTCAAAAGAGAAAAAAATCTATTGGTTCTGAGGTCAGGCAGAAGAAGGCAGGGTTTGGCTGCTTAAACACTGATGTCTGGTACTATAGTAGACACCATAAGGTAACTAAAATACCTAGCACATATGAGACATAAAGGAAAATATTCAGGGAGCACAGGAACCCATCCAGATGAGAAAGAAATCATTTAGGGGCACATACCATTGCATTATTCACAGTTACAGAGCTTCAAAAGATAATACAAAGCTCCCTAGATTTCAATATGCAGTCACAGAGAAATAATCATCTGAGAAAGCAGCATACACTCACATTAACTTTGTGCCTGAACTAAAAGCTAATACATAGTATTGCACAAGATAATGACTGTTCAAGATATTAGAGCAATACTCTCATGTAATATATGGATTCTTGAAAAAAAATCTATGGATTAGGACAGAATTATTTAAGCCACTAATTATTGATATGACTGCAACCTTGGCAAAAGATCTGCCAATAATAGAACAGAAAAAGCCTGAGTTAGTGATCCTACTGGCAGAATTATTGTTGGCAGAAAATTCACAAGTTAAGGCATATACATTACAATGAACTGTAGAACTCTCAGATGGGTTTGTTTCCACACTTCCTTTCATCCAAAATTATAAAATAAGAATAAAACCTTCAGCTTCTAAAGCGAAGTATAATGAATAAAAAAGCTGAAAGTTATTTTTACTTGAAGAGGAAATATGCCTCTCTCAGTCTGAAATCACCGTTCTCTGAGGATAAATGATATTCTAGAACCAGTGATGTCTGAGTATGATCTATACAATCCAAAGCAACCAATACCAAATTGCCGAACACTTCACAGCTAACTAGCTACGATTCCTAAAAGCATCAGAAAAGAGGATGAAATAAGGGAATGTAAGAACACCAAAAAGTCACACAACCCTAACTGCAGTGCTATCTTCTTAATCAAAATTAGTTATGTGTAACTCATCTAAAAAACCAGTGACTTCCAAGAGAGGAAACCTGCTTCTTCATTAACTGCTCTTTAGAAACACCCCATTTGGATCTCAAAATAAAATGTGCATAAATACACTGCCAATAATCATCTGGCTTTGGGCTTCTCTGAGAGGCTGCAGCTCTCTACAGGTAAACCAAATAAACAACACTTGGATAACAACTCTTAGAAAAATCTGGTGCTTTTCAAATAGGTGTTAAATACATATCACTTCCTGTTCCCCCACATTCAAAACTGTATTCAAAAAGCACTCTTTTAAAAAGAAAACAGCAAGTCAAGAAATCAAAACTCTATTAAATAACATCTTTCACTTTCTGAGACATTGTTTTGACAAGCTTCTCTATATCGTTTCATTAGCAGCAGCATTTTTAAAGGAAGAAATGTCACATTAAGTATTAGGACTACGTATTCAAGCTACCTGTGTATTTTCTGCTATACTAATTTCTCAAGATGGTGGAAAGTATCACACTGATGTGAAAAGTGTTTCCTGAGTTTAAGATTCAGTTCACTTAGCTTTAGACATATAATATACAGTTTTCTATGTAAACTAGGCATCTATGTGAACTTTCCTTTAGAGTGACTGGACAGAAATAGGGACTTTGAAGGCAATTTTCAACAACCTCAATTTAGTTATAAACATAGGAAGAGATTAATTTGGCCTAGAAATGCTTATCCCTGTTCACAGACAGAAAGTCAGCAATTTCGGCTGTAGAAAACAACAATGTAGATCTCTCCAGGTCTTGAGACTTAGTTTAACTTCATTTGACCTAAAATCATAGAATAGCAGAATGATTTATAACCAGATTTTGAGGAATTTGTTGCTTACCTAAATGACATGTAGATGTTTACATTAATTGTTTGTTTAAAGGTACAGGTACCTTAAAAACACATATGTACTACATGTGTTTTTATGGAATACATATATTATAAAACTGATATAATGTAAGTGAAAAATGGTACCCAGTTTGTCTGTATTCTACTTCACTTCCTACATACCCTTTATCTCAGATTAAAAAGGCAGTGAAAAATCATGGAATATACAGCATGCCTTTTATCATAGCAGTCTTTTCTTTTTCCTTGTCTATTCTTCATCTATAGCTTCACCTTTGTCTTGACATAGTTTAAGATATCCCTGTTCCTTCAGGAAGGAAGATAAGGCTAGATGACCTTCAAAGGTCCCCCCATCTCAAATTATTCTATGATTCGTCTCCTTATATTATAAATTTTCTATGTGAAGAGTCTCTTACCTGAAGCTTCCTTAATTGGTCTTGAGGGCTAAACCAGCTTCATTTCCTTCCCATGTGTATTGACGTGGACATCAATAACAAAAAAAAAAGTGAAATTACTATAGAACTGTTGACATACTATGAGCCAGCTGCTAGACAGTAACTTGTTAAAAACTCTAGAACACAACTCCAGCATCCAGAACCTACTTCTAGAAAAGATATTTCAGAAAATAAAAATAATGCAACTGAATTTGACTAAAATAAAGTTCACACAATTGGCTCCAAAGAACCATAAAACATTATTAAAATCTATGCTTGGCCTTGTGTAAACAGCCGCAAGGAGTTATTGAGGTACAAAGGATGAGGCCTGGGAAAAATCCTTAACAGCAACAGGTAAACAAGAAAAAAGAAAATCCTTAGTAGTAACAGGCAATATGGCTTTACTGAAGCTAATAATGTAGAAGTTGTATGTGCAAAATGAAAAATAGCAAAAAGAGAATTGTAGCAGGAAACTGCTTAATATGGAAATAATCTATTCTCAACTGACCACTGATTCTTTCAGGCATTTTTAAAATGTAGTTGAGTGAAATCCTCTTCTCAATTCAAAGATTTCATCTTAGGCCACTTCACTCTGTGTTCCACCAATTATTCAGACTCTGCCTTCCTCAAACTATGCACATACCAAACAAATATAGCAACAATAACTGGCTTTTCAGACAGTAAAGAAGGATGCAGAATTATAAGCCTGAGTGCACACTAAAAACAATAGAAGATATTTCCAAATTCACCATTTGTGTAACATGTCAAGTTTCATAACTAAGAAAAATAACCTGCTAGACCCTGAAAAAATGCAGACAGCAGAAGCAGAAACATTCTCAGGTTTGGTTCCATGTGGCAGTAACAGATGAGTGGCCATGTGGCTTGGAAGTGCTCTTAGGAAAAAAAAAAAAAGAGGAACATTCACTTCCCAAAACTTAAGGAAAGGACAGCAATGTTGTGAATCTGTTTAGACAGCACTCTCTAATGTTGCAAATATGGTTACTCTCTTTGCAGTGATAAAGAATTCAACACATCACAAGAACACATGCTTTTTTTCCCCCCAAAGGTTTGGGAAAAATGCAAGAAGAACATTTAAAAAAAATCTTTATCAGCACGTCAGTTGGTGCTTTGATCTATGGAATTCTTTTCTGCAGAAAACTTGGTGTGAGAAATCCTTTACATTCTATAATAAGAACCATCAAAGCAGCTTAATTTTAAGTGGTCAGAACTGGCTGATTTTTAGCACAAAGCTGCTAAACTACAAAAAAGACATTTATAATGTTTCTATACAAATGAACTATTATTTAAATAAATATATTAAAAAGTGCATTAAAGACCTAATATTCAGATGTGGTAGTGCTTAAAGGCCATATAAAAAATTCTAATATCCCACTGATTCTGAAAATCTGAATGCAACCCCTCTGATTTCAATTCAACCATCATTCTGTAAAATAATCAATTATATGTGTTGAACCACACTGGGAAACAGAATGAAAATGCAAAACACCTTTTCATTACAGCATATTAACAGAAACGTTAGTTTGGCTTAGATTTATTTTACTCTGTCAGGCAAGATCAAATTGCATTAAACTACTTTTAGCTAAAGTGAGTAAGAAGGACAATCTGTGAAGGAAGAATGTAGATGAATAATTAGTGCCATGGCCACTGAGTTATTGAATCCCAGACAAGAGAATTGTTGGATGCATCTTAGCCAAGCCATGACTGTTTCTTTCATATTCCATGCACAGTAAACAGGAAATGGTCACTCTGCTGTAACAGCTGAAGATAAAGGATAGATAAACAAATGAGAATATAATTAATAGTATATCAAATTTCCCTGTCTGGAAATTAATCCAAATAGTTTGCTGAAAAGTGTATGAAGCCTATGACAAATTTCAGAGTTGAGTCCAGAATTCATGAGTTCAAAGAACCACCCCTCTTCTCTAATTTTTGAAAGTTACGATCATAAATTTGGCCTAGATATTTTCTTTTTTTGCAGTAACCATACATAGGATGGCCAAAAATCCATTGCTCTCAAGCATCCTCAGATACTTCAGGTGATCTGTTATCCTGCTGAATAGCTACACTGACATAAGTGCATGGCTTTGGCAGGAAGCATGAAACATTTCAGAAAAATTGCTACCAGGTAAGTGCGGCTGGCCGTGTCTGACTGGCCTATATTCTCTGTTGAAATAGGAATTTTTGGGGTTGGAGAAATTAAACTAAGAAAATGTTGGACACAACCACTGGTGAGGTTCCAGATGACTGGAAGCTGGCCAATGTGACACCCGTCCACAAAAAGGGTGGGACGGAGGATCCTGGTAATTACAGTCAGTTAGTCTGACCTCAGTACCTGGTAAGGCAATGGAGCAGTTTATATTGAGTGTCATCACAGCACTTACAGGATGGCCAGGGTCTCAGGCCCAGCCAGCACGGGTTTAGGAGAGGTAGGTCATGTTTGACCATCCTGGTCTCCTTTTATGACCAGGTGACCTGTCTGGTAGACGCAGGAAGGGCTGTGGGTGTTGCCTATTTGGACCTCAGCAAGGCTTTTGACACTGTCTCCCACAGCATACTCCTAGATAAGCTGGCAGCTCATGGCTTGGACAGAAGCACTCTTTGCTGGGTTAGGAACTGGCTGGATGGCCGGGCCCAGAGAGTGGTGATGAATGGTGCTGTGTCCAGCTGGCAGCCAGTCACCAGTGGTGTCACTCAGGGGTCTGTACTGGGACCAACTCTATTCAATATTTTCATTGATGACATGGATGAGGCCATTGAATCTTTCATTAGTAAATTTGCAGATGACACTAAGCTGGGGGCGTGTGTCAATCTGTTGGAAGGTAGGAGGGCTCTGCAGAGAGACCTGGAATGGTTGGATGGATGGGCAGAGTCCTATGGGATGAATATAGTAAGTCCAAGTCCCAAGTCCTGCATTTTGGCCACAATAACCCCCTGCAGCATTATAGGCTGGGGATGGTGTGCCTGGACAGTGCCCAGCAAGAAAGGGACCTGAGGGCTCTAGTCAGCAGCCAGCTGAACATGAGCCAGCAGTGTGCTCTGGTGGCTAATGACACCAGGGCATCCCGGCCTGTATCAGGAATGGTGTGGCCAGCAGGAGCAGGGAGGTCATTCTTCCCCTGTACTCAGCACTGGTGAGACCACACCTTGAGTATTGTGTCCAGTTCTGGGCCCCTCAGTTTAGGAAGGACATTGAGATGCTTGAACATGTCCAGAGGAGGCAACGAGGCTGGTGAGGGGCTTGGAACACAAACCCTGTGAGGAATGACTGAGGGATCTGGGGCTGTTTAGCCTGGAGAAAAGGGGACTCAGAGGTGACACTATCACTCTCTACAACCTGAAAATAAGAGACTAAAATAACCACCTGAAAGGTGGTTGTAGTCAGCTGGGGGTTGGTCACTTTCTCCAGGCAGCAACTGACAGAATGAGAGAACAAAGTCTTAAGCTGTGCCAAGGAAAGTATAGGTTGGATATCAGGAAAAAGGCTTTTATGAAAAGAGTGATGAAGTACTGGAATTGTCTGTCTGAGGGAGTGGTGGAGCCACCATCCCTGGATGTGTTTAAAAAAAAAGATTGGATGTGGCGCTCAGTGCCATGGTTTTGTTGAGGTGTTGGGGCATGGGTTGGACTCAACGATCTTGAAGGTCTCCTCCGACCTAGTGATTCTGTGATTCTGTGAAATAGCGAAAAATCACATTAGTGAGGTCTATCTGGCTGTTGAAGGAAACCTCCTGAAGAGAGTGATACTGTTTCAGTCAGCAGAATCTAGACTGCATATAAAGATGATTAGAATTGGCCTTTAAAGATCATTATGGCTTTGAGAGAAGTAGGTAAAGTAGAAAGTTCTTTATAATACCATGAATTGAGTGGGGGACGCTATTTTTAGTCTTCAATTTTATATTTGGGTTTTCAATTTAAACTACAGGGAATGTGGAGAACTGAAAATATTGCTTTAATATCTCCCCAGCTGTGAACTTTCTCTGGTAAAATGGAAAATAGTAATATCACCTTATTTTGCAATTTGCAGCTGCCTTTGTCCCAGAGGGTCCCAGGACAGCAACAAGCTATTCATAAAGAAAAGTATATTCACTCAATCATAGATTGCTGCAATCAGGTATTAGTCAGGAATACAAAATAAGTTAGAATAGGAGACTAAACAAGGACATTTTGGGCACTGATCTCACACAAATCCCTGTGCTTATAGCTCATGATTAGAAAACCCTGTAAAATAATAACTTAATTATTCAACAGTTGAATTTGAAAAGTAAGCAGCATTGTAAAGAGAACAAAAATTGAGCCTTTCCTGAGATGCAGAGGATGCAGAATACAGCATTTCTAGTCAAATGTAATTTTTTATCTCAGTGCTCCTAAGCACGTGTAAATATGTGCAAGATAACTGTGGCAGATATGGAAAGAGATGGAACTGGAATTGTCTAAAGGCAGAGGAAGAATATTCAAGATTGTGAAAGGATAGCTATAGAACAAATTCATGGTGGCTCTAACATTACTAAATAATCATGTTTTTTAACAACAAGGTAATAACCATGTTATTTAGTAGTTGGTAATAAGTATTAGTAATTAGTAATTAATAATAATTTAGTTAGTAGTAATAACCATGTTATTTAGTTATTTATAAAACAATTAAGTTCTTACTGAACCAAGATCTTTTCTGCAGACCTTTGTCCACAGTACATCTGGTTCCATGCAACATTATGAGAGTAGCTAATGAAGATCTGGAAATTCCACTCAAATGTTCTCCTTCATAAGTGATTCCAAAGTTTAAAAGGAAGATTGATTCTTCATTTAGTATTTGTTCAGTTCTCTGTTTCAGATAACCTGTAAGCCTTTCCTGCTCCAGTAGCAAGGCAGTGCTTCATGAAAGGCAGTGTGTTTATATCCACAATGGACTTGATAATTAAGTAACACAGGTACACCATAAAATTGCACCAAAAAGCATAAACATTGTGTAATGGATACGATTTCTCCTTCAAATTCTCCTTTGCCCAGCATCAGTGTACGTACAGCTAGCAACTAGCATCCCAAACAGCTGCCAATACACAAAGGTGATTTGGGTCCTTGCTGGCAGAATCTCATTCCTCTTACTTTAAAAACTACTGTTGTCCAACTCCATTGCTCATGTGCTCCGTACCTCCCTTGTCTTTCGCTTACCTGGTCTTTTCTCAGCCTCTTTCAGCTCCTCCCTTAATCCTGGTGTTTCTCATGCACCACATTGAGATCTGTAAGGACTGCTACAGGACCATCTTCATTATTGAGTCTTGTGTTTCAGAGAGGAGGAAGCAAACAGAAGATGAATTTCACTGCTCAAAGGCCAGAGACACAATTAAAATCAGGGCTGATTTCTTTCCTGCTTTCTTGTTTACCACTCTACAGCAATAGTAGCAGTGTCTAAAGTATGCACACGCACAAAAAAACACACAGAAAATCCTAATCTAATTGCTATTTCCTAGAAAGAGCAATGAAAAGGTAACTTGTCAGAGGTTGAAGTTCATGACATTCAACAGTGATGTTTCCTGTTTCTTTGTTTCAAAAAAAGGCTCAAACCCTGGCAAATTATTAATGAGAAAAACATAAAATTTGAAAATGCCCAGTACCCTGAGGAAACCGTTTCCTGGATATACACTTTGCTGTTGGTTTCTTCATTGCTTTGCCCTAAGACCTGATGGAGGTCAGGGTGAAGCTAGCAAGTAGAAGGCGGCAGGTTTGAATGTAGTAGTGAGAAAAAACACAGTCCCTACCCCAGCTGACTCAGCCTAGTTGAGGCAGACAGGTCAGCAAGAGCTGCTGCTTTGAGGAGAACTCTGCCTTATGCCCCAGAAATTCCAATCAGAAACTTGGCCAAGCAACCCTCAAGCTATGAAGGGGCAAAGGCCTGAATCAGCTGTAGCGTTTTTCTTGTTACACCTACTGTGGAAGATGGAATACTTAAAGAATACCTCTTCAATAATCTTTTGCTCTGGAGAGTCAAACACCCAAAACAAGTGTAAGATGGAGACATCTGTGTCTTTCTCCACAGGTCCTACATTTTTCCCCACTAATTTGATTAGCTACCCTTAATAAAAAATAAACTGACCATGGCTTATATCTGTCTGGCCAGTTAACCTTTTGGATAATAGCATAGTGCTTATAATATAATAATTAGTTATGCCTGCAATAAAGTTGCAATGTAGTCTTATGAGATGGTGGTGTTCATGTTGGGAGATAATGTCAAGGATTAAGGCTCCACCCTTAGAAGTAATTGGGTTACTCTGGTGAGCAATCCTCATTTTCAGCTTGTAGAAAATGTAGAGTATTTCTGTTAGCTCGAATTTTATAGGAAAGCTTTGCTTGCTTTTGCTTTTTTTAGCAGCAAGGTGAAGCAAAGTTTCCATTGCTGCTGGTGGTGTTACACACTTGGATGCAGCTGGCCCTGCTAGAAGCACTCACACTAACTCTAGTCTCATCCCTGTGAGCTGCCAACTGTTAAACAGAATGGGATGTTCAAGCAGATGCAGTGTTTGCTCAGCCTAGACTCAGCCTTGAGCATGTAAATGCTCAGAACAATCATCTGCAGAAGGCAGAGACAGCAAGCACAAACACTGTGCCACTGTTATTTGCACTCTGATTAGAATTATGGCTCTCAAGGTCAGAAGGGTGAGTTTAGATGTTAGGTTGATAAACAGCTCTTTTCTGTTTCTAGAGAAAAGCAAGAGAATGACAAAGCCAGTATCCTATGTGCCTGCCTCTGAGTCCCCAGCCAAATACCTCTTTACAGTCAAGTTAAATAGGGGCTTAACTTTTCCAGGCAAGCCAAATAGCTCAGGCCTCATAATGCACTTCTATAGAACATAACACAGAAGTACTTCTTAATTGCTCTACCACTGTGCCCCAATATTAATTCTGAAAATAATGACATTCAGACAATTAGAAAACTAAACAGTGACTCCAAAGATAAAAGAAATAAAATTAGTTAAGGCAGAGCACCTGATCACCCAAGCATAACCTGAAAATATCATTTTAATATAACCAATATAGTGCTGTATTCTATATGAATACATTCTTAAGCAAATGAACAATGTGAACTCCTGTGACATCTCCTCAATTTCTATCTCTGGAACCCCAAATGACAACTTAAATGTCAGCACTGTTAATTACTTCTCTACAAGGTATTTCAACAGAATATTCATTTAATGTGATTGATTCAAAAAAGAAAACCTTAAATCTATGCAACATTACAAAATTCCCAATTATCTACTCTTCAATCATTACATTACATTATGACCAAAAACAGCTTGTACAATTGTTAGCACATTTTGTGCCGTTGAAAACTAAAATTGTCAAACTATCATTAAAAAATTTAAATTCAGGATGAAAACAAACCAGTTTGTTTCCTGTAATTCCCTCAGACAGTGCAAAGTCAAATTTACACTTCTAGAATGTTTTTTTTTCTATAACTTGCTTATCTTAACCAGAATAATTTTTAATAAATTCTCATGTCAGTATGGCACAATATAGAAACTGAGGGAACTGTGGCAGGATATATAGCAATAGATGAAATGTACAGCCTCAATTTAACAGTCTTTTTTTAATTGCAGACAAGATCACAGACAACAGACTATTTCATTTGATAAGTAAAAACAAGTTAACCGAGATGTATTTTTGTCTATAGAGCTAGAAACCATCCACATGCTGTCAAACCATAAAATATTTTTTATATTTTTATGCTGCACTAGGAATAACTACAAAGGAAAGACTGTGCCATATTGAAAGATATTGCAGTAATGCTAAACACTATTTTGAGTTTCCAGAAAAATATTAGCAACAAGCTTTAAACAAGTGATTGCTCTTTTGTGCAGACAATATCTAGCATTATATAGATAAAATTCAACAAAGATCTAAGGTCAAAACAACCTCATGCAATGCTCCAGACTTGGGTCAGAATGGCTGGGAAGCTGTCCAGTGGAAAAGGACCTGGGGGGCCGCTGGTCAGTAGGTGGCTGAACATGAGCCAGCAGAGTGCCCAGGTGGCCAAGAAGGCCGATGGCATCCTGCCCTGGATCAGCCATGGTGTGGCCAGCAGGACCAGGGCAGTGACCGTCCCCCTGCACTGGGCACTGCTGAGGCCACACCTCAAATCCTGTGTTCAGTTCTGGGCCCCTCCCTGCAAGAAAGACATTGAGGGGCTGGAGCGTGTCCAGAGAAGGACAATGGAGCTGGGGAAGGGTCTGGAGCACTGTGGTGATGAGAAAAGCTGAGGGAGCTGGGGGTGTTTAACCTGGAGAAAAGGAGGCTCAGGTGGGACCTTTATAGCTCTCTACTATTGCCTGAAAGGAGGGTGTAGCCGGGTAGGGCCCAGTCTCTTCACCCAAACAACAAGGGGTAGGACAGAAGGAAATGGCCTCAAAGTTGCACCAGGTGAGGTTTAGATCCTACATTAGGAAAAATTTCTTCACTGAAAGGTTTGTCAAGCACTGGAATAGGCTGCCCAGGGAAGTGGTGGGGTCACCGTCCCTGGGGGTATGTAAGGAATGTGTAGATGTGGTGCTTGGGGCCATGGTTTAGTGGTGGACTTCGCAGTGCTGAGTTAGAGGTTGGACTCCATCTTTAAGGGTCTTTTCCAATCTACATGATTCCACCACTATGTTTTGTCATCCTTAGAAACTGACACAGAAAGGCTAAATTGTAAGTGTCACAAAAACAGGCCTAATGGCACCTTTATCTCCTGTCTGCATTCTCCCAGAGCACTACCCTTAATTTTCAGGTTTCCTCTTACAGGATAAATTCTTACAGTTCCCTACTCCAAGGTTTCAGCCTACAGTATGACATATCAATTGGTTTACCTGGCAAATCCCACTAAATCCAAACTGTTTCTGTTCTTTCCTTCAGTGATTTCATAAGCTGCTTAAGAAAAGAGTAGTTTTCAGTTTAAACTAGAAACAAAATATTTAGAAACAGTACTCTTCATCTATGTCTGTATTATGTCAGGTTTTATCAGCTCCTGCCAGTAAATTAGGCACTTTCAGAATCTTCAGGCACATTTCATGCCTGTCTCATTTCCACAAGCAGAAATCCCTCTTGCAAAGGTTCTTTTTTAAATGTCATTCTTCTGTTATTGCTTACGTCTTAAGGATTTTTTTCATAGATTTTTTTTTGTCTCTCAGTAACTTCTGGATAGTTGTTGATGGATGGCTTATACTCAGCTATTCCTTTTCTTTTCTGTAAATTAAGTTGTCTATATGCATTCAAATTAACATACAGAATGCAATTAATAAACTTTTATAGAGCTGCTATGAAACCATCACATAAATATCACTAAAATCATTTGGTTTCTATGCTAAAGAAATGAGTCTGTTTCTTATGAGAACTATACTGAGCTTACTGGAACAAAATGTTCAATCAAACCTGTCATCTGAGATTGCAAAGTAAGTTGTGAATATATCCTGTAAATACAATCTGTATTTAAAGTTAAATACACAAATGCACTTAGCTTTTACCTGCTATTACATATTGCACAACAAACCTAACACATGTTGAAGAATTCAAGTGACAAATATCTAGGAAGAATAACTAGTAGGTATATAATCATTTATCACTGAAATGATATCTAAATTACGGTACTCCTTTAATACCACCACTTTTACTCTGCTCTGGAAATATTCTGTATTGAATTGTGTATTATTGCTTCAATATCAGAAACTCTCAACCCCTAGGTACCAAATCCAACATTTTGACTTGTTAGGTTTCATCCCATTAAACTTTGCCCAATGATCCAATCAGAGATCCCTCTGCAAGGTAGCTTCCTAACTAATGCCTAGTCCCCCTTGTTTCTGTACATAGATCAGTGTTGTACCTGGTCTTGTTTGACATTTGTTCACACTCTGTTGTGTACCTGCCCCGATCTACATTCTTTTTTTTTTGCAGAAATACACTTATGGCTTTCCATGAATTTTAATCTAAAAGCTGATTTGAAAGTAGCTTTTTATCTTTTGGCTGGTTGTCACAATTTGTAAATCATGTTCTTTAAAGTCAACAAATAACAGTTTTGAGCCTCATAAGACAAGCTCTAGTCAAGAGATTATGTGGATGAGCAAAAGCATATAGAAAAGGTCAGCAATTTCATACGGGATTTTTTTAATATAGTGGGAGAGTTGTTTAGATATACATAAGAGAGTTAGAAACACAACTCCAGGAGTGGCAGTGGAATTGTCCTTCTAAAGAGCTTTGAAAATGTAGATAGGTAATTTAGAAATTATTTTTCTGTATTTTTGTTGTTGCCCCCCTCCCAATTCTATTTCGGCATGACAGATGGAAGTTAAATTTCTGAATAACTGATTACCACTGAGAGAGGGCAAAACAGGGAGGAAATTAAAATATATACACTGGGAATATTGCTGAAAAGTTCATTTCAGTTGAACAGATGAAAAAATGGAAATTTGCTGGCAGTTGCATTAGAAATTACTTCTAGTATATAATACTTTAAATCATCTTAAAGCTCAGTATTTAAAATAAATAACCCCAAATATCATTATTTTTAAAAATCTCAAAACTATTTCAATTATAAGAAATTATATTTGAAGCATTAACTCAATTATAGTAAGTAAATAATGAAGAAAAGTGTAATGAAGTATTAAAAGTGCAATGAAGAAAACATTTTTGGGGCTCAGAGTGCAGCAACTGGTCCCACAGCTTCCTTCTGTCATCCTGAGGGGCTTGGCTACAAGGGAAAACTCTTATTTTCCAAGATGAATGGGCAAACCTCATCAAGGCTTTCCTGTCATCTGTGCTAGGTGACCCTGCCTTGGCAGGAGAGTTGGACAAAATTATCTCCAGAGAGATGATCTCCAGAGGTCCATTCCAGTCCTAATAATGCTGTCATTCTTTGACTTTCCTGAAACTCTGCATATAATTTTATTTTAGTCTCTTATTTAAAAAATAAATAAATAAAAAATCATATTTCACAGCTTGTAACAGCATTTTTGCTGACATGAAAACCATCTGCCACAGCACAGTATGTAGGAACCCAATGAAATAGATTATTCCTTAGACCTGGTATTAAAACTGCTGTTCACTTGGCTAATTTCAGTAAACATATGAAGAAAAACAAAGCCAAAGCTGGACATGTAGTGCACAGAAACAGGGTAGCAGGTTCTGGAACTGCTCTGTGAAATTTCAGGACAATACATACAAAGTGAATGGTACCATCCTGGTAGAAAAACTCACTGGTGTTTGAAGAGAGGTAAATTCCCCCAAATTATTACTGTAAAGAGCTGAAATAGCTGTGATTCCTAAAAGCATTTTGTTGTTCACTAAGACAGGTTGAAGGGCACAAGAATGGAAAGACATCAGGCCAAGGTCGTTTGCCAAATAATCTGAAAATCATTTGAAGCCCTTTGACAAAAGCATAGCCAGTCATTCAGGGAGGAAAGGGTAATGTTCAGCTTTTTCATTACCTAGTAATAACAGTGCTTGAAGGGGAAGGGGGGGGGGGGGGGGGAAGAAAAAAGAAAGAGGAAAAAAACTTTACCTA
>JBBMKD010000001.1:36882721-36958341 GCA_037834095.1 Argya squamiceps
CCCCCCCCCCCCCCCCCCCCCCCCCCCCCCCCCCCCCCAACAAAAAAGAAAAAGAGAAAACACTTTGCCTACTGATTTCTTAAATTATGCTAAAGGAAAAGGACATGTTCTTTATGCCGGGTGAAATTTTCCCGTGGTGAAATTCACTCCAGCTTCCTTCGGCTCGAAGGAGGGACAGAGGGAGTCACCACGGGATGCCCGCGCTGCTCCCGCTGCCCCTCTCGGGGGCGGTGCCCGTCCCTCCCCCGTCCCTGCCCCGTCCCTGCCCCGTCCCATTCTCGGCCCTGTCCCTGCCCCGTCCCTGCCCCGGCCGCCTTCCCGCCTCGCCCGCCGCCCTCCGCGTTACCGCGGCGACGGGCGGGAGCTGTGGCGGGACAGGCCCGGGGGCGGCCGGGCTGCGGGGCTCGTACCGCGGCCAAAGCGGCAGCGGGGACGGCAGGAGCGGAGGGGAGAGCACGGCAGGTAACGGGAGGGGAGGGGGCGGCCGCGGAAGTCCGAGGGGTGCTGTCCGTGCCCCGGTCTCCTCAGGTGCCCGGCAAGGTGCCAAGGCTGTCCCTGTGCATGTGTCACCTCAGGTGTCGATCACCTGTGGCAGCATCACCTCTGGTGCCTGGTCCTTTTTCAGCCAGTGCCCCTCTGGCAGTGTCACCTCAAGTGCCCGCTCCCTGTGGACCCAAGGCTCAGTGCCATATGTCACTGCCCACATGTCTGTGCGCTTGAGAGCCCCACTGCTCTTCCCCACGAGGAGTCAGGGCTGTTTCATGTTCCCCCGTCACCCGTAATGTTCTTGCTTGCAGGCAGGCGTGCCCCACATCCTTTTGTCCTGCTGGACCTACAGAACCGGGCTGGTCTCAGCAGTAACATTGTTCTGATCTTCCTTGCCAGGTTATTTGAGGGCTGCGTGTCTCCGGCTGCATCTGGCAGGCAAGGGAGTGACCAGTCAACAGGAATTCGAAATTGTGTCTGAGAGCAGTTGTAGCCTGGGCAGAGGTTAATCACGGTGTGCAAAGGTACAAATGTTTGATGAACGCAGCCATGGATCTATGGCAAACTTAGATTCACGTGCTTCAGAGTGTTTTCATAAATCATTGACATCACACAGCAGGGAATGATCCAAAATAGATTTCCGTGTAGAGACCCAGGACTAGGTCCGAGTTCAGGACCACCTCTGGTATCTCAGTGTTGCACCAGATGTGAGAATTACTGTCAGAGAGCTGTGCTTACTCCCGAAGTTTTTGTCTTGCCCATTTCAGTCTGTAATTAGAGCTGCACTCCCCTGTCCTTGTTGTGTGCAATGAGAAAATTGTGTAATATGAAAGGAAAGCATAGAACTGTCCAGTTTGCACTACTTGGTTGTGTAAATTTAAGAATTTAAAGCATTTAAGAATCTGAATTACTTGATTTTTGGTGTTTTAACAGGTTAAAACAACAATCAGTATTATGGAGGAGGACTTAGAAGTGTTCCAAGAACAAGCTGTGACTAAGTATGTAATGACTTACTGTCTTGGGAGTTGAATATATGATGGAATTGAATAATGTAAGTTTATTAAAACTGTGAAACACAAAATATTAATGATTTTGGACGCCAAGTTTTTTCTCTATTTCTTCTGCTTTCCATGCAAACTGGAGAAGTTGCTGATAATTAAGACAAGACATCTTATTGCTTTGGCTAATAGTCTACACACTGTTTCTGTTAGTTATTTAAATGTTTTAAATATTCATACCTGAACCAGAGTGGGGGGGGAATGAAAGCTATGTGTGGTTTTATTAAAATGTTAAGAAATGTTATTTCAAACTTTTTTGAAAAAGTACTTGAAGTTGCTAGGCTACAGCAGTATAAACTTACTTATCACAGCTCTTAAAACATTAAGAATCTTGAAAACAAGATTCGTTGCTAAAGCCCTAGCCTTATTTTGCACAGATAATAACTACAACTATTCTCCCCAAGTATTAAGTGCACTTTTCATAAGAACACATAATAATTTTTTATTTTTACATAATCCAAGTTTAGTTATTTTAATGTTAATCTAAAAAAATATGTTAGTATTTAGTTAATCTAAAAAATATGTTAGCACAAATTCTTTCTAAAGAAGTGAGAATATGAGTAAGATTTCATGTAGGACCTCATCCCATTCAGCATCTTCAAGGAACACACAAATATAAGAAGTACTTCCCCACTTAATTACTTAAACAGAACATTTATCCGTCATAATTTTCTAAGTAAACTTACTAACTGCTTTTCAAATTAACCAGTGTAAAAGTATTTCTTAAAATAAAAGAGGCATGATCTATCATATCTTAATCTGGCCCAATAAAGTTTTAAATGGGATTTAAAAGTGTGGTGTTTCATACTGAAGAATAATGCATGCACTTTTCACGATAGATATAAATTACTGCAGTAAAATATTCTGATCAGTGTGGTGCCGCCTCTTTTTTTTCTTTTTTTTTTCTTTGAGGGAATTCTTTTTTTTCATATCATAGTTTTATGATTTGTAAAAGTAGCCATATAAAAACTTGAATTAGAAAATCCCAAAGGTATTGCTATTCTTTGGCTACAAGTTAGAAGCCTATTTCAAAAATTCAGGATTCTGCTTTGCCTTTATTTTAATCAATATATGAAATTTCAGGCTATTGCAGATGAATCTAGAGGAATTTGTCCCATCACAAACCATAATTCTTGCTAGCTAGTTATTTCCATTAATGCTGCAAAGAATCTGGAAGAGTAGTTTAGGATACACCTTCACCTGAAGGAAACAATTTCAGTCTATGCTGACAGTATTCTAGGCATAATGCAGTCCCTTTAAAATTTGGGAAAATGGCTGAGTAATGGTGGTGAAAATCTTGATGATTACATTCCAGCTGCAAGGACTCATAAATCACAAATTGTCTATCCCTAGATGTGTATGATTCAGTATGGCTGAAAATAGTTAAATAAGTTAGTTGTAGTTCTTGAAATGGAACTTTGGGGTAGAAGATGCTATCACAACTGGTTTGTATATTTCCTATTTTTAGAGTAAGGTCTACAATAATAAACTGAATTAATATTGACTGTAGAAGCTGTGGTAAATACCCAAACCTAATGAATATACTGTGTAAGATTGAATAAGTTTTGCTTGTGTTTGCATAAATATGGCCATACTTATTTTCCTATTTGTGAGCAAATGTAAAAACTAGGGGAATAAAGTATAAAGTCAAGACAGACAGTATGAACCAAACATTTCTTAAATCATCTGTTTTTTAAAAACAGCTTCATTCTAGAGCATATGGACAATACCATTCTTTCTATGTCTGTTAGGAAACAACCAGAAAAGAGCAGACTTGTGCAGAACTCTAAAGCAAAAGATGGATAAGTGGAACTAGAAAGGTCTAACTAGTGCAAAAATCGTTTGTAATAAAGAAAAGACCTGCAGGTGGTAAAACTTTTTATCTGGATTTTTGTCTAAATTTGGAAACATTTCATTTTACATGAAGATAAATAGTTATTAATGACAGCAGAATATGACTCATCTCTATTTTCACTTATATGGCGACAGAATAAAAGAAGACTAAGAGCTTGCCTACGCCACTTTAAAATGAGAATAGCTTTAAGTGTTTTGAGCTGTTTCAAAGTAAATGAACCAAAAGAAAAAAATAGCTGCCACTTGCTGAAGTACAGGTCACTACTTCCCTGTATGACGAATCCATTCGATGAATGCATTCAGCAAACTGGGAATGCTGAATCCACATGGGAAAAAAAACCCATGCAGACTTCTTCACTTATGAGAAAATTTGTTCTTTGTGTCTTTGTTTATATGATATCTTATTAAACAAAAGAAACCACTGCATTCCACATCCAGTGACCAAAATAAATTCTCATGGCAGTGGTGCCATATAATTGGCTATATTCTGAGGGGGCTAATTAGCACTCTTCAAAACACTAGTGGACTAAAGCAGTAGTTACTGCAGCAAGTAGCACTTCTCTGCTAGTGGTTGGAGATGACTGCAGATCAGTGTTCAGTACCAGAGCCTTGGTACAGAGTACTTTTGGTAGTAGAACAGCAGCAGTAATCTACTACTTCACATACAGATTTCCTTTTGCAGCTGCAAGTGTGCTTAGAGGATGCAGGTAAGGAATTAGAGGAAGTGAAGATAGACTGAGAAGCTCTTTCAGAAGGGATTTTTCTTTCAACAGCTCCCTTTAATGATGGCTCTAGGTTCAAGAAGCATGCAAGAACTGTTAAGAGAATTTTTTTAGCAATAAATGCAGAATTTGCCAAGTGCAGGAAGATCTGAAAGAGGCAGGTGAAATTTAAGAGTGAAGGGTGTGAGTCATGGTGGATCTGAAAGGGTAATCTGATGATCTAGGCTAGAAGTTGTGTTCTTACTTGCATAACAATATTTAGGTTACCCATGTGACACAATAAAGCAAGTACCTGTTTCTGAAGGCTGAAATCACCTAGCTGAGTCATTGCTGGTGGTTCACCAAAGTGTTGCTGTGTGACATTTGAGTAGGCTGGAAGTGCCCAGGTCTTTACAGCAGTATCAAGGGAAAGGTAGTCCTGATGTAGCAGGTAGATCTGATAAAGCAGGATCACTATATCTTCTGTTTTCAAAATCCCATTTCATATTCCACCCAGAGGCAATCAAAGTTTACCCATCATTAATGCTCCGTTTGAGATGGATTCCAGGCACTTGGGTGAGAGGCATACATCACTTGCTTGCACTTTGGTTATTGTCATCCTATGATTTGTATTAAATTTTAAAACAGCACTGCCAACAGTTTTAACATTAAAAAGTCATTAAGATTTATGTGTGCATTTAAAAAGCCCTTCCAAGCTTAATGTTGATACTGTTACAGTTTCAAGGATTTGTGGATGTAAAGGAGTTTTAAAGAATTTGACTTTAAAAAATCTAATCATGCTAAGTTTTAATTTACATCATAAATCTAAAAAATTCACTCAAATTTCCTGTAATAATTATCAAAACAAGGGATGTGCACAACTTAAGCACCAAATAAAAGATTTGTGATATACCCATATCCACATTAAGGAGCTGTATTTTCAGTTTAGTGCAGTCAAAAGTTAAGCATGTAGGCAAACTCAAGATTGATGAAGGGAGGTACCACCTACTCTTGAAGGCATCATTAAACTTTCCCATTTCTTCCTTTCTGTTGTTGAAAAGTGGTTAGTTTGATCACAATTAAAATAGAGTTGTAGCAATGTAAATGAAAATTTATTTTCTCCCTTATTCTTTCTTTGAAAAAATAAACCTCTTTATGTTTTTAGAGCTTCTCCATGTGAAGCTGAACTTCAGGATTTAGTGCATCAAATTGACATCATGGTAAACAGAAAGCAAGTAGAATGGGAAAGAAAGATGAGAGCTTTGGAAACAAAAATGGATATCCAGGATCAAGAATTAGCAAGTGCCCAAAGCAAACTGGATCAAAAAGGTCAAGAGGTATTTCAGAATATCACATCCTGTAAAGAAAGTATTTATTCTGGTAGTTTCTTATTAGTATTCTTTAAATTCTCTATAAGAGGACCGTTTGTTCTATCATGTAAAAATACCAAACACCCCTTAAAGGTCACTAATTATCCTTAGTGTTTTGTTTTAAAGTGTGCTTCTGTTCTGAAAAGTGATTGTAAAAATGTCATTGAAAATCTCATATTTCTTCTATTTCCCTAAAGTCTACATCAAATATTCTCGGGTTAGCTGTAAAAAGATAATTTGATGTTTTTTCTAAATGCCAGCACTTCTCATTTAATCAGAAATTTTAAATGGAAGAATGCAGTTCTAATAGGGTCCCAAAATTATGTCGTTGTTACTCCTGCTTATACCTCATTTTTTAACAATTTACATGATATATCTGTGTATGATAATTTTATTCATTGTGAAGATTCAAAATGTATTACTACTTAGACTTCCTTATGAAACTTATAGCCCCAGTATACCTGATGTTGTTTGTACTTCAGTCTTTTCTGCTGAATAATTATTCAGAAGCATCAAGAAATCCTTGCATAGCATTCATTTCTAGTTCAAGCCAGCCGAATTTAGGTGCTTACAGGAGGGCATCCTTGTGTGAGCTAGGTGGCTAAATTGCCTGTGGGGGTTTTGAAAATGGAGTGACTCTCCCTAATGAGCAATTAGGAATTTGCCCTTAGTCCCTGCAGTCAGAGGAACCAAGAGAATTCGAGTCCTTAAATCATCAATTTATTTGCTGTACAGAGACATAATCTGAAATAATTTAGCATATTCTACCAAGCTTCCAGCTGCCCCTCCAGAAAAGCACAGGTGCCATATGCTCTCTGTCATATTTCTCAGATCTCTGTGAAACTCAGTAATATCACAAATGGCACTGCACTTAGGGAGCTGAAATGAGTCTTCTGGTAATTTGTACATAAATACTGGAAGGTAATTCGTATCATTTTATAAGCCATGCAAGGAAAAGTTTCACAATGGGGAACAGCATAGTTGAGTTTACAAAGCTTTCAGAAATGGTCTTTCATGACAGACTTCTGTTATGATTAAATCATAACATCAGTGTGCAATGAGATTTTTTACTATAAAATCCCTAATTTGATGTTGACACGATCTGGGTCTGTGGTATGCAGTATCAAGTGACTGAATTAATACTTATTTGTAATATCTCTCCTTAAAGCAGTGGTCTTCTTTCAATGTTTCAAATTACTTGCCCAAAAATTACATATTTTGAAAAATGTCGGAAAAGGTACATTTGAATGCTTATTTTAACTTTAGGTGGGACTACTTCAACAAGAATTGGAAAACTTACAGAAAACTAAAAATGAAATGGCTCAGAGTTATGAAACTCAGCTTCAAGCACTGAAATCTCAAGTAAGAAAAATGTCGGTTTCATTATTTTGTGATTGCAGTATAAAAAACTCACACATGCCAAACTGTATAGATGTGCCATTATGGATTTGAGAAAGATGAATTGTGTCATACAAATGATGATGACTACAGCTTCCTACCAGACTTTATTATGATTTATGTACTGTCGTGTCGAAACTCTTTGGATATGTTTTTGATGTGGATGTGACATCTGTTATGAAGACAGATACTTGATTTCCTAACTTCAGACTAATAAACTAAAGCCTTGGTGAATAAATAAAATAGGAAATTGGATTCATGCCAATGAGTCTGATGCACGTTAGGGATTTTAAGATTTATACTGTGCTTATCATGTCTTTGCTATACCTTTTTATGGTTTTCAGTTCCCCTGATTTACTCAACTGTTCAAGTGGCCTGATAGCTTTCCATAAGGTACAGATTTCCACTGTATCAAAACTGAAGTAACCCACATTAATGATGTTGGGAGTTTGTTCTGACTTTATTTATTTCAGAGTGTCCTTGCAGCCCAGAAAGCCAGTTGTATGCTGGGCTGCATAAAAAGAAATGGCCAACAGGTTGAGGGAGGTTGTTTTCCCCCTCTTTTCTGTGCTGGTGAGGCCCCACCTGCAGGGCTGTGTCCAGCTCTGGGGTCCCCACTACAAGAAAGACTTGGAACTGTTGGAGCGAGTCAAGAGGAGGCCACAAAGAAGATCAGAGGGGTCTGGACCATCCCTCTCAGCCTGTCTCCAGTGAAGACAGGCTGAGAGCAAGGACAAGGGTTTTAAACTGAATGAGTACAGATTTAAACTGTATTTGAGGAACAATTTGTTATTTTTTCCAGTTAGGTGATGAGACACTGGAGCAGGTTGCCCAGAGAAGTTGTGGATGCCCCATTCCTGGAAGTGTTCAGGGCCAGACTGGATGGGGTTTAGAGCAAGTGGGTCTAATGGAAAGTGTCCCTGTTTATGGCAGGGGAATTAGTTTATCTTTTAAAGGTCCCTTTCAACCTAAACCATTCTGTGGTTTTATGATTCAGTTTGGCTGTGTTTGCTCGGCACCTGCGTTTTTGTTTCTTTAGTATTTTCTACTCCAATCATGAATCTAAATTCTTAGCAAACTTGACTTTTGGAGTTTCTCAGATTTTAACAACTAAGGTACACAACTCTGCATTGTTTTCCTGCTAGTTTTCTGCTCCCTTCATTGGATTCTCCTACCAGAGACATAGTGTTATAATGCAGAATTTCCAGTCACCACACTTACTATGTAATGATGTTGGATTGCATAAATTGGATATCATTATTTTTGTTTAGAAGTGACAGTACACCTGAGTCCATCAAATTAATAAATGTATTACTTATTTTTAATGTTATTTTGTCTTTAATTTATATTTTCTTTACATATGAAAATGGATTTAGAAAAGAGTTCTGTAAATAGGCAGTGAATGCTTCGGCTGTTTTGTAATTAACACTTTTAATCATTTGGGAAAGTAGCTAGAAATAAAAGCTGATTTATAATTTACACAAATTACAAAAAACCATCATCTTAGCATGATCATTGTGAAGATAAACATCACACAATGAAATAGAGTGTGACATTTTATGCATAAGTAGTAGGGTATCTTTAGCAATGCAGATCTATCTTCAGAAATATAGTAGAGCTCTCTTTTCTTTGTAATATTTATTCCAATATTTTTCACTTCTCAATTGGTTTTTTTATCCCATGCTAAAAATGCTTGGGTTTATGTTACATCTTGTTGCTAATATCTTCACTGAAATTAAACTTTCTGAAACTGAAAGTCCAGGCCATTTTTCATAAAGATTTTTATTTTGGAGTTTTTAATTGGCCTACAAGTCCTTTCCATGGGCAAATACAACCTTTTTTCCCTTTTATTTTTTTAAAGAAGCTGACATTTTCTAACCTACAAGCTTTTCTCTTTAAACCTGGTTATATTTCTTGCCCAAATGCTCCTTTTTAGTTACCACTCAGACCACTTAACCTTTCTTTGAGTTTCTTGATTGCTTCTTCTATCTTTATGCAAGAGATTTGGATTTCTAGCTCTTAAGAATATACATCACTTTCTCAATCTGTGTCTCCAAACATTTCATTCTCTCTCAGTCATGCTATTTATTTTTCTAAAGGTTCCAGCACTGATGCCATTTGCATTTAATTTTCCAGTCCCCATTCCTCTTCTTTGACCAAACCATATTTCTTCATGAAATATCCACCTTGTTCACCTTGACTGAAAAAGAAAACTGTTAAATGCCTGTGTTAGGGGCCTGCCTTGATTCTCTATGTGATAAACTAAAGTCTGCCTGTCACACTTCTGTTTATCACAATTCCTAGCACTTATGCTAGACAGTAGGACTGTCCCACTCTGCTCCTCTAGCTTTTGCCACATCTCCTTATTGAGTTTCTTTCCTGAATTACAGTGCTGCAGTGTCTGCAATGGAATGGCTTTAATGTCCCCAATTCTCAGCTACACAAACTCATATCTAAAATGTAGACCTTCTGTGATAATATTAATCTTTGGCTTATCTCCTTTGATTCCCTTCTTTCAGTTTTTATTCTAACTTGGAAGTTATACCACCTTCTAAACTGTAGAATCTTATGAGCTACAATTTAGTTTTGCACAAATAGAGTGTTACTATTTACCAATAGCATTGTATCTTTCTCTACAGATGTATTCTTAAAATCCCTCCCAAGATTTGTTCCTTCCTAATCTTGATAGAAATAGTAAGGATCACTTTTTCTGGCTGTCAGAATGCTAGGCTATTCAGAACGGATTTCTTTTCTGTGGTCCTGTGTGCTTTTTACCCTTGGTACTGCTAAAACTAGCTGTTTAATGAGCAGTGTTTCTTCTGAATTTATTGTGTGCCTGTTGAATGCAGTAAAACCTATATTTTTCTTGTATTAGAGAAATAATTCCTGGTATGTAACCTGAAACTCCTAGGCCACACTGTTGCTTTCATTCAAACATGCAGCATTTTGTCATAACTAAATAGCAAAAACTTTTGAGGTTCATCTGCATTACTTTGGTCATTCTTTTTTCTTTTTTTATATATCAATGTCTAGTAGTTATTCTCACTTTGAAAGTGATGGAAAAACGCCTCTTTTTTTTTAACATGTACAACATGCAAATAGAACAACTTGGACCCTTTAAAGCAAATATCTGGCCTTAAATGGAAGGATTTTTGGCTTTTAGTCTAGTTTCCAGTCATCATAACATCCACACTATAATTTGCCTTTAATATCCTACTGTCATCAAATATCTGAGACTCAAACTAAATTTTCTCATTTCAGCTATTCTGTTCCATTTTAGACTGATTTACTGAATTGTTGGATCCTGTATTTCCTAGCCTTTCTAGCATAAACATTCCAATACCTATCTTATCTGAATTTAGTCTTCCCAGGCAGTTCACATATATTCAAGAGCAAAATATATTCAAGAGCAAAACTGTTATTAGAAAAAGGATATCTTTCTTCCAGGGTCAATGAGTTCCGTGTTGTTTGAGCCTGGATACTCTGCCTCATTTTAAATATTTTATCTTAACTCTGTTCTCTGGCAAAGTCAACTTTCAAATATAGGCAGCTTCACTGCAAGAGTTTTGATTTGGTTTTGATGGTGATAACTCAGCTCTGTACACCCATGTTAGTGTTGCTATTCAGACAATCCAAGTTGGTGAAATCTATGCCTGGGCCTCTTCATATCATGAAACTTTCTAGTCCAGGATAATCTGTCTTCTAGTCATCTTTTCAATTATTTTTTCTGTCCCATATTATGATTCACAAGTTCATCTCAAATGTGTCTGTGAAGTTTCCAGATTATTTTTTAATTTGTTTCTGTCCTGTATTTTTTCTGGACTTCTTTTGCCGTGTTTGTTATCTGAACAGTCCTCAATTGCTCATTCAGTGTTGACTCAGCAGGAATCCATTCCATTTCCAAACAGTCGTTCATTTTGAGCTGTTCACAAAAATATGAGATTTTATGGATTTTTTGGGGTATACAAAGAACTTTATGTGAGAGTCAGGGTTTTTTTAAGTCATATATACTTAAACGTAAAGGAACTAAGCAACAAGAGACATGATCGATGTTTATTGTAAACTTCTTTTCTGCACAATATTCTTCCCTAAGTTCTTTCACTCAACTTTCCTCAAGACCGTATTTCTGGTGTTTCCTTTATCAATATCCTTGGGTTTGCATTTTTTTTTCCAAAACCAAACGTATATATTCCTACCAAACAGTATCAAATCTATTAACAGGCAGTAGACAGACAGACCTTTTATTTTGTGCAGAGTAGTGAACTGATGTGAAAACTGGCTATTTTTCTGGAGAGGCTGGTCCTTCTCCTGGTACCTTTCCTTCTGTGCCTCTGACTCCTGAGCCAGCCTTTCATGTTGACATCAGTAGGCAGTCAGTGTCTGCTGTCTATTTAGTGTCTAATTCTGAGACCCACTCAGTGGTACCAGGAGAGTGCCATCATCACACACATAACATTTCAACAGTTTCCATCGTAAGAAAGAAACACACAAGTTTAGTGTACATTAATGGTAATCTTTCATTCTGACTAGAGAAGCACCCTTTAAAAATGTCAACACAAGATGGCAGTAAACAAGTATAGAACATTTAATATGAGCATTGTAGAGGAAATGACTCTGTGGGTGACAGTGCCATGGAGAACTGCAGCAGAATAAAGTAGCTGTCAAATGAACCCATTTGAGCAGTTAGTTAACATTTCTATGAGAGCTTATTCTTGTTCATCTGTGATAACTTTATTAATTGATTTTAAATTTATTAATCGATTTTTTTGTTTCATTGATTAAACATTTAGAATGCTAAAGCTGCAGTTGGTGATTCTAGTTTAAAGAAAACTTTGGCCATGTGGTCATCCTTGATAGAGTCTGCGTGTTCAACTCTACTTTTGTTTTTAGTTCTCAAAGTTGACACATAGTTATGAAAAGCTACGGTCACATCAGTTAAAACAAAGAAAGCTTGAAAGTAGAGAAAAATGGGAGGAAAACTTGGAGACATCATCTAACCCAAGGAATTTATACGTCAAACTGGAGGTAAGAATAATTTCTGATTATATTTTAATTTTAATATGCTTCTAGAACTAATCTTTGATTTAAAATTGTAAGCTTTATTTCGCTTATAATTCTACAAAAATAATATAATTGTCTTGTTTTGGCAAGAATGGTTCTTAGTTTTAATATTATTTAATACCAATATTTTTTTGTAAGTGTAACTATAAATAAATTTTACCATTTTCCTGAGGAATACATGTGTACTGGATAACACAATCTCTTGAGGCATGAGAGCTTGTACATATTCAGGATGCTGTCACACAATACCTACCATTAATTTGAGTTTTATATACCTCAGGCCAACCTTGACCACATTGGGCTACATAGGAAAAAGGGTTTAGGATTGGAAAACTGCTTGTTACACATACATCTTGTCAGCACCCATATGCCTGAGGCAACCCATGGCCTTGACCTCAGTGCTTTATTTCCCTAGGCAATGTATGAGGAAGGATTAGGCACTTAAAAATACATCCTCCAGAATCCAGCATACTGTCTGGGGGACGAGATAATTGATGCTGAGGACAGGATTCAGTCATATTCCCTATCCCTTTGGACACAGGCTGGATTTTAGTGGACTTATACTTGAATACAGAGAGACACTGATTTTTATTCATAATTCCCAGCCTTGACTTCTCAGAGCTTACTTTATGATCTAAAGAATAATCAGGTATTTATTGGACCAACAGGTTAGGCAAGATAGAGAACTTGTAGAGAGTGTGCCTGCAAGTGGTGTCTTCTCTCAAAATACTCCTCTGGCTGCATTCACTGGGGCAGAAACTGATATCCAGTATTATTTCTCATAACTGAACAATATAATATCTAGGTATGCTAATTTTTGCTGCTTCTTTTTTATCTATCCAATAAATTTCCTGATATCCTGAGCTAAATGAAACAGCTTCAAAAGAAAGAGTTCAGAAGCCTATTGAAAAATAACATTTGTCTGTGAGGTAGAAAACTACCATGGGAAGATTATACTTCAGGTTCTGTCTTGAAAGGTTTTTACACGAGTCCTCCACTTATGGGGAGAACAGTCTAACCAGTAATCTGATGAGGCATAGGATGATCACAAAATTTGTATTTTCTCTGTCCATCCTTCGTGAAGAGCATAATAAAGTGGTGTGTGCTCCACATGCTTACTGGGCTGGATGCTATAGGGAAAACAAGAAGGGTGGTACCAGTTGATATGGGAGCTGCTTGCCCAGCTGCTAAGCATTGGGAGGACTTACACATTTATGATGTAGATTTATGATGTAGAGGATTTGGACACTTTGAGGACTTTGCAATCAAGAAATTCAGCTTAGTAGATTCTAAGTAATTTCCTACCTTTAGCCCAAATTAAGCAGGGTCTTAGGATCTGTATTTTGGACTTGCCTTTTATGTTATTCTATAAGATAAATTACTAACTTCTGTGACTTCTGGGTTCATGTATCTACATAGACACATATGTCTATCTACATAGACACATCTCAGCTCTGCATGATGTTGGCTGTCTCTTCCACATGGAAGTTCTCGCCATCAGAAAAGCTACAATGCTTTGGATTGCAGCAGAGCTGCCAACATCAGCTGCTACAAGAATAATAAATGGGTTGTACATCTATCATTGATATATCACTACTGTCAGCTAATTTGAGAATAACCTTACTCAAGATTAAAATGTGAAAATAATGTAAGACAATGCTATAATTTGATTAATTATGCAGTATGAAAAATGAGTGCTTGGAATATATTCAGCAAATTTGAGTATTCAGGAAATAATTACTCTGGTGAAAATCTACTAAACTCAGCAGTGCTTTAGGAAAGCCTTGAACCTGCAGTTCTCATTAAGTAGACTGAAACTCCATGTGTATCCTAATTTATAAAATAGGAAGATGTTTATTGTTTTAAATGCCAAAGCAGATATTAGGAAAGATATGAAAGATTTGTATTAATCTATGTTGAGAAATAGTCAGGTCTTTTTCAGTAGCAAAAAACCCCTATTGTTTTATATTTGGGGAATATGCCAGTTCAGCTTAATTATAAAATATCATCTCTCTTTTTGGAACAACATTCCCATTCGTTTTCAATATATAAATCAGTGTACTGTTATTTTGCTACATTTTCAAACTAAAAGAGCAACAGCTCTAGAAACTGAAGTTCTGCTTATTTTTAAGATACTGCCTTTAAAATGTATTTGTGACCATGTAAGGTTTGGTATGAGTTAAAAGCAAATTCAAATATACAATATTTCTTAAACAGTGTTTGTTTAAACTAGGTGAACTCAGAACCCGAAGCAGCAATCTTAAAGAGAGCAAGAAATAAAATTTATTCAGTGCAGCTGCTGTCCCATTGAAAACAAAAGCAAAAAGTGAGCACTTCGTGTCTGAATATTAACGGTTAGATTCCCTGCTGATTACCCTGCCCAACACTGATGTAGCTTTAAAGTCACAGGAGCTATTACCCAATTAAATTTGTGTATCATAGTAATAACTCTCTTATTTTATAGTTTTTATTCAATTATTATGTTTACACTCATTGTTCTCAGATCAATAGCCCTTAGGACTGGTCTTTCTCTGGTGTGGATGACTGGATGGCTGGTTTATAGAATTGTTCCTTTTTTAACTTCTTTCCAAAACTATAGAAATATTATGTATTAACTAAAAAACGAGGTATTTCTTAGAATTATACTAATTACAAAATTCTTTAGGTTGAGGAAAATAGGTATTTTCTCTATGTTTACAAGCCTTGTTTTGCTGTCTTTCAGGAATTTAAGGCAAAATCACAAGAATGGGAGAAGAATGGGACAATCTGTGTAAATAACCCTGTTTATGTAGATATCCAATCAAAATTATTGCCCGAGAAATGTAATTTATTTCAGGTAAAATTCCTACCTTCCTGTCCTAGGAAGAAAATGAACTCTTTTCTCATCTAGAGCTTACTTTAACTTAATTTTTAAAGACTAAGCCTACAGTGAATCTTACAATGCATGTCTATATTGGTAGTGAATATATGACAAGGCAGAACCATACTGGAAGATCTAATGATACATGCAGTTATTTTAATTTAATTTTTCTCATGGAAATGAGAAAATGACTAAGGATCATGATGAAAAATATAACATTTCTTTAAAAAAAACCCAAACCATTACAAAAACCAGTGAATGTTCCTTTTTACTTTTTAAACATATTATGGAGATCCTTTTCCATGCTATTTACTAATACGCAATTAATTGTGACAAGTTATTAAAAAGTATCTTACCAAGTAAGTAGTGCATGCCATTAAGGTGTTGACACAAGTATAAATTTCCTTCAAATCTAATAGCCTTCATTTTTTGAAGGTCATAAATATACACTAATATCATTTATGCAGAAAAATGAATTTCCATATGCTCCTCCAAAATCACTCTTGGAGTTGTTTGTTGGATCACTTAGCCCTTTTTTTTCATATTTTTCAGCCTTCTAGTTTCCATGCAGTTCTTGGTTGACTTTATGATTATTTTTTACTTGCCAATTTGTTTATTGCTTTTTTATATATATAGACTATTGATACTGCATATTTTTATTTTTTAATTCCTTCTAATCCAGAAAAAATGTTATTTAATGATGTCATGATGACCTATCCTTCTCTAAAAAAAACTAACCCAGAAAATAGCTTACAAATTTACTGGGCCACCAGACAGCTTGAAAATTAAGTAAAGGGAAGCCAATTATGTTGCTCACTGGTAATTCCCGTTTCCACTGTTACTAAGCTCATTGGATCTTAATCTAGTGAAACGATTTCTTAACAATTCCTATGCGAATCTTTACACATATCCAGAGTTTCCAAGGATGACAGTTATGTTTTGGGTTTAGCTGCTGAGAGCATTAAATTCCAGCAATTGAACTTCCATACAAATGTGTTAAAAAAGCAAGTCTTTGACTAGACAAAACTATTGACTGATGATATGTTGATTGTACTGTTAGACAAGTCAAAATAGAGTACTCAGAGTGATCATTCACATTTTTCTATTGAAGCTTTCATTGCCATCAGTGAACTTGCTTTGAAAACTATTTCCTTCACAACTGTAACATAACATCAACTTTTTTTTGAAATACAAGTCTGATGGATCTCTACCCTTTGCTGTTTCAAAAGTATTAATTGTTCCTGCATCTTTGCCTCAAAATCATCTTTTGTGAGATCTTCGATTTCCAGTTGGACTCTTGCACTGCCTTTCACAGGATGCATTGACACTTTGGTATATCAGAATCCATAACCCGGATGTCACAGGGACCTTAATTTTTTTGCTATAGAAATGAAACTTAATCTGCAATTTTTTTGGCTTTTATTTGATATGCAGCCAATGGTCCATTCTACTTATGTTCTCAGCCAACACAAATTATGGGGACATGATCAATAACATCAAAAACCGTCTAAAGTATGACTTTTAGCAGTCCTTACCAGTGAAATATGGTATTTGTAACCCTATTTATTTTTACTTTATATTTTCTTGCCCAACTTGATCTCTGCACATGATGTATGATTTCCAGGTCATATTTTGTTGTCATTTTTCAAGTAATTCTCAGTCTTCTGAAAGATTAGTGCTGCTTGTTAATCTCCCAGTAGTGTTCATGTGGATAGTGTTTTAAACAGCAAAAACAGTTGCCATAGTAATTACGCTTCTTCACAATGCCTGTGGATTCAGAAATACTGGCAATATCAATTTTCTGAAGTTTTGTGTTTAGGATTTTAATTGGTACAAGAAGCTGCATGGGGTGCAGGACTCTGCTGAATATACGAATGATTCTTCCCCAAGTTTAAGGATAATGATCTCAAAGAAGTGCAGTTCCTGTAGTAACTGAGCTGTTTGTAGACAACCTGTGTAATGGTGGCCCTCTAGTCAAAGGTTAACATCTATCCTGAGGCACACACACACAGAGCTCCCACTGAGTTCAATGAATCAAAGAGGAACATTTCTCTCAAACTATTTCTCACAGGTAACTGCTTTGAGTAGGTCATCATAATCACCTTTTTCACATTTGAGGCTCATTAACATTAAGTACTAGGAAAATACACAGCACAGGAGAGAAAAATCCTTGAAAAACTCCTGTGCCCTTGAAGGTTCTTGAAACATTTTTTTTTTTTACAGAGGGCAAGTAACTCAAACTGTTTGAATTGTGCCATCTTTTCTAAGCAAATCCAGGTGAAGACAGGAATAGCCTTATGATTTCAGTAGTAATGATTTGGTCCTAGCAATTTACATACAATTATTGAGTTTAATTTAAAATATTTTCTTGTTTTATAGAAGCAGACCCAAAACTATCAACTCCAAATACACAATACGAAACAAAACCAAGAAGAGCTAGTTACCTATACCCAGCCCAGAAGTGAAAATGATTATTTGATTGTTGAAAAGCTAAAGGCAATTGTGAATGAAATAGCAAGAAACAAGGATAAACTGATAGAAGAAAATATGAAACTCCGTGAGGATCTGAAAATGTACCAAAATCAGTGCCAGGTAGTAATAATTTTTTATGATGACTGTGGAATTAATGTTGGAAATCAAGATGAGACGCCTACTTACATTAGGTGTATTCCATGCATGAACGCAGAATAATCTGGGAACAGTATGGGTTGGATTTTTTAGTAAAACAGAAATAAGTTTGATTCGTAGCAGTATATTTCTTCTCTTGTCTATGTATCTAGGGTTTTATAACTCTCCTATATACATTGTCTACATGGACTTCCCCTTGTTTGGTTCCTTGTATATAAATGACTTCTGTGAAATCACTTTATCTGATTTACATCTTGTTGTTCATTGTGCCATATAGCTAGTAAATAAGTATATACAAACATGTATGATATACTTTGTTAGTTTCAAAAGAAGATTATGCAGTCAATTTTAAAAATTTTTTAAGTTTCTGGCCATGTAAAGAACCGTCAGGTTTTATCTTACCCCTAGATCACTGTTTTTCAGCATAGTACCAATGTATGAAGACAGCCATTTACTCTTCTTTTGCTCATGGTATATGAGTTCTGACAAGACTGAGATAATACAAGATCTTTACAACCTTTTTTATTATCTGTGTTTGCAGCATATCAGGAATGAGATTCTTGTTGATATTTTTTCTGGTAACATATACCAGTTATGTTTTTGCTTATTTATTTAAGCACTTCTAGGTTCAGTAATATATTGAATGGCCTATGGTAACTTCAAGTTTTTTTGGAGAAAAAATTATTTCTGTTTATAGACAGTCTTGCAGAGTGCTAACAGCATATGCAATATACTTTATAGGAATTAGCATATATGTGGCAGAGGTTAATTTCAGATTGTGTTGTCAGGTGTTGTCAGAAGGGCCAAGTTTATACATTCCATTTGCACATTAGTTCACTGAGTCTTTTGCCTGTGTACAAGCTATCAGTGCAAGCAAAACTTCTGTTTTGGGGCCTGTTAAAAAAGCTGCCATCAAAAGCAGTGGGAGTAGAATATGCAGTGGAACAAATCATGGCAGTCGGAGCAAGTGGATACATGCTGTGTGATGGAGAGATTGTGCTGTAGCCTTGAGGAAAATCTTCAAGCAGGAAGAATTTTGGAATCATGTATTCAAGAGAATAGAGGAGCTGTAGGAAGCTTGAAGACACTTCAAGTAGAAGTGGAGCTAGATGTACATAACAGTGTCATCTAAAGGGCAGAAAGTTGCAGAATAACTGTGTTGGTGGTGTGGAATGCTGCTATGTTAGAAAAGCTGCATTTGGAAATAGCTGCATGAGGGAAACATTGATGTCAATGTATGGTGAAAAAGGGTAGCTCTGGGAAAACATTTTTTTGGGAATGTCTGTATAAGAAAGAAGAAAGTACAAGGCCTGTTGTCAGCCAGAAAAACTAAGCAGGTTTGCATGAAGGAGAATTAGGTGGAGGATGGCAATAGTTGGACATGATATGGGTAAAGGAGGAAGGGGTAGATGGGAATCTTGGTGTGGAAAACTCTGATGGCAATGAAAGCAAGAATTGTTGTGCCTCATATATTCCTCTGTGGCTATAATCATTTCATGTGTGCTTCTAATTATTTCACTTATACTATTAATTGGCCAATAATAAAGTGAAATATACGGAAGAGCAGTTTGTTGACTTTACAGAAAATACAAAGTTTAAAAGATCTTAATGGAGACTGCAGTCTATTTCTCTACCCTGTGAATTATCTAACAAACTTATCTGCAGCCACAACATGAGAGGTAACCTGTAAACATCACACAAGAGGCTTGATTCTTGAAAAGTCTGCATTAGGTCAATTGCTAGGCACTAATTTAAGTAAAAATATGTCATATAATTGTATTTAAAAGGTTGGATAGTGTATTGAGTTTGTGTTGGGAAGGTTTTGGTAATGGGGCACTTCAAGGACGGCCTCTGTGGGAAGTTGCTGGAACCTTCCCCCGTGTCTGATGGAGCCAGTGCCAGCTGGTTCCATGATGGGCCCACAGCTGGGCAAGGCTGAGCCCAGCAGCAGTAATGGTGGCACCCTGGGGTTTAATGTATTTAAAAGAAAGGGGAAAAAAACCCCCTGTGCAGTGGGAAAAGAAGACTGAGAACATGTCACAGGGGCAGCCCTGCAGACCCCAAGGTCAGTGCAGAAGGAGGGGCAGGAGGTGCTACAGGCTCCAGAGCTGAGATTGAGATTCTCTGCAGCTGGTGATGCAGCCCATGGTGAGGCAGCTATGCCCCTGCAGCCCATGATAGTCCATGGTGGATCAGAGATCCACCTGCAGCTCCTGGAGGGACCCATGCCAAGGAGGCTGTGGGGAGTCTGTACTGGAGCAAGCTCGTGACAAGACCTGTGGCCCTGTGGAGAGAGGAGCCCACACTGGAGCAGGTTTGCTGGCAGGACTTGTGACCCCACTGGGGTCCCACACTGGAGCAGCCTGTTCCTGAAGGACTGCAGCCCATAGAATGAAGCCATGCTGGAGGAGTTAATGAAGAACTTCAGCCTATGGGACAGACTCACCATGAGGATTTTCATGGGGGACCATCTCCCTTGGGAGGCACCCACCCTGGAGCTGGGGAAGATTGTGAGGAGTCCTCACAAGAAGGAAGGAGCAGCAGAGATAAGGTGTGATGTACTGACCACAGCCCCCATTCCTCATACTCCTACAGCACTGGAGGGGAGGAGGTAGAGAACTGAAGAGTGAAGTTGAGCCTGGGAAGAAAGGAGGCATGAGGAGAAGGTGTTCTAAGATTTAGTTTTTATTTCTCATTAACCTGCTCTAATTTGATTAGCAAAAAATTAAATTCTCTAAGTCTGTTCTGCTCTTGGCAGTAACTGGTGAGTGATCTTTCACTGTCCTTATCCCAGCCCAAGAGCATTTCTTTTGTTTCTCTGCCCTGTCCAGCTGGGAAGGGCAGTGTCACTGTGGCTGTGGTGGGTACCTGGCATCCAGTCAGGGTCAACCCACCACAAACAGCTTTGAGTAGAATTAGAAAAAGAGTTGATCAGAAAATTTTGGGGGCTTTGTTTTGATCGGCAAGCTAGTAGAAGCAAAACTTTTCACAGAAGGGAAGAAAAGATTTAATGATTTTTTTCAACTTGAAACAGACTCTTTATATGAGATATTTTCTAAAAAAATCCTAAAGTTTTCTGCTTCAAAATTAATTTTCATTTTAACTAGATGCAACAGACATTTTCTAAAATAATAAGTGATGCATATCTAATTTTTTTAACTGATATGGGAAACTGAAACTCTTGACCTGAAGCTTTGCATCAATTATTATTGCAGCTGCTGCTGTGGCTGCTGTTGTTCCTGCTACTATTTTAATTCACAAGAAACTACAAGTTATGTAAATACGTGGGATGAGTGCAGTCTGTTTACAGAAAATATGACTTCTGCCACACAATTGTGCAGAATTCATTTCCCTTATCCACCTCAGAATGAAATCAGAGGGGTAACCATCTCCCAAATTCATATGTCATAGAACAATTGTGGCTATTTCTCGAATGCTGGAGTGATGAAGATAAGGATAAGCAAGTCTTACCAACAACTTTAACAGGTCACTAAGCTTTATTTCATTTGAATATACCCAGAATTGCATTTTGGTGTCTAAAAAAGCTCTCTTGGCCTTAATGTAACAAAGGGTAAGATGAATGAGTCCATGCATGCAGCCTCCCCCCCAAAAAAACCCAAAATGCAAAAGCACTTTGTATCTGTCTTCAGCAACCCTTTCAGCCAGAGCAAGACCACAGGCTTCTTGGAAGGAGGGTCATTCTCATAGGAGGCTCTAAGGGAAATAAACCTTTGAAGTTCTTCCTGGCAGTGCAGTTTCTGGAATCCAGTTCTCTTTTGAAATTTTAAAGGCTTTATTTTTATTCTTAAAGATGGAAGCTATATTCAAATAAAATGAAGAAATTATGAAAAATGTGGATGTTTTCAGTGCAATAGCTTGAAAGGTAAAGGATCAATATCCTTGGAAAAATCTTTTCTATTAATATGAAAATGCTTTTGATATTAGGTGAGAAGCAATAATATTCTCTGGATATTACTATTGCAAGCACTGATTTTTATTGTTACTTTTGTTATTTGTGGGTTATATTTCCAATTTCTTGTATTTAGTATGTTTTCAGTATATTTTTGTGAAATTCTGATTTTTTTGGAATTCATGGTTATCATGCCAAATGTAATATGTGTCTTCAGGTTGTCTAACAGGCTGTCAAGTACCTAAGAAAAAATCTTTTTTTGATTGTTTGAAAGTTTTGTGATATTCATTTAAATAAGCAATTAACTCTGTGCAGATGGAACTAGTTTTGAAGATTTATGCAGCCTTGTAGTTTCTAAAGTTTATAAATTTGGAAATACTGTTAGGAAGATAGAAAATGGAAGCCACTTATGGCACCAATTCTGGCATGTGAAACATGTTTCAGGATACAGAACCTGCTAAAACAAGCAAGCTATATATTCTAGATGCATTTAGTACAATAAAGAACTTCTGAATTATGTTTCCTATGATAATTTCAGAGGCAGATGCACTGGAACATTGCAAGGGCTAAAGAATATTCAGAATCTGATTTTTAGATGAGAGGAGCTGACATGTTTTTAAGAAATTAAAATCATGTATGTTACAGGTATTGAATATGTTGTGTGAAAACCCACCATTTTAAGCTGTCTAATTTTGTTTAACTGTTTCGCATTTGCTTGTTTCTTTAGAGCATGGAGGCAGATGTCTCAGAAATGAGAAATGAGCTGCAGTCAAGGGATGGTCTCTGGAGAAGGATACAACTGGAATGCCAAAAGTTGTATACAGAATTATTGAAAATCAAAGAGTACAAAAATATGCAGGAAATTCAAAAAAAGTACGGATGGTGAAGACAAATTAACAACTGATACCTAATACCTTTTTTCTTACATTTGTTTTAAATTAAGTCTGATATTCTGGATTCAAATGTCATCTTCTAAATTTTAGACTGGATATTTTCATTGACAATTATATCAGACAATTTCAGGCAATAGATGCAGGCTCTGTTAAAAGGCTTTAATGATGCCTAGATTTTTACAAATCCATGCATTTCAGCTATTTCTACCTGTATCTTTACAGTCTTTCATTTCCTCAGCATTAAAATACTTTGAAAACAATGCAATTAAGATTCTCTGTAACCTCCTTTGAATAAAATCATCATGGTTTTATGGCTTATCTTATCTGCTGTAGCCATTTCAAATTATATGAAATACCAGTCTATAACAGCTTTCAGGATTCTTTCTGCACACAGTTGTATTGTCCTTAATTCCTAGACATTTTCCAAAATCCAGCCTGGTTTAGGCCAAATGTTGGTTCTCTTTGGGGGTATTTTTTCGTCAGCAAGCAAGTGTTCGTTCCACAGTTTCACACTGTGGAGAGGATACTGCAAGGTAAAGAATATTGAATGTTCTGGTTGTTTCATGTTTTGTTTATTTCTTACTTAAAGGCATCAATCAGCTCATGTTCAGCTTACTGAGCAACTAGAAAATAAAAATACTGAGTTATTGCTGTTTGAAGAAAGTGGAGAACACCAAGAAGAAGAGCTGAACAAGGTATTTCATGTCATTTCCGGATCTAAACTGCAGTAGAGGATTTTTAGGAGAGATTATTGACCTAGGTATGTGCATATACTGTAGAGAGCAGGAGGATGCATTGTAGGTTCAGGAGAGCATGAAGTTTTTATATGAAAAAGATTTCTTGTATGGTTGCATTTAGTAGTGTAGCTGTAAAACTGACATTCTGATTCCATGCCTATCTACTGCATTGAAACAAAGGAAGAGACCATGCCTACACGTTACTGTAATTCAGATAATACCATGCAACTAAGAAACCCTCCAAATCTCTGATTAATTATTAGCCTGTGGAGCTAAGCTGTAATTTGTGAGTGGCCTCAGAGGTAGGACATGCAAACAGATCAACTGATACAAGTCATTGTACTCACACAAGGCTAAGCTTAATCAGGCACCTGGTGCACAGTCTAGGGCAGAGCTCTCTCGTTGG
The DNA here is from genome assembly GCA_037834095.1 of Argya squamiceps. Lineage (NCBI taxonomy): Eukaryota > Metazoa > Chordata > Aves > Passeriformes > Leiothrichidae > Argya > Argya squamiceps. The sequence continues at coordinate 36,906,084 of JBBMKD010000001.1, forward strand.
AACTGTGCATCACATTGCATTGCACATTTCAGAAGTGCTGTGAGCAAGCAGCACTGGCATGGCACTGTGGAATGGTGTATGGCTTGGCAGCCTGAAATACCTTGGAAGTAGAGGATGCTCAGAATTTGTCTTACAAGCATGTTGTTTTTTTGCCAAGTAACAATGTAAGTAGAAATCACAGAATTGTCAGGGTTAGAAGGGTTCAACTCCCCTGCCACCTTGAGCAGATTACAGGAATGCTTGCCAAGTGGGTTTTGAATGTCTCTATTTGGATGCATCTGACCTGGGTTCATCAATTTTGGCATGACAGTCATGATCTAGCTCTTAGGTTTTTTGCATCTACATCTATTTTTTACAATTTTAATGTTTCTGTGCTGTTTGCATGAACAAAAACGAAATTCAATCTGTTACTCATTGTGTATAGTACTGCAAAAAGTTGTTAAAATGGGTTCAAAGGTTGTTATGCTGGGTTTTGTTACTTTGTTTCTTATGCAATAAATGTCAGTACTAAATTGTTGGTTATAGTAGAAAGATTAGGAAGACAATTTTTGTGTTGATATTTTGGAGAACACTACACACGGAGGTGTTGAAGAAGGTTTGACCTTAAATTTTACATGTAATGGCAGGAAAAATTCTCATAAAGTGATTTGCCATATACACCCTTTATTTTTAACATAGTTTCTTATTAAAGAGCCTCTAGATTGATTTATTTGTATTACTCCTAAGTTAATTTAAGCTTCGTCAAACTTTTTTTAAACCTAACTTAACTTAGGTGTTGTATAAATAAATAGTGCTTAAATTTATTTAATAGATATTACCTTGGATATTCTTTTCCATAAATTCCAATTCTTAACGTAATTATTACTTTTAAAAGGTCATTTGAAGTGTATTGTATTTTGTTCATTTCTAGTGTTAAACAGGCAAATGAAAGTACAAGTGCTGAAAAATTACGTAAAAATAAACAAAGCTCTGTGCACTGACTTCCAAAGACATTTTATTTTACAATCTCAGAATCTTTGAATCAGTTAGAAGAGTTGGTGTCTTGGAAGCAACACCAGAAAAAGTCACTGATAAATAGCACGTGATGCAATCATATTTACTGCACAGCATTTTTTCTTTTTGAAACATATTTGCTACAGATAAGAAACCATGTTTATCGAAAGGAGCAGTCCCATTGCTCTGAGCAGCAAAGAATGAAGACAGAAATCTCTGACCTGACAGAGGAGCTTCATCAGAAGGAGATCACTATAGCAACTATCATGGAGAAAGCTAGTCTTCTGGAAAGACAGTTAAAAATGGAATTAGAGACAAAACACAAATTGTTAACAAAACAACAGGTATGCAAGTAGACAAAAGCAGCCCACATCATTTTACTCCACACTATTGATAATGACATTCATTTTCTGTGGAAAAAAAGATATCACATTTCTTGCTGTAGTTTTTATCACTGGAGCTGTAATATCTGTGAAGTATTACAAAAGCAGCCAAATTGATACTGGAACAAGAAATCACCAGTAAATGTCAACTGTACATCTAAATTGAAATTCATTCTGAGAATTCTAGTTACCATTTTAACGTGCAAAAGATCTTGAAAACTTCCAGTTTGTGGTTATTACATAGTAATTTTATAGCTGGAAACTGTAAGATACCAGTGGGGATTTTTTTTGGCAAATTTTTGTTTTAAAAACAAATTTGTCACCTTCGTTACTTCGTTTGTAAAACAAAAGAACCATCAAGTTTAGAGGTCTCTGGGTATCTCTGTGTTTTCTGAGAGGGTCACTACATGTGGAAAACTGTGATTGAAGTAATACTTTACTTTTGACAATAGTAAAGTTAGTGTTTGGGGAAAATGAGAGAGATCTCCTGCTGTGTGGCACTCTTTACCAGATATTTCCAAATCACTAAAAGAGTAGATATAATTTCTAGATGTCATGAATAGGATTTCATCCAGTCTCAGTGGCCTGTAAAATCTGTCCCTCTTTCTATGCAGTAACTTCATGTGAACTTCTTTTTTTCCTAAGTCATTACTTCTTTCAAAAAGGTAAATAAATTCAGAGGCATTGCATTTGTATATCTTTTATAGGTGGTTTAATACTTCTTCCTACCTTGGTATTGCTATATTTAAAATATTATATTAAGTTTTGTAATTCCTAATGTATATTTTGTAAAATTAAGCTTAAATATATCTATACTCAGTGTTATTCCAGTTGAGGGTAATATTCTTGTATTTAACTAAGAACTTAATCTTTTCCTAGTTGTTGGAATTCCATTATCAAGTTATCAAATCTGAAAACACACATCTAAAAGAAATGGTGGAAAACCAGGAGTGTGAAAGTTGCATGGTAATTTTTTTAAACCTATAAAGTATGCAGAATAGTTACTTGCATTTATTGTAAATGTAGATTAAGATCATGGCAGGTTTGGCGATTTCTGGCTTGCATAAATTAAATAAATAAAAATAAGGTGTGCAACATTATCAAAACAAAGTGGTATGGTATTCACACACATGCTAAAGATGAATATAGCTAAGAGTAATTTTTACCTTAATTGTATTAAACTGCAAGTAAGCTAAATTTTTCAGTAACTGTCTAGACATGAAACAATTTCTGGGAGCTTATTTTTTTTGAAAGTGATATCACTTATTTAAGTTTAAACATCATTCTCACAGAAAAAATACATCCCTTTTTAATACCTTACCCTTTTGTTCATATGGTATTTAAACAGCAGTGTAGAAAACTGACACATTTTGCTCCCACCCAGCTTATTTTAAGTTTAGTGTTTATATCTCTCCAAACAGGGGAGCTTTAAAATTTAATTGATAAAAAGTGTGCCATAAAATTATCTAGAACTATAGTTTATGAAGGTATAATAAATAGTATATATGCTGTTTTCCACAAAAAGCTTCAAAACATCCCCTGCATACGGGACATCTGCAGTTAGTGTATCTATCACTAAAAAAAATCCCACTGGAATGTTGTTTGGAAACACTGGTGTAAATACAATTTGGGGGGATTTTTAGCCTGTTAATCGTCATGAGAGAATGTCACATTTATCCACACCCTTAAAACAGCAGAGATGTCCATCAGTGCTGTCTTACCTACACACACATACACACTGTTATGAATATCTATATGTGAACATATGATATATTATTGTGGAAGCATAGATGGATGTGTGTATGCATGTCTCACTCTTCTCTGCAGTGACACTTCTCTTGAAGATTGAGAAGAGCAGTTTGACAAGGGTCCTTGGAGACATAACATATTTGTTATATTTTAACAGTAAAATCCAGTTACTACATATACCAAGATCAATACATGTTTCAGTAGATTTGTGGACTTAAAAATTCCCTCCTGCTTTGCTAATGTATTGTGAGGATCTGAACATTAGAGATTTGTGATATATTTGATATTAAGATTCCAGGGATTGGAGAGATTTTTAAGGACATGGTTTTGCAGTACAGTGGAGCACCACACAGACCTCTGAGACCAGTGCCAGCCTAAGTCAGTATGGTGTAATGCACCATCAGGCAGGGTTACTTTCAGGGTTTATATGTCAAAAGCAACGTAGCTGGGCCAGCTCAGTTTTGGGGTTCATGCCATTATAACTTTACTGCCAATTCTAGAGCTATTAGTGGTAGGATGACTTAGTGCTCTCCTTTTCCCTTGGTTCTGCCACTCCCCCCACTTGTGAGACGTAGCTGAGCAGGGAGCAACTATGCTCCCCCATAGTTGCACAAAATACTAAATTTTCTTGTACCTTCGGGCATTTCCATGCCAGCTTGGCTCATAAATTCCCCCTAAAACTAAGCAAGGCAAAGTTCACAGGAAGAGATGGCATCAAATCAGTGCGAGGAATAGACAAGCTTTAAATGCGGGAGCACAGTTGTGCCAGCAGTGCACTAAGAACAAAATCTGTAATGAGTTACTGAGTTCCAAGAGAATAAGGTAAATCTAGGAACATATGAAAGCACAACTTAATGAAATGCAAGGGGTTTTAGTCTTTTGTGTGTAATCTGATAAAGCTTTTGAGAATTTCCTGGTGACGACAGTATCCTGTTATTGCAAATACATTACACAATGCAGTGCAGACACTGCAGAGAGATAGCTCCAAAATAGCTGGCTCAGGTGTGCAGCATAGGCTTTGTGGATTAAGTGATAGGAGAAAAAAAGGATCAGAGTATCCTAGCTAGACAACTTCCAGAGCTAATACCCATCTTCCCTTCTTGATATCCTAGTGGATGGGGCTCTTTAGCCCCTGATGACAGTGCACATGTGGCTAGCACTTCCAGTATTTTGCCTTGCACACCATGTGGGCTAACCCAGCTGAGAAGCAGGGCTCAGTGACAGGGACAGAGAGCACTGTGCTCGTGTGCCTTTACTCACTGCTTCTGAAACTGAAGGTGACCGTCTCAACACACATATTAAACCGTGCCTGTTCACATACTCTGAATCTAGTATAGTAATGAACTCCTATAATTTTGCTTGTTATTTTTGGAGGAATTGTTACTGGAGGGAGCAATACAATCTGCAGCTATAGCTGTTATGGTTGCTTTTATGTCATCAGTTTTACAAAGCAAGCGAGAAATTTACAACAATAATATTTTGAATGCATGTTTGCTGAGAAATTTTAATTTGCTTTATTGTGTTATAGAGGCTGTTATCCCTTCTTTTCCATTTATCTGCTGTGATTTTTTTTTCTGGAGTCAGTTCTCTTGGTTTGCCCTAAATGTTGCATGATTATATGCGGTAGCTAGGTCTTTTCTTTAGCATAGAACATTGTTTTGTGTTTGCTTGTTAAAAATATATGCATTTACTGTGGAAAAAATAACTACTTAATGATGGTATTATCTCCTTTCACAGTGTATAGATTTATGTAACAAAGAACATGGAAATTTCACAGCTTCTGTTCACAAAATGAAACGTGAGAATTTAAGACTACAAAATAACCTTGTTAAACTACAAAATGACACAGAAACATCGATACTGGGTTGCATGGATACATATAGGGAAAGAGAGCACAGCTACCAAACCCATTCAAAGATGCAAGAAAAGGAAAAGAGGTAATATTTAGATTGTACACATTTATAAAACTTCTTGTAAGTGTTTTGGGAGGTCTGACTGGGACAAACTCTCAAGTTTTTTGCTGTTTCTGTTTATTCAGAACTCTCACCAATTTAAATATCAGATTTCGTATATTTGTAAGGACTTCCTGCATTTTTCTGGATGGCTAATGGAATGAATAAATAAATGAAATAAATGAAGTTCCAGAAATGTCCTGTTTTAGTATTTAGCACATGAAACTTTAAAAACTTTTTATGTGCTGCTCAAGCTATTCTTAGTTCCAGGTTTTGCAAAATAGAGCAGACCGTATTTTTATTACCAAATAAAAACAAGACAAGGAAAGGATAGAAAAATCAACATGAGCAGTAAACTTCTTGACAGGAGGTTCTCTTAATAAGCAGTTTGAACTACAAACTGTTGAAAAGCTTTGTGTCCTCCAATTTCATTTGTTGGAAGTTTCATTAAATGTATTTTTATGCTTTGTCTGGTTTCAGTGTTCTTGGGTGACCTGATTTTTAAAAGAAACATAATTTCAGATGCCCTGAGTAAGTCATTACTACAATAAATTCCTTGTTAGGGAAAAATGAGACTTGAGAATATTCAGACTCATAGAAAGCATTGTGCTGATGACTTTCTTTTTATTTCCCTGTATTCAGTGAGCCATTGAATTGCCTTCAAACCTATTATAATCATGCCACTGCAACTAAAAAAAAAAAAAAGAAACAATGAAACAACTCCCTGTTAAACAGTATTTCACAGTACAGGAAAATAAAAATTAATAGGAAGCTAAATGTGTTGATTATTTGTAATAAAGGACTGACATGATAGCACTAACTATGAAATAAAGTTGAAATAGTTGGAGCCAAAATTCAACATGTTAAGATTTCAAACTCATACATTTAGGTTTTGGCAAAATTTAAGATTATTTTCTTTCAGCAAAATAGAGTGGCATCCCAGTATATGTAGCTCCATTTTTGCCTAAAATTTCTTTTTAAAGAATATTGGTTTGTGTTGGAGATAGTATTCATGTGTATATAAAAATAAATAGATATATTATATGTATAGTATGTATATATATATATATGCATATACACAGTACACACATACCTTTGGAAGTGGCAGGTATGGCTGATTTCCTAAGAAGTTTCAAATAATGTTGAAGATGTTGCTGAAACAAATACTTGTAAACTGAGACACAGATTATTCTGCACCAGTAGGTCTCGTAACTTCACAAAATTTGTCAGTGCAATTTTTGCTCATGCTTCAACTCCTCTCAAGTGACGAAAAAGTAAGATCTTTTCCCATTTTCTCAGGATTTACACTTGCTGTACATAAGAGACTGTGAAATTTAATTTATGAGAACATAAATATTTGAGACAATGGAACAATGCATGTAATTTGCAGGATTGTGATTTCATAGCTGTTGGAAGATCAGTCAAAACTGTGAGAGAGACACCTGTGAGAGTTGACCTTTTCCACAACAGAAACCTCAGCCAGACTACTCAACACAATATAAATTATTATTATTGTAGTTAATATGATGAAAGAGATATATTGAGCCTGGATTTCAGGATCTAAATCTTGCATTAGAATTTCTAAATTAAAAGCTTGTCAGATAAATAAATACACAGATTTTAAAACATGCAAATTTGACATGTACTGTGTATGCACATCACCTAGCCAGTGTTTTTATGCTTGGGCCCTCTCTGTACTATCAGTTCTCTGTTCCCAAACATGAAACTACCTCAGGATTTTTCCAGAAAACTGAAATTAAATATTCAGCCATCAGACATATGCAGATAAACTAGGAAATTGATGTTGGTTAAGTAAAATCTGGGATATGTTTATTTTATTCTGAGCATAAACCCTGTTATTTCTGGTTTAATTTGCAGTTCTGTTTCCATGGTAATTATGGCACTGGAGAAAGGGCACAAAAGACTTTTTTTTATGTAGTGAAAAATTAGAAAACATGGTGTTTGTGCAAGGGACGGTTGTATATTCTACAATACTTTTCAGTTGTGTCTCTCAATCAGTACTGGAATCCTGGGCACAGGCACCATCATGTCTTAGAGAGGAGACCTCTAGAGAAAACACAGGAAATTGCAGGAAGTTATACTGGCAATCCAAAAAGCGGCATGATTTCTTCTTTTTTTCAGTATACAGTGAATTTCTAAATATTAGAAAGTAAGATATGCAGAAATAGCAGCTTTTTGCTAAAAAAGGACTAGGCCCACATTCTATCTATAACCACCTTAATTAATTAATGTTTTCTTATATAATTATCTTACTTCTAATTGTCATTTACATAGGCTTTCCACACTCTCAAGACTTCAGTCCTTTAGTCAGACCTTGACCATATGCAGTTGATTTAAATTTGGGCATGGTCAAAGAGAACTTTCTCTGATGCAGCTCATATGTTCAGTTTGTTTCTTCCAAAATTAAAACATGCCTGAGTTCCAAAATGAAAAGCTATTTATTTACCAGAAAAAAATATGCACAAAACAGGTAACTGATCAAGCCAAAGTGCACTTTCATCATGAGGGAAGAGTGAAGGGTAAATGCTAACACTTAATGCCTGCTAAGGTAGCTGGGGATTGCTTAATGGATGTGTGTTTGCAGTGAATATCTGTGTTAAGGAGGTTTTCACTACTCTTTGGAGTTCATACAACTCTTAGTCACACTCACCACCGTATCAGTTATTGCAATAGATAAAAGTGGAAGCAGTGAAAACAACTCTTCAGGAAAAGGCTTTTTATCCTATTTAAAATCAAACCAGCCATTATACTTGCCAGGTAAAAGCAACAGCACAAATTCTTGAAGACATTCTGGTCATTGAAGATCTGCAGTTTTCTTTCTCAAGACTGGTTGTGTTAACCAGCAAAGCTGTTGGGGTTTGGGGAATTTGGGGGTTTTTGCATCACTGAAGTCATTGACCACACAGGGACCAGGCAGATTTTATGAATGAGTCTGGAAAAGTAGATCCTGTGTATATAAATTCCCTTTTTGAGGACACTGTTCTTTCACTACTTGTCCCCTATGTCACCATGTCAACAGTGATAGTATTTGTGTGGTATGTGTACATGTCCAATACTCTTTGACAGTAATCCCACCGAAAGCACAAGTTGTTCAGCTGTAGTAACAGTGTATTTGCATTGGTAGTGTTAACAAACAGACAGCTTTTGACAGATTTGCAGATTGTATTTAAAGTAGATCTATGTTCTTAGATATTATTTTGCACATGAACTGGTAGAAGTTTAGACCACAACTTTGAAAACCATCCAAAGTAAAGGCCCAGTATTCCTATCAAAGCACCTCAATGTAGGTGTTATGTTTTTCCAAAATACCAAGCAGCCCCAGCAATCCTATGGAATGCACCAGGAAAGGGAGAATGGGAGTTCCTTTTATAAAAATCAATTTTTTTTTTTTTTGGGGGGGGGTGCAGTATCTGTTTTCATTATCTAAAGGCTACCATAACCCAAGTCAAGTAGGTACTTAAGTCTGAAAATTCTGTTCTTAGAGAAGTTATGACACAACAGTAATAATTGTTATTAAATACATAGAGAAGCAGTTCTGGGGGAAAAAAGAACACAGATCACATAGACTTTACTATGGGTATAGAGAGAAAATTACTTCCAAAAAGGTCAGAACATGAGATTTAAAAAAAAAAACAAACTGGGATTTTATTATTCATCTATCTTCAGTTGCAGCAGGCTTTTTTTTTTTCATGGTGCCCTTCATCCAAACCATAGGTGGAATGCACTTTAGAATAGGGAGAAAAATAAAGAAAAAAGGTATCTCCTGTGCCAAAAAAGCAGAGTATATTTATGTAAAGAAAAGCATGAAAGAAATGAGAAAACTCTGCCTCCATAAAGGTAAACATTTAGGTGATTAGGAAGGTTTAGTAAATAGTCTCAGAGAGTTTTATGTTAGCATGTAAATAATATTATTATATAGTAAAAATAAAATTATAGTAACAAATAATAATACAGCATCATGTTATAATTTGCTTTGCCATAGCATTCAGAGTATCTTAATCACAGCTTCTTTTATAATCAGAGAAAAAAAATAGGTTCTTCATTAGTTTTCTGAATTGTTCTGCACAGTTCATGTACTGAATACTCAGTTTCATGTTTTAGGTCTGTTGTGGTTTAACCTGGCAGGTAAACAGCACACAGTCTCTTGCTCACTCCCCCACCCACAAGGAAAGAATTGGAATTTTTAAAAAGTAACATTCATGTATTGAGATACAGTTTAACAGGACAGAAAATGAAGGTAGTAGTAATAACCATCATAATAATAATGCTATAATTAGAATACAGGAAACAAGTGATGCCCAGTGATAACAATGCAATTGCTCACCACCTGTCATGTGATGCCCAGGCAACCTTCCCCCAGCTTTTTATTGCTGAGCATGCACCCATATGGTCTGGAATATCACTGTGGTCAGCTGGAATCAGCTGTCCCAGCTGTGTCCCTTCCCAAATCCTTGTGCAGCCCCAGCCTCCTCACTGGTGGGGTGGGCTGAGGAGCAGAAGAGGCCTTGACCTTTAGTGGCTCAGCAGTGACTAAAACATCCCTGTGTTACCAACACTGTTTCCAGCACAAATCCAAACCACGGCCCCATACAAACTACTGTGAAGAGAATCAACTCCATCCCTGGGAAAACCAGCAGAAGGGCTTATATAAAAGCAGGTCCATCAAGGCTCCACCAACCACTCTCTCCCAACACCAAATATTTAAATTAAGATTAGAAAATGATGTTGTAATCTTTCTGCAGAAAACAGTCTTTTCCCTGCACTTAGCAAGTTCTTTTTATTTGAAAAGAAAAGAAAGCACTGAGTAGCACTGCATACTCTTGAATATTTATTAAATTATATTTTAGTGGCAGAGAACATGCTCTTTAAAAGCTTTTATAGCTGCATTTTGAATTAGTAGAGTGTTTTAGGATATTTGCAATGGTAGAATCTGTTCAAACTGCCATGATGTTTCAGTAGTTACCTCCCAAGATTAAAATTTCATCATAAGCACAGACCTCAATACAATGGAAATTTTTATCTCAGCTAGAAATATTGTAACATAAAATTAATAGAATCTGAACTAAGTTTTTCTGCATGTTTTGGTATATAATACAAGGAATGATGCAATTGAAAATTAGTATAATTTCACAGACATCTGGGCAAGTGAGTCTCAAAATTTTCTGCTTTTATCAATACAGGATCAGAATTGTTCGGTTAACTATTTTGAATGGGAAGAAAATGGCTTTCTTTTTTTTTTTTTTTTTTGAAGTTGCTATTAACCCTAATGGTTTTTCCTTTACAGAAATACAAATGATTAGAAATATGTACTTGCACATCAATTCTGATCAGAGATACAAGAATTTTGGAACGTCATAATATAATGCTGAAAATTTGTTTTTAAGCTTGAAGATTTCATTTATTGTTACAAAAGTATGTTATTGAACAATTTTTTAGAAAGTGTATTTTTTAAAATCTAATGATTTTTTGTATTAACCTCCAAAGTGTTATCATTAGTGGCAAAACTGTCATTGCAGTAAAAATGTAGAATCAAAAATTCCTGTACTATTTTTTGTTTAAGCATTTATTCTAAATTCTAGCCACTTGAACATAGCTCTTTAAGATATTATTAGATCAAAATTGACTAATTATCCAACCACTAATAATAGTTTTTTTCTCTCCTCTCACACTTTCATATTTCCTTTCCTCTATTTGTGTGGCTAAATTCACTCTAGTTCCTGGATGTGGCCAAAGAGTGCTTGCATAGCTTTTTCCACTGGAAAGGCAAAAGGAATGGTAGCCATTAGCAAAGGATAGGTAACAAACACTTAAGGAATACTGGCATCTTCAATACCTGAAGTGATTTTGTGTTTTAGCTTGCTCTGCCACAGTTATACCAACTAAGGCAAGGTTCCTCAACCTAAGCTCCAGTGAAAGGGTTTAAATTAGGGTGGTGTAATTCGCACTGAAGCAGATAGAGAAAGCACACTCAGACTTTTACAGTAACCTAGGTGGAAATTGCTAAATTGCTGCAATTTGATAATGCTGAATCTTATGCTCATAACTTCATGCATGAAGCAGTTTGAACAGCTAAGTAATCAAAACTATGTAAATAAATACAGTGAAAAACCCTTGGCTTTGCTGTGATAGCTTAAGAGTTTTAACTGGATTTCATATTTCAATTTTTTTTCCTTTTAGATCTTTCCAAAATAAAGATTCATGGGAAGTGGAATGTCAACAGACTGCTATGCTCACTGCTGGTGGATACCACAGGAACTGCAGTGCTGCTTTTTATGGCCAAGGCAATATCACTGGTTCAAAAACTGATAGCACTTTATCTTCTCATCCACTTCACAGAGGTCATGAAAAGAAAATAGTTTACAAACCTCCATTACCACCAATGGGGTATCCTTTGGGCTTTCCTGAGCCACTTCCTGAAGTGGGCAGAACAGGCAGCTTTCAGAGCCCTGCTTATGATGTGGAAGAAATCAAATTATCAGTAAGTAACTATTTTCCTATAAACATATATTCTCAAAAATCCATCTGTGGATCAAATGCAGCCTTGGACAAGCCAAAAATTAGATCACTCTTGTTGTCATTGTTATTTATACAGTGCCAGCCCAGCAAAAATGGAACTACCTTATCCTAACAGAAATGCAGTTTTTCTGGAGATTAAACATCCCCTACTGAGCCATACCTCTGTTCTAATAACGATGGTGATAATTACCTGCCCTTATGTGATTGTGAGAAAGATTTCTACATTTTAGCTTCTTGGCTTCTATATTGGGGCACTTTGCTTTGTATTGCCTATGTAAGAGCACTCTGCTTCAAGTGTATTTCCATAATACCTGCAAACTTACTGCCTTAGATGCTGTTAGACAAATCCAGTTCCCATTTGATCTACATCTCTTTGATTGATGGATGAAATCAGAAAAATCACAGCAACTATTTTCCGTATGTTAGCTATTGTATTTGAAAAGAAACAGAAATTACAACTGCTGTGATCCTTATTTTTCTTGAGGTGCAGTAGTAATAGGACAGCATTCTTTCTTTTAGTCTTCATAGACTGGAGACTATCACCCTCCATGACAAGCAGGGCAAATCCCACTTTGCCTGGGACAACTTAAGAAAATCCTTCCATAATTATTTGGCTTTAGATCTCCCTTTGAATTTGAGCTTTATCCTCTTCTTAGTATCTTCTCTTCTTCCTTAGGCCTCCACTGCAGGCCATTATTGTTTTGCACTTGACAATTAGCACTTTCTTGACCTCAAACCATGAACCCATACCATCAGTAAGCAGTGGAACTGAGAATGTAAGTGAGGAATGAACTACAGGTCTCCCTCTGTCCAGCTGTGATACAGGGATCTTTGTAACCAGGAGATCCTCAGCTGCAGGGCTCTGGGTGAACCTATAGAGGGAGAAGAGGGAAGACTTCAGCATTTGCTAGGGGGGATTGACATGCAATTTGTACCTGTGGTTGTTGTATCCTGGTTCTGCTGTCCACTTCAGAAACAAATGCACATCCTTTCCTATCAGAGATGTGGCTGCTGCAGAACTATCTCCATAGTCCAGAATCTTACTGTTGACAGGAATAACCATAATGACAGCATGCCTGGGAAGCAGGGATTGCAGTGCAGCCCTTCACTGACTGTGGTCCCATCAGCTCTGTCCCAGTAGTCTGAGAACAGTGAGATCCATGTAGTCCCAGGTGTTTGACCTCACTTCCATTTTTATATTCTTGTGTTTCACAGGAATTTTAAGTAAATGGCTTTTGGTTTCTCACAGCTTGAGAGTTTTCTTCTTTAAACTGCTAATCATGAAAAGAGTCATTTGGACTTTTCCAGATGAGTCTGATAAACACCAGTTCTTTTCTCTTCTGTCAGAAGTGTCAGACAGAGACACTAAATCACAAAGCTTCTGTTTACAGAAAGTCTGGGAAAAATTTCCATTCTGAGACACTTCTGCAAGCTGCAGGGAAACTATTTCCCAGCTGGCACTCAGGTCAGGGTCAATGTCAAGACTTTCCAGCTGGTGTGTAGGCAAACTACATAACAAAAACTATTAGCAAGACATATTTCTCATGCAGAGTCTAGGTCCAAATCAGTGGCATTGAAGCAGGTACAAGTTCAGACCACTGAGATTAAATCGTCGCTCGGGCTGACATTGGATGCCACAGCTTTAGTGCAGAAATCACTCAACACTCTGTTACTCCAGAGTTCTGTGCTCAAATGGAAAGTTATTGTGTTGAGGAGAAAGAGGGGGGGAAAACACACAGTATGTTAAATGAGAGTTCTTTGACTGAGTTCTGAGGACTTGAGGGGTATAGAACACAGGTACAGGACCCACATGAAATCTTCAGTATGTTTAAAACTTCAGGAAATGTTCTAAGGCACTAGTTTTCTGAAGAATATTTGTAGCACAAATTGAAAACATCAAATTTCCAGGTGATGTCCTGATACCTACCAAAATAAGTCTCTTGAAATTGAAGGAAGAGAGAAAATAGTCTATAGGGCTTTAGACAGTGACTTAGTATCTCTCCTCCTGGTAGACAATCTTCAGACAAAGTTTAGTAAATGTTCCACTGGAACTTTTGCCCTTTCACATTCTTACTTAAAGGTTACATGTATAGAGTCATTCTTGCCTTAGAATAAACTAGAAAGCTCAGCTGAGATTCACTGGAAATTCCCATAACCCCAAAAGTTCTTGTTTCAAGGGTTTCCAAATCTTGGGAAATACTTTTTCCTCTAAACAGTACTTTAGGCTGTCTTTCTGAAATTAACAACTTCAGAAAATGATTGGTTGATCTTTTAGTCATAAATACTTTCTCATGTTTCTCTTCAGATGATAGACAGTTGTTGTTTGTTCTGGCTTTCAAGGCTTGGAAATACAAGACTTAAGCTGTAATAATTAAAATTTAAATTAGGCATTAGAAAATTTTCTAACATTAGTATGGGAACTTGCTTAATAAATAGATTGCAATGGCAGTTGTGGAAATTCTACCACTGGACATCATTAGGAATTATTTTGACAGCCTTGATCCTACCCTGAAGCATGCTATAGTCCATGCCTCTAACTCCTAGGTATTACTAGGTAGGCCCTCTAAAAATCTCCCTATGTCACTTAGCAATTTTCTAGGCATCTCAAATTTAATTTTCATATATGAGCAGAAGCACGTTTAAGACGGGCATCTGTACCTACTGCCTATGATGTATTGCAGTGTAGGGCTAGAGGAAACTACTCCCAAAACATCCCAAATTTAGTCACTATGAGACTAAAATTAGCCAGACCAATTTCTACGCTTGCTATTACAAAATCTTTCCTGGAAAGGAGACATGGCTAAACATGAGAAGACTCTAATGTTGGGGTTTGACCACTCGTGATTTGACTGGTAAATGTTAAAATATCCCAATGTTAAAGCATTCTTGCTGCCCTGCTGAAGGTGCATCCAAGAATGCTGGAACAAGTCATGGGGCAAGGAAGAGATTACCTCTAGGCAAATGAATTAGGCAGTTCTCTCTCTCTCTCAATTTGAGGGCTCCTCCCCAGCAATCCAGAATTAATTCTTAATCATTTTGGATAGTTCTTATTTTAGCAGAAGCCATAGTTAGCATATATTTCATCTATAGAAATATGCATATCTGTCAGGTGCACTCCTTCATTTCCAGCAAATGATGAAGCAGAAAGGTGATTCTCATTACTGGTATACATCAAAGAAATATGAAATCAGCTGGCAGTGTAGAAATGAAAAAATAGAGTCCTCATTGCTTTATCACTCAAACAAATCAGATGGAAAGCTTACAATGAACCCATCCCTATCCAGTTTCAGTTAGAAAACCAAAAGGCATAAAAGCAGTAATATCTGAGAAAAAGAAATTTAAAACCAGGGCCCATGAATCTCGTCTGAGACATGGATTACAGCACTTTCTTTGTGTTTTTTCTTCCTCAGAGGCCAAAAGTAAAGATAATAAAGAACATAATGAAAGAACAGACCAGAGGCTTGAAAAGCAAAGGAATGTTGCCTTTTAGACTTGCTTAGATAAAACCTTCTCTCAAAGTGCATGAAAAACAATGCATTAGGGACCTATCTAAAATCATAGTCTGTGATGTCTGACCCTCAGGTAAAGAGCTGTGGGGAGCCATGACCTGCTTATTCTAAGTGATAAACATTCATCTCTCAACTCTGAGGAAATTCAGAAATGTCTCATTTGGAGTTTATAGTGTATTTCAAGAAGAAACACATCAAAGTACCAGTTGAAGTGAAGGACATTTAACAGTTTGGGAAGATAGCTTGATCGTGAGGCCAATCTCTTTCCAGTGACAAGCCAATAATTGTAAACATTGTAATCCTGAATCTCTAAGAATCTTTTATAACTTGATGTAAAGTTTCTGAGACTGGCACCTGTGTAAATCTGCAGCCCCTAAGGCAAAGTCTGACATGACATTTTTCTCTAGGTGATGACACCTATTAAATTTGTATTTCAGATTCAGATTTTCCCAGTTTTTCATGCTTCTCACTGCAGCAATTTTATTTGCTCAGCATTGAATCAGTGATTTCATAGCTGGTATTCAGTAAGGGAAACACATGGTGAAGCCTCCAAATCCAATGTATTCTTCATAACACAAAAGCCTTCTTCCAATAATTTAAAATAGTACTAACAATTCTATACTGAGAATGAGAAGGAGATGTATTTGTGACCTAGCCATGAAGGAGTAAATGGCATGTAGCCATGGCATTCAGAATGTCAGGAAAAACTCTTCATACGGGAACAGTGATGATTTATGAATGGGAGATCATGCATGTGTTTATGACAAAAATCAAAGAAAATGGATGTCCCTCCATTTTCTTAAACTTTAGAGGATTGGCATTCTTTTTTATTCTTGCTAGTGCAAGGATTGAAAGAGGGGTGTTATGGCACAAATGCCCAATGACCCCAATACCTTTAGGTTTCTTATTTCTTATGTCAAATTAAGTCACTTTTTCTTGCTCATCATTTTAAAACATTAATTTGGAGGGACTGAGAAAAGGAATATTCTGCTTTTTCTGTGAATTTCATTTTAGGAGCCCTGTACCTCAGGAAACCTCTCTAACTGAAGAAGGATGGTATTAAACTCAGAATTTATTTCCAGATATCACTTACTTCTGTACTTTGAAAAGAAAAGGGATTTCCTATAGGAAATTTCCTAAATTTCATCTCAGAGTCTGCTGCAGAGTTTGAATGGGTTGGTGCTTTAGAGCATTTTCCTAATTAGTATCTTTTAGCCTTAAAAGCTTATAAAGAGCAGTTTTCAATGAAGTTGAAAACAAAGACCAAATCTGTCTCTAGTTGCTGTGGACACAGGAAGTACCCTATTCTGATACAGTGGAGCCTGGAGTAAAAGTTTATGGATGTAATAGAACTGGCATTTTCCACAGACCATCTGAATATTTGAATTCCTATTTGATGTGTTGACAGGCAAACTTCAAACATTTTTTAATTCTAGAAAAAAACCCTGAAATTCTAGACTATTAACTTAATCAGTATTAAAACTATTTAAGATATGGTTAAACTAAGATTAAAGATGTCAATCATTTTTCACAATATATGACAATATAAAGATAAAAGATTACCTTTCTTTTAATATTAAAGCTCCTATACTAAGTTTTTATCCTCAGCTGAATCTTAAAAATTCATGTCATAAAATTGCATTTATCTCTACAAAAAAAGCATTGAATGTATTTAAACAGGCATAGTATCTTTAGGAAAAAGAAAAATTATTTCTTATATCTTTTGATAAAGATATTCCAATGAATGCATCTTAGATATTAGCAAGAAAACTAACAAAAATTGGTGCTTAAAAATTTAGAACTTGTTCCAGCAAAGATTCACACATGTCCTTTGCTTTATACAACTCTGCATTCCATGACAACCATCTAAAGGCTCATTATTGCTATGGTTTGTGTCTGAGTCTACTAAACGCTCATTAAATGGAAAGAAGATTTTTCATTGAATGACTTGCAGTGAACAAAAATTTAGTATTTTCCAGAATGTCAGGGCTTCAGTACTATTAACTAATAGTACTGAAATGAGTACAGGTTTTCTTTCTTTCATCAGAAAGCATTATATCACAGAAGGAGAGGGCTAAAATTCCAGGAGACAATCAGCAGTATCCAACACTAATTATACTCTAATTCCAAAAAAGATTATCGTCCTCTGCCCTGGTCTACATTATACAGATAACTAACATAACCTGTAGTTGATAGACTTTGGAGGTTCTGCAGCAGCTTAATTCTGTCTAGTGAGATATTTAAATTTTTAATGGCCAATCTACATCGAAATGCTATGAATATCAGACGTAATCAAACACAACATTCAGTTCATGTCCTTTGGGCACATGGATGCCTTTAAAAATGTATGCCTTTGAAAATGGTGCTTTCTTGAAGAGGTGTAAAGCATTATAGTGTTATTAGCTGCTATAGGTCAAAATGTTTTTCACATCTAGAATTTGATAATACAAACACATTGTAACACTTGCTGGTTTTTTCTAACTGTGATTTTCTATTCATTGCTCAGTCTCCCCCTGAGATGCCCTTCCTTGCAACAACAGAAAAGTTCCTTCAAGAGGAAGAGAAACATGCAAGAGAATTTGAAGAACGTTTAAATTCACACCTTGAAGAGCTGCAAAGATATTCTGAAAATACTCTAAAAAAATATGCCAGGATGCAGCAAAGCAGGCATACTTAAGCCAGTCACACAATTAGGAAAAGCAAACCAAATAATCACTCATGAGTTTCTCAGAACTAAAATCTGCAACTAGCTGCTTAATGTATTTAGGCACATTGCCAATAGCACGTATTTGTAACACCAAGTTTTCAAGAAAATCATCATTATCCTACAGATTTAAATATATTGTAACTTGACTATATTACAAAATAAATTCGAAACACATTTTAAAATATACAGGTGGGTTTGCACAGTGAAATTGTGTGCAGCAGAGACCCTGTTGCAGCACAGTAAATTAAGATACTTACAATTCTGTAGGGCTAGTAAGTGGAATTATTCCCTTGAAATAAGAATCAACCAAGAGAAATTCTCTGGTTTGTACAGAAAAATAATAAAGGCCTTTAACCATGTCTCAGATCCTGGCATGAAAAGCTTATCTATGCTCTAGTGATTTTTGGCTGTGGAAATAGCCCCTGGGCCTCTGGAAATGCTGCTCCGTGAGAAGAACATTAAAAGACCGAGCACACATTTTGAAGGCATCCATATTGCCCCTTTTACCAGACCTATAGACTTCACCAGGGGGATCTCAGGCACTTTACATTAAGACTTCACAATTTTTAAACCTGTATTCAAAAGCACCTATTTTGGATTGAAGTTTTGTTACCATGTTGGCTTGTGGTTTAACTATATTGGAACAGCGAGGAAAAACTTAAACTTCAGATAACATGTGATCAGTCTTAGGTAAGGGCCTAAATTCTTTTAAATTTTCCTACATCATAGGGAAACATTATATAACCAAGCAGAGTTAATTCAACTCCATGTGTTGAAAATCTGCATTATATTGAGATTCCTTTTATTTGCAATTCATACTGAATTCTATTGCTGTGCAAGCGAAACAGAAATTACAGACACTGTTGATGAACCACCAATTTCAGTGAATGAGATACTGAAGAACTGCTTTCCAGCACATACTGTTGCCAACTTCCTGGGAAAATCTGGATAAAAATAATACCAGGCTGTCAAACTGCTCCAGTTTGTGAGTAAAAGAAGTCTCATTAATATTCAGGACCATGGCTAAAATGTAAATTGTTTTTCGATGCTATATTTCCACTAAGACAAAATATACTACATCATACTTACACAAAATACCAAGATTTTAAATACCAGATTGGCTCAGCTTGCAGTAAAATGAGCACTGAAGATGAAGACATCAAAGAACCTTCTACAGGAAAATTCAGGAAAATTACTAGACTCAGCTGGAGGAACAAGGACTGAATAAAAAGATGACGGAAGGACATCTGAACAAACTAAATATATACATACCCTCAGCTTAGGGGGAGATGCAATTTTAAAAGAATTAATGAAGAAATTCAGAAACCTCTGAAAATAAAGCTAAATTTTAAGCTGGGAAGGATCTGTAGAAGCAAAAAGACAGCAAAATACTGTCTTTCAGAAGAGCAAAATAAATAGCCAGTTAGTCATAGTCTTTTGCCACTCTCAGATTCAGACATACAAGATGACAGTCTGCTCTGGATCTTCAAAGAAATGGATGTGTCTGCCTCCAGTTCAGGCCTGAGGACACCTCTCAAGGTATAGGTCTGTGAGATGATGCAGAATGAGTAAATGAAATAATCAAAAAATGCGTATGATTTTTTTTTCCTAAAGGATTTTAAGATCTGAGGAACCTACTAATTTTGGCTAATAAAATACCAGAGTCAGTTTCAGCCTGGCTTTTGTGCAATGCCATGTAATAAACTCTGTGAGGAGCACTGAAAACTCTGAAGTACCTGTATCTGAACAGCCTACTTGTTACTGTTATTGCCTGCTCAGAGAGCACTGTGCCCCATGTCTTGAGACACCATGGATCAAGGTGCCATTTTTTTAACACCTACTTAAAGGCTGTCCTTCTCTTTCTCAACCAGGCAGCAAAAGTTGCTCATCTGACAATCCCTAATTTAAATGAGCCCATTGCTACTGCAGTGTAGGTGGAACCATGCCACTGGTTTGAATACTTTAGTTGCATTAAAAGGCAGAAGCTCAACGGAACTGGTCAGAGGTTTCTGAAGGAAGATACATGTTCCTGATGTTGTCATGCCAAAAAAACTTCTTAAAGAATGATGGACAGCAGAAACAATAAAGACTGAGAAATTACTCACTTGTGAACAGGAGTTGGACATGGATGTATATTGTTAAAAAAGAAATAATCAGAAGGGTCCAAGGCTATAAATTCCTGAAAACACCAATTATAACAAAAAAAGACAAAGTATTAACCATTAGGCTCATTTGACAGGACAAGGTGCAATCTTCAGGAGCTGCAAATTGCCAAAAAAATACAGAAAATTTCTATTCTACTTTGTGAATAGCAAGGCAATGGAAAATTTTTGTAAGCTGCTGGACTTTGAAGATTTTTCAAAGCTGTACTGAAAAGCAGTTTTTTGGCTCCCAGTTGAAAGACTTGTTTTAAATGCAAAGAACAATGGTTCAGGCTGCCACCAGCTTTTTTTTTTTTTTTTTTTGTCTGAAGGAAAAACAGAGGTCAAATGCACGCAGTTGCCAACATGTTTCATCAAGATGTAATTTTGAAATAGTTGGTGGCATAAGAGCTGGCAGAGCATTGCTGTCCAATTCACTCCCCAAAGCTTACTCTGAGAGGGTTGAAACAGCAGTTACTGAATACTAAATAGCCATTTAAAAGTGGCTGACATGAAAGTTGGATATTTAGCACATTTTCTTCTATTTCTTACTCTCTCCTTTTATGTATGGGAAATTTAGCAGTATAAGAATGGCGGCGTGTGAGACACTGGGTACTCTGAGCCAATCTAGAGAGGAATGCAAACTGCAGCAGCAAAACACAGTGCCAAATGAACACAAAAGCGAACAAACAATCACAGGCACGGCTCTCTTGCTTTTCCAATGGGCAGACTTAAACAATGGCCAATAAATCTCTGCTGTGATCAGAGACAGTACAGGAAGTGCCTAACCCCACAGTGTCACTGTTCTGGCTTTATTGTAGCATAACTGGTTCTAATTCCTGGTTTAACAGCAGTACAACAGCACACAGAATCAAGCCCACGAGCACTTAGTATTTCAAAGCTCAACTAAACACCACCGGTGGGAATGAAAAGGAAGTTGTCAACAGAGACTGCTGAATGCATGAGCCACAGGTGACTTCACATGTGTCTGCCATGCCAGTCATCAAAGCCTGGATTACACAGGCAGCTCAGGTGTGTGCTGAGCTCCACTCACTCCTGCTGCTCTCTGCTCCTGCATCTCCCAGTCTCAACAGCTGGGACAGTGCTGGGGAGAAGGTCCTTAGCTTGTATCATTCCTTACCTTGTATCATTCCCCTCTGGCTTTACAACCTACAACAGCTAATTATACCATTCACAGTCTTTTTTTTCCACTCACTTAAATTAATTCAAAATAGCTATCCACTAGATTTTACACACAAACTGCCTTGTGCTAGGGATATTTGGTTTTTTTCTTCTCACACACAGCTTCTGCTGAGAAAATGCTAGGTTAAGCAGAATTCAGTGGAACTAGCCAAACCAATGTGGGAACTGTGTGTTGTTTTTCCCTCACTGTGAGGATCAGATCTCAAAGTTCACTGTGTTGGAGTTACTATTTAATCACACAGACACCCTCAAATCCATAAATAGGCTGTAATTTCATGTACTGCCTCTAAGTTTCTGCTAGTGGATTGAGCAATGCCCCTAGACTGTGATATGCTGCATTCCTGTGCCCCTTCTTATACCAACAGATCAATCTGTTTCTTTCACCTCTTCCACGGCTACAGGAGTGTTCAAAGCTGTACATGAACCATCTGGGCACTGAGCATAAATGGTCAGAAAAAAGACAGTGCATCTTCTCTGGTGTATGCATTTAAACTGAACATCAACGAATAAGTAAATATTTTCTTGTAGATGGGTTGAACCATGAGACCAGGAGCCAATCTCTCTGAGCTCTTAAAATACGTGTAGTTCTTCCTTCAGACCACAGGCAGTGCCCCTGGCTTCTCTCACTTGGCTTTGGGGAGCTGGGGCCATGTGTAACACAGCTGGGCATTTACCCACTGCAAGAATACTTGACACAATTTGTTTTCTTAGCACTTTGCAGACATTTATAAAACTCCATTCAAACCTTGATGTTTAAGTATTTGACTCAGATTTGAAATATGCTTTGAAAAATCATGTTTAAAAAACTGCCTCTATAACTTGATTTATCAGAAGGTAATGGCAGGTTTTTAATGACTTCACCCGATAATGAGCACTCTTGGAAATCATAAGACACTGTTGAAGAAGTGTCTCAGCATGAGTTTTCTGGAAAATGCTTGTAATAAATCATTCAATTTTGCCCACAAGCTACTGTATGCTGGGAAAAGGTTTGAAACCCTATTTCTAAAAGATTTTTGAAGGCAACTGACAGTTGGAGTAATACATACAGTTAAAAAACCAGAGGCACAGTTACACCTTTGGCTGAGAAGCTCACACAAATTGACATTTGGGCAACCACCATTAATTTACTTCCCCATTATTGCTCAGTGATTTTTGACAGTTTCTGTCTGCAGAGGCTTCATACCTTTTTTCCAAATCCACATTCTCATATTCAATACTAGTAAAAGGGAATTTGGTAGAAAATGTCAGAATCCAACTTCATTGTTTACTAGAGAAAAAAAATGGTTTTCTTAAGTTGAACTGTGAAATCAATTCCAGCTTCTACATAAGGAACTATTCAGAAAGTGTAACACTATTTTCCTTTCAATTAACACTCAATAAAATTGCACATTTCTGAGAATTGAAATACACGTCTCTAATTAGCTATAGATTCATATTAATAGACATTCGTCTTTGAAAAGATAATTATCGTGACCCGAAGAATTTACAGATGACAAGAGATAATGGAAGGGCATAAGAAAAAGCAGCAGAAATGTAACATCTCATTAGAGGAGTAATCATAAATGTTATCTAACCCAAATGACCTTTTACTTATTTAGTTGTTATCAGCCAGTTCATCAGTTCATTGCTCTTCTGTCACAGACTCAACTCTTGCAGAAAATGAAGGTGGGGCAAAACCACATGAGGACTCTGAACAATTTCAGGGAAGACTCTCTGAATTATAACATCATTGCCTGGGCTCATAAAAAAGCCCTGCAGGTAGAAGGGACTGAAGAAAGCTACTACTCAGAGATGAGAAAGTCACAGAAACTTCATTAGAGCCATCACAAAATATTACAGAACAAGAAGGGTCAGAAGAAACACCTGGTTAAGAATCTGTGGAAGAGGACGATGAGGAATCTGTACAAAAGGTTATCAGAAACTGCACTTCTATTCTAGACACCCAAGACACCAAGTACCCTGCAGGAAACGCATATTTAAATTGCACACACTTTTGGCCACTTGCTCAGGCACAAATTTTATTCAAGCTGAACAGCTCAGTTGACAAAGGTGGAAACTACCAGAGCTCCATTGCAGCCATCCCTGACTGAGAATAAAATAAAAATAGGACAAGGATTTGGTGCCTGGGAGAACAGAAACAGCTGGGAGATGACAGACTAAGCAATTACCTTTACAGATTCATCATTTCAGAGCTCCCCAGTGGAAGGAAGCAGTTGTCAGTGCAAAGCACAGATAATTTCAGTGTCAGCACACGGCCAGCTGAGCACAGGGGTTTGCCGGCAGACTTCCCGCTGGCCACTCGGTGGGTGAACGCTCCTGCAGTCAGACCACGCTGCCCCTGCTGTCTGTGCACTGCCTCGTGCAGATACCCCAACCATGATGCAAGCTGCGGGGGGGGAACAGCCTCACAGCTCATCCAAACTCTTTCTTTAGGTTTTAGTAAACTTTGTATTTCAAAAACATGTCAGTCTTCAGGGCCAGTTTTATTCTAGACCCTCCCAACAGCAGTAGCACTGCGTCAGGAGCCACAGCCCTCCTCACACCCTCAGGTATCTGCATCATTCCCAGTGGAGCTGGTTTATAGCCAGCCACACGCTCACCCTGCTGTGGGAACATGGGCCTTAGGGCCAAGTACACTGCAATGACCTGCATTTGCTCACCTGAAGTGGTTTTTTTTTGTAAAGCAACTTTGGCTGGCAGCAGCATTCTGCATGGGAGCAGTACATGGGGGTGATGCAGGAAACACAGCCCCCTCTTTCATCAGCACCTCAGTGAAAGTCCCGCAGACTTCACTGGAACTATCCCTCAGCCAAAAGAGTACACGAGGGAAAGACTCAAGGGGGCTTTAACTTTCAGCACAGAAATATTTCCTGCCATGCACCAGTGCACTGTAGCATCACTTTCTTCCTTGCTTGGCTTGCACTTAAGCAGCAATGAAGAGTTTTCAATGTCCTTCCCCCAAATCTTCTGAAGGTTAATGCCTATTGAGTGCCTTAAAATACTTGGATGAGAAAGGGCTGTAGTAGAATAGAGGGTCATTGAGGCACTTTGATGAGAATTTGTAGCTTAATTTCCAAGAATTAAACTGCCCAAGCTGTGCTCACAGCTTCCTTCCAATGAGGGGATGGGGACATGCCACAGGACAGCAGCTCACTTCACCAAACAGATCAGAGACCAAAGTCACACTGTTACTTTTCCTTTCTTAATAAATAATCAAGAGCTGTATGCAAAAGCACCTTTTTATTGCCACTTACATAGTTTCAAATATTGAACATTCAGATAAACAATTATCTGTGTTTATGTAGTTTGTTATTAGTTACTTCACCATAACCTGGCAGAATCTCCCTGTTCAAATTCCATAAGATTCCTTCCAGCAGATCCTGAAGTATTCATTTTGCATGTTGGCATCTCACACCAAAAAGAAATTCTTTTTGAGTGAACTATATAGTGGTTGATGAAAAAATCATTACACAATGTAGGCTTTCACAATGTCACATTTTTTTTGCAAAATAATTTGAAGATTCCAAGTAAGACTTCTTTTATTCAAAAAATAAATATATCCTTTCTGAATCAAAGCACTTCATATGACATTAAGTACAAAGAAGAAATGTACTTCTTTGGAAGTTCTGAAATAGACATACAAGAGCTCATGGGAGCAACATTATCCATAACAGTGATAAAAGCTGAAAGCTGATTTTTTACAAATTTATAGCAGAACACGATTTCCTTTTACAATATAGAGCTTCAAACAGCTTTAAGAAAAACACCATTTTTAAAAGTCTGAAAGGCACATAACTCGACCATAAAACGTACTGGCACATTCACTAATACGTTTTATGTTACATTCCTAAAGAGAATCCGTGGGACTCTAGCCAAAAGAAAGACTGAAAATACCAGCAAGATCCTTTGCAAAGTATTAAAAGGGTAGCAGAGAGTTCCTTTTGGCTCTTGGTGAAATTAATATCCCAAAGCTAGAGAGTCTGAAAAGCTGCATCATTCAGTTGTATTTGGACGAGTTGCTACATAAACAAACACAACAATCAGCAGTACTACGACAGCCAGCGTGGGAAGCACCACGGTGGTGATCTGTTGCCGGGCCTCTTGCATTGCCTGTTTTCTCTCCTTTTTATCTTTGGAGGTCTCTTTTTTCGGTTTTCCTCTAAGCTGCCTCATCCTCCTTTTTCAATCTTTTTTTTTTGCTGAAATGTGGGGCCAAAGGGAGTGGAACAGCAGAAGATTGTCCAAGGCCTTTTGAAACGAGGCTGAAGAATTCCTTTTCCGTTGAGTGGTTGGCTGTGCAAGAAACTGCAAAAGAAGGAAAACAATTCTTTTGAGCAAGATCTGCACATATTCCAGTCATTAAAAACATTTGCAGCTCCACTTGGTAAATCTTTCATTCAATGGACACCAATGCAGCTTCTTTCAAGGAAACAGAAGCATGGAGTTCAGCTCACCAACATAACACTTTCCCCATAAAAACCAGAGCAGTTCATCATGGTTTATCAGTCCAAGAACCCTGAACTTGTACTCTGTTAAGCCAGAAACAAAGCCCAGCACCATACATTTTATCCTCCAAGGCAAACAAGGTAACACAGCTAAAGACTTAATGAAAATAATCTGAATTAGTCTTGCATCAACACAGGTCTCCAGCTGCCCCATCTTGAAACAGAGGAGACTCCCTGCTCAGGGGCTGTGGCTCCCACAAACCTGCAGAACAAGGAGGGGCAAGCACACACCCTGCCACAAGCATTTATCATCCACAACAGGTATTTATTGGCATAAAGGGTAATCCAACAGGAAGAAATGGGGATGAAGAGCTGCTTAATTTAATACTTCTGTTTCTGCTGCCAGACAACAAAGTCTAAATCGTAACATGACTCAAGTGCTGTCACTCTTATTGCAGCTGTCATTGACAATAGAAAAGAAGCCCAAGTGTTAAGGAGTCTGCTAACAAACCACTGGTGTAGGCAAGCAGTCATCAATAAAGTAGAAGGTAGTTGTTCTAAAGCATCTCCTAGACAATTTTTAAATACAGAAATATCTACAGAGTGAGATTAACAAAAACACAGCACAGTATGAAATGAGGGGCTTAGAATTTCCATATCCAAAGTTTTTTTGCCCCTGAGCTGCCTGGAGCTGTGCAATTCCCTGACTGCATGGTGAGGGTGGATGCCAGCCACTGGTTAAATTCTTCTCCACCACATCCCCAGTTTTGCCATGGCACAACAGCTGGACACAGGCCACAAGTAAATAAACACAGATTTGGAGGGTAATAATTACTGTTATCAAATATTGAGTTGAATTGAAATAAATTTTGAATTCAGGTTTTTCCATCAATCTAATATACTCAGAATAAAATGTATGTAGAAGTTAGTGGGTTACTGCAACTTCATCTTTTCTTTCCCTCTTCTTTATCAAAAAGTTAAGATGGTTTTAATGTGCTGCTGTAGGTGAGGAGCATATGTCAACAAACAAAGGTCCAAAGCTCAGTTCACCCCAGACACGATTTCCTCTTGATGTGTCATCTCTGGTTGAGGCTAGAAGTTGTCTTACGACTACTTTAAAAAAAAAAAGAAAGAAGAGGCTTCACTGAGAGTGAGATGCTTTCTTTTGGTGTTACCACTCAATCTCATTCATCAGCCTGATCACAAAAGCAAAACCGAACTAAAACACTCACATACAAAACAAGAATCCTCACCTAGAGGTTATGTGTAGCTACAAAGGACTTTTCATCCTTTCTTACAGGTAACAACCTGCCTGCTGTGAATCTCATCCAGGCAATTACTTTGCACCATTTAAGGAACAATGTGGAATAACTCTGCTAAACTTGAACAGATGGAAGCGACCAGACGATCATAGCAAGCCTGTGGTCCCGGAAAACCAGCAACAAGGCAAAGAATCAATACTTCTGGCTTTATATGGTCCATCCTGGATGCAATCTAAACAAATAAACAAAACCAAAACAACAATAAAAAACTCCACACACAACAAAAAAAAAAAGGCTCAAGCATGACAAGATCTCAGTATTCAGCTGGATTCATCAATTCTGTATCCCCTGCCTATACATCTTTCAGGAAGTTGTTTTCTGATCATAAACTTTGCAAATCCAGCTTGCACTCTGAGGCAAACCCTTCATTTCGGTTTTGATAAAGCTCAAAAGGGGAATTTTGGTGCCTAGGATATTTTTCAAAAGAGGAAACAATAAAATTCAAGTCTTAAAAAGAATCAATTCCTTCTGCACGGCACAGGATTAGAATCAAAGTATGTAACAGATTTAGAGACCAGAAGTGGTCGATGAACTTTGTGATGGGAGGTAAATGGGAATTGGATGGAGCAACTACACACAACACCCTGTTCCCATCTTTTAATCAAATGGGCTACGGAATTTCTAAACTTTCGTAACTTTCTTCTCAGCAAATCCTCAACTCTCCCTGACTCGGGGCAGAGCAAGCCATGGGTTTCTGGTTTGGTGGTGTTGTATATCACTTTTCTAATGAACTCCTGAATTTCCTCTGGGGCAAAACGAATTTTTTACCCCTTCCTTTTCTATTCCCTCTCCTGCTCTGCTCACAAGATTTATTACCAAAGGCTAGAAAAACTACTATGCAAAATAAACTTTTACATTTGTCCTTTAGGATAATTAGCCAACCAGAGTATTTCAGGCTGTATTTTGGTATTATTTTCTGTTTCCAGTGTTAATGTACATCTGTGGGTTGTGTATCTGGTTTACCCACAAGACCCAAGAAGTGATGGACAGTTAAAGCCTCAGGGACTTTCCATGTACCACAGTAACAGAGGAGTTGCCATGAAACCAATATCTCTGACAATAAATGTATGCCTTTCTCTGTGCAGCATCACTTACTATCCAGACATTAAAAACATCAGGATGGATTTTTAAGTCTCTTTTGAATGAATATTTCATTCTGAAGCAGAATTATACCAAGTTAATTACATACACTGGCTAACATCTGACAGCTTAGAACAGAAAGCCTTCCCGCAAACGTCAGCACCACTTGAATTGCAAGCTGACAGTTTGGGAATCTGGCATCAATCTCCAAATACGTTTCCAGTAGACTATATTACTTGGCTTTGCTACTGGCAGAGATGGACTCACACAGAAACTGACCCAGAGTTTTCAGAGAAATGAGCCTTAGGGTTCATCTTAGCTGAACCATAAAATGGAAGTGGTGAATCTCTGCAAGTTGCTGCCAGGGTCCGGCTGCCACCAGTTGCCCAGCTGTGACTGCCAGGATTGGACAGTAGCTGCAAGAAACAACTTTCCCACAGGAAAAGTCCAGGATGTTGCAGATTCTACTACATTCATCCTGGAATGAAACAGCCCTGAAAAACCAGTGCTCAGCTGGATATAAGGAAGCTCTACAGCCCATGTTGTACAAGCGCATTCAGAGTGCTTTACACTGCCAAGCCTCTTACCAGCCCCTGTGGACTTCACTGACTACTAAAAATTACGGGAAGAAAGAAACAGATCCATAAAGCACATCAACACAGTGACAGGGGCAGGATTACAACATTAGGGTCTTGTTCCCTGTGGTGTGCACAGTCCATGAGAACAAATTATCTGACATTACTGAGCTACATCCTCTCTCAGCCAGCAACTACCCTGCTTGTGCTCTGGGAAGGCTGAATGCCAGCAAAGAGAGGAAGGAAGTAATACAGCATTGGGATGGGTGTAATTAACAGTCTCATTAGCATTGCTCATTTAAAACATCTCAGAGCAAGCCACTACCAAAAAGTCAATGAGAAAGTGATGTCCCACAGGTACTTCAGTCTTGTGCAAACTCAAACCTTGGACCAGCTGCAGAAGAACTGAAAGCTCATATTTCCTCTTCAGACAGAAACTGAGCCTCCTTTCCATGCCAGTCTCCCCTAAACAGGGGAGGGCTCAGTGCCACGGGCTGCACACATTCCATCCTCCTAAAGCTACTTCCCATGGGTCTTAACTGCTCAGCTGGCCCAAATGTCTGCCAAGGGGGAAGTGATCACCAAACTGGTTCAACTACTGCCCTAACTGGAAAGCCAGCGACTCCCTCAACTGGGACACAAGTAGAACACCAAGAGAAGGGATTAACATTCTAGCAAAAGTGGCATACCTGTAGTCCACAACACTATGACAGCAGCCTGGCACTAGCCAGACATGGTAATTTTACCTTACTTTTATCAATTTTGAAATTTAAAATTCGATAATAAAATTGCGTGGAGTGATGAGGTGGAACTTGTAGGGACTGATATCCCTCAAAATATACCAACAATCTTCCAACCACATCTATGCCAGTCTGTCATATCTTTTTTGGGTAAAATTAACCCTGACCTTCAGTAATCTGCAGTTAAAATCTCCTCACACCACACAAGGCTATTCCTTTGAGTCTTGAATGGCAGACTTGACTCAGGCTACACCAGTGCTCATGGAGTATTGCAAATTTGCATATCCTTCTACATGCAACACATGCACAAAAGATTTTGTTTATCTGCACTTAGGGTAATTACCTATCTTGATGTCTAAAGAACTTATTATCACCAACCTTACAGCATGAATGTATTAACCATGTTAAACTGACTAATTTTTCTCCAAATCCAGAATTACAAGTGTATGCAAGCCAATTTGGCTCAACCTGGCTTCATGATCCTGCTACTGACACTGCAATGTTCCTGGAACAGCAAAACAACTTGAAATTCAAACAAACAGTCTGACAGGAATTAATTTTTATAATTTAAATTTTCCCTTAGGGGTATGGATGTTACTGAGACATTAAAAATAAAATCAACCAACAAACCAGCCAACAATCTGGACACACAGGATTCAGACTGCCTGCCAGCAGTTGGAAAAAAGGACACAAGACATCTAAGCAGACAATACTCTTCAGATTATTTGAGCACTAAAAAATCCCCAAACCAGTAGTTTCCAATCCCCAAGACACACCAGCATCAGAGCTGAGAAGACCCCAAACCAACAAACTTATCAGCTTGTTACTTATTTTTGCTGCTGGGCTGATTACTTCAGGGTCATGCAGCCAGAGCTGCTGCATAGAGGCTGGAAGAACCATTGGGCCCAAGAGCTGGAAAGAGGAGGAGGCAGGGACCCAAAGGACAAGAGGAAGCCTGGCCAGCAGGGAACCACTGCTCAGCACTGTGTAGTCATTAAAACAGAAGCACTCCCCATCCTCGTGACAAAGACCATCCTTCCCACCAGTGAAACAGGATTGCTCCTTGAGTGCTGCCAAAGCTCTGGGCTATGACACAGTGTCCCCTCCTTGCACAGTCCCAGCAGAACAGACACAGGGGCTCTGTGTAGCCAGAGCAGCAGTGCAGGGCCTCCTACACACAAAGCTTTAATCCTTCTTACCTCATGGAACTTCAGCTCCCTGCAGCTGAGGTGGTAACCACTGCAAGGAGACAGCAGCTCCTGACAGTAGAAGGAACCCAGATGTGCTGCCCCAGCCAGCATGGGGAGCCCAAAACCCACAAGTTAGCTGAAGCAATATCATTCTTATTTCCATCCTTCATAAAAGTGGGGTCTAAGCAACAGAGATGCTCTGTTTCCTAGCTTTGAAACCAGGCAAATGTTTTGGGGTTTTTTAATGAATGACTGAACTGCTGTTGGAATACTCTTACACAAACCATGGGTACTATTTAATAAAGGACAAGTCTCATTTTAGGCTACCCCACAAAATTACACAATCTGCTGGATTGGGAAAGGCCTCTGTGATCATCAAGTCCAACCTGTGACCAGACACCACCATCAAAGAGACCACAGCACTAAGTGCCACATCCAGTCTTATCTTAAACATCTCCAGGGACTGTGACTCCACCTTCCTGGGCAGCCCATTCTAATGTCTAATCACCTTTTCTGTGATGAAATTCTTCTTCCTGTCCAACCTCAACCTCCCCTGGTGCAGCTTAACACTGTGTCCTCTTGTCCTGTCACAGGCTGTCTGGAAGAGACCAACCCCCACCTGCCTACAACTTCTTTTCAGGCAGTTGTAGAGAGTCATAAGGTCACCCTGAGCCTCTTCTTCTCCAGGATTCTTCACCATGGAACACAGTTTGTTGTTTGGTTTTTTTTAATCATTACCTCATAACTGGTTTTACCGCGAGGTGACATACCGCATTTTGGATGGGGAATTTTCCTTCCTGAAACTCTAAGGTCTGGCCATTGCAGGAATAGCATCAGCAAGGTCACCAATTTCTAAGATAATTTGGCCAGATTAGACATGCAGCTAAATGGGAATTTTGAAAAATATTTCTGTAGGAGTCTGGAACAGATGTACAAGCAGGAGTACCAGTGCATGGAGCTCTAGATGAGGTCTCCAGAGAGTACAGTTCTGTACACAGCCTTTCCATCCACCAAGGTCCAACTCTATTTGACCCCACATTTTGGGGTCGTATAGAGTTATCTGGCAGATATGTTAAAAATAACAACCCTCACATCTTCTCTGGAGAACATGTACATCCCTTTGTGTGGCTAATACATGGGCAGAACTTGCAGCAGCACTTGAACCAGTTTGCACCCATCTCCCATGCAGAGACAGAAGCTAAACCTGCCCTGTGTTTGTGTCAGACCCATTAGACACCCAGTGCCTTGCAAGCCTGGCTCTATGCAGGAAGTTTTTTGGGGAGAAAAAAAGGCAAAAAAGCTTGACTTTACCAGTTTTTAGGCAACTGCAGTCCAGCAGTTATTTTCATCACATTCAAGCACAATTATTATATATCATTTTTAACATTAAATGTAAAATTGTAGTTTAAAAAAGTCATCATTATTTGGCTGGTTCTATGTAATCACTTGTGTGAGTGACAGAGCAATGACTTGCCCATTTGACTATGACTTCTGAACCCTAAAGAGTGGGCCTGCCCAAAGGATTAACAAAACACTTCAATCCTAGTCACATCCTCCATCCCTCTCCCAAACCTCCCCAGACAACCCGGCTCTGAGCAACACAAAAACAGCTCCATGACAAACTGAATATTCCAGCTAGAGGAGAGCTTCTTATGGTACTGGGACACAGTTCTGTGCTACCACTGAAGAGGAGAACTTATTATCAATTGCTTAAGAAAACCCCGATTTTTAATTTGTACAAGCCATTCCCTAACAAAATGAGCAACGACTGCAGCAACAGCCAAAAAAATAACTTTCCTTCTCCATGATCAAAATGCTCTGGGTCATCCATTCATTTTAAACTGCAGCTGCACAGCAGAATTGATGCATACCTGAAGATAATGCTTGCAATGCTACATTTGAGATCTTCTCTTTCAGTGACACTGTCATGATTTCAGAGTCTTCTAAAAATGAAGAAAACCATTAAGAGAAAAATTTTTGCTCTGTGAAAAATGGATTTTCACGTTACAGCATGAGGCCAATTCTTAATATCATAAAAATTTACCTCAGTCTATTTGACTGTAGTAAGGAATTACAATCAGCAAATAATAAGAACCCTGCTTTCAAGGGTAAAAGCTTTTAATTATACACGTAGCAATATGGAACCATTAAGATTCTGTTTGAAGTCAGTTTAACATTATTTTTTAGTGAGAGGTGGTGGCTTTTTTTCTAAAGCTGAATTGACCCATCATTACTGCAACATCACATTTACTGTAAATGCAGCTTTGAGAGTCTCCAAACTACTCACAGCATTTGGAAAATGAAAGCCATCACTGAATGCTGCCAGAAAGTCAAAGAGAGCAAGGCCGCCAAAGCAGAAGGCTATTTCCATATGCCTCTCACAATTCTAAGGACTTGGGTATAGCAAAGCAATCTCCATTGGAAACAAAGAGCTGTGGATCTCTGCATTTGGGGAGGCATTGTTAAACAGAGGCCAGGCAACATGCAGTACCATCCTATCTGCCCTGAATGCAGCAAAGAAACTGAGCAGAATGCAATTAAAACAGAATAAATAAAAAGCAAGTTCTTTTGCACCACTAACAGGTGGATAAATAACCAGTATTTTTCCTGGTAAAAAACCAACATCAAGACAACTTTTCCAACAGGCAGTTCCAATGAAGAAGTACGACTAATGTTTACTGAAAACACAAGAAAAACAAACATGTAATTTCTGCCTCTGCATGAATTAAATTCCTAGGGGAGGCTGTAAAAGAAGAGCTTGCCATTCTGCATCTCTACAGCTACAGATGATCTTGCACATAAATGCAGTAAACCACAACATCCAGCATATGACTTGGTATTATGTGTTTGCTCAGCTGTTTTCATAAAAGGTAATTTTCTCAGCTGCTCCTGACAAGGCTCCTTTGGATACAAAACATTTATCCTTCCAGTGTATTTACAGAAATTCAGTCAGTTTCTAAACAGCTACAAAAATAAATAATAAACTAGTCACTCAGAGCTCCTCAAAATTTAGGTGCTGCTTTCCCAGACCAACCTTTGGCATCTGCCAGAAGAGGCAGCAACAGGAATCTGGTGTGAAAACAATGTTTCTGTTTTCCAGCCCAGCTGCGTCAGCCCAGCCAGAGCTGGAGTGTCACTGCTCACACCTGAGGCTGAGCTGTCACCAGAGGGTAGCAGCACTCATCTGAAATGATGACGACCTGGATGGGAAACACACTTTTCCTACATGAGCTCTGGTTGTTGCTTCCCCTGTTCAAACTAAGGGGTTCCCAACACAGTCACTGTGTGAGACAGCATCATTATAAACGCCTTTGAGACAAATCCCCAAGGCATGTGCCAGGCACAATGCCAGCAAGTCTAAAGCCTGATGTTACAGTTTTGTTATGCAAACAGGAGAGTTGAGGGACTGTCACTGCTTTTCATTACAATTCTACTCTTTAAAACTTAGGCACTGAAAATTCAGTCCAGGCTAAAGATTGGCAGGCGGAAAATCCTTGCCCACAGCAAGCAAGGATGGAATGCTAAATCTAAAACCACAGAAACCACAGAGGCAAGAGCTGAGCCTGGGTGGCAGGTGTGTGTACACACCTGTGTGTGCACTGGAGAGGGGAAGGATGCAGTGTCTGACAGCAGAGGAAAGCTGGGAAAATAGTCCCAAGATAGCACACATCTAGAGCATCCAGAAATGTGTACTTCCTGACCACCAGACAATCTGTGTATTCTGGATCAAAACTATTTGTGAAACAGTTTGTTTCTTCAGAAGGCACAAGGGGAAATCTCACTCTTCTAGCTCAAACATACAGAACTATCTGGCACACGAATAAGCAAGATGGATGTGCACCTGGGCTCCTGAAATCCCCCTGACAGTCCCACAGGGGGAAATGGACAGCACTGCACTGACAACAGCACTTACCATTTTATTCTATACAGTATCTTAGAGGTATTCACAGATTTAAAACAAGCCTGATGCAATGTCCGAACACACTGAATGAGGGGTTCAGATCTCAAACTCATCCCCTTTGGGGCTTGTCTGAAGTTCTGGTTTTTCAAGCTTTTCTTGGCACATATAGTTTTCCAGTAGGAGGCTGAGGAAAGACTGCTGGCAACATGCCTGTCTCTCCCTGCTTCTACGTGTGCCAGGGAAGGACTGCCTGACACTGGAGAGTAACTAAATCACACAGAAATCGACCCAAATACAATCGATGAAGTGGGTACTTGTTACTCCCCTCCTTACTGGCTTTTCAAGCTTTATTTTAGAACTTATGTAGTGCTGCCATTTGGCAGATTTCATTCCCACCACTGCTGCTTTCTACACACTCTCATTTGATGTGGATAATCAAGCTATCAATGAATGAAATAAAAGCCTCCACCTTACATTGGAAGAGCACTACAGGTTTAGGCTAGAGCTCTTCCTCCAGCAGCCAGAAATCTACACCTTTCCCAAATTCCTTTCAGTTACAGAAATGTTCTCAACGTCAGTGTGAAAACAATGCAATCAGGACACCTCTTTTTTGAAGGGGGGTGGGGAAGATAAGAACTAAGACTTGCAACACAGGATGGGTGGGGAAGTTTTTTTTCCTACTACTGCTCTCAGTAAAATCTCACTCTGTTTACTCCCAGCTTAAACCTGAAGTCTTATTACATTTCACCAAACAATCTCACATTATAATAAAGCAGTTGGCTTTCCTGCCATGATTGATAGACTCTTTGCAATTATTTAAGGGGAAGGCACATAATTACATACAGCTGGATTAGGCTGATCAAATCCCTGTTAGTGTCTGTCAATATACACATAATAAGACAGTGTGACATTAATGTAAACTAATTTAAATGCAGAAAGTTTAATTAAGACTTAATAAAATTACAAACAGAAAGAAGGCTTTGCACAGTCTCCCCAAAGGGAATTGCTCAGCAAAGCCACCCTGTATAAACACAAACCTGCTTTGCCTCATCAGCTCTGCAACAGTGGTTCTTGCACCACCTATTTATATATTCTTATTTACAGTTCTACTGCCAAGACTTTCTCCCAGCTCAAAAACTTGGAAGCAAAAGCAAATGCTGTGGAGCCATGTGTTTAACAGAGTCCATTATAAGCAAGCCCAGGTAGTCAGAGAAGGATGTCTAAGAAGTTCCTCTACAACACTCAGCAAAACAACTATTGATCAGTACCACAGTTCAACACAGTACAGTACAAGTGACCTTTTAAAGCACTTACCAAGACCAAAACAGCACCTCCCCCTATGCAACACTAGTCACATTCACCCCTCTCATTTAGTGCTGTACAGCCTCCTTTTTCACCCGGGTTGCTTTTAAAGCAATCTGCTACATTCACAGTGCTCTCAGAGTCACCAGTGATACAGGATACTGCGTTAACCTCAGGAAACTTAGTGCAAGACGCTTCACTCCCTGCTGCATTTTTCCAAGGGTAGTCATGCTCACTCACTGCCTTAGCTGTCCCTTTCCTGCAACTCCTAAGGACATGGTTGCAACTGATTTCCTAATGATAGCTAAAATACACTGAATGCTTGGTATGGGTATGGCATACCAGCCCTTTGTGTAAGCCCATGCATGCAGGGCCAGGGAGATCTGGGTGTGGATTCCACAAATCCAGTTGTCTACCCGTGTTCCCTTTCCCCCTTCACTCAGTGATAATGACTTGTTCTGCGCACACACATTATCACCATTTCCAACCTAGATGCCCTTGCTGTTTCTGTGCCAGGCAGTTTTCCAAGACAGCAATCCAACCAGAAGGGTGCAGGAGCAACGCTGTGCCACTGCAGACCTTCTCTCCACCATCAAGGATGCCTGTGCTTTGTTATTAAAAAGTAGGATAGCAGAGCTTACACAGAGCAATTTGCTTCTCTCCAGCATACTTAATTTTCCATGCTAAGATTTCCCGGTATGCTCCCTGCCAAATTAAATCAATTTGAGTATATCGTTAAAGAAAAAAAATTAAAGATTTGGATCTATTTTTATTAGTCTGCTAGTTGAGCCTGTTGCTCTAATCTGGTTTACTTGAGGATTCCTTAGCTGCTCTGCTCAGCCACTTCTCTCTGGAGGCCCTACAGTGTTTCAAGCCTATTAGAAAGTTCTGAAGAGGATACAGGATCCTCACCATGGCCTTATCTAAAAAGGCCGCAAAAATTCTGAACGAGTCCATTTCACAAACATGAACGTTTCCTGCAGAATTAGGTCTTGTCAGCTGTGGGAAGAGGAAGAGGGAAACAAGGAAAACCTGAGAAATGTGCTAGAAAGGATTACAGTGCAATCTCCTGGAAAATATATTAAAACTCAATACCGTATTAAAACTGATAAAAAAATTAAGCCCTTCTGCGTTCAATCACATTGCTCCATAGCTCTTGGCCAACCTCTCCATGTTAAAGACAAATCACTGTTAGATAACCTTTTCTGAACAAGTCTATCACTTATTCTAGTTTATGTTCTGTTTCCTTTGGCAGCACATCTATTTAAGTCATCCTTCTAATCCAGAGCCTCTGGTAATTTTTCTTTCCTGTTCTAGGGCAATTCTTCAAAGCATCATAAAGGCAAATTTAATAAGCACCTCAATTTGTATTGCT
This sequence comes from Argya squamiceps, assembly GCA_037834095.1. Lineage (NCBI taxonomy): Eukaryota > Metazoa > Chordata > Aves > Passeriformes > Leiothrichidae > Argya > Argya squamiceps. The sequence goes on from JBBMKD010000001.1 coordinate 36,943,188, forward strand.
TTCTATTTATAATACTGCAAGCACCTGCTTCTTCTGAGATCTAAGCACATATCTATCTTACTCTGCATAGACTGATTCAGATTAATCTTAATAGTTTCATATTTTAAAGCAATTTCAAAAATATTGCTCCAAGCTGCTAGGTGCATCGGTTGTGGGGTTTTTTTTCTTTGGGGTGTTGCTTTTCTGTTAGGTATGGGGTTTGTTTTTTTCTTTCCTTCAATGTTTTGTTTGGATTTTTTTTTGTTTGTACTGTGGTATGGTTAGTTCTCCCCACCTCCTTATTTTAATTAAGATACCTCTGATCAGCTCTTAAAAATACAACTCATTTTGCTTCCTTGTTTAGATCAGCCACATTTGATATGTGTTTTTTATATATATAATTTTACTGGAGCATTCAGCAGATCCCTCTTGTCAGTTCAACAGTAGGCACCCAACAATCAAACCAAGTTGCTTCTGGAACCCCAACAGTGGGAGTCAAGTCAGCATTGGGGCTCATGGATGGTTTTGGGAGCAGTGCATGTGCAGAGAATGGGTGTTTAAAGGTTCCTGCCATTATCCAGTACATGTGTAGGGTTTGAATCACGTATTACTTGACCTTCTCTCAAAATAGGGATATATTAGTTTTTAATCTTATCCAAGTGCTTGCAAACACCAAGTGACAGCTAAGGCTACACAGTACAGAAGTTAAGTCCTACATCTGACCTTTCAAGAGGGGCTGAGGAATCATGTCCTTAGGCATCTCTTCAGAGTCTGTCTTCCACAGCTTACAGACAGAATATTAATGGCTGCACCCTGGGCTGTGGACATCCTGGTATCTACAACATCAACACCGACCACTCTTGCTGTTATTTCATTTGACAAGATGACAGATAGGAAGTTTAATGCAGTGGGGGGAAAGGAAGAAAAAAGTTATGATGCAGCACAAGTAGGTGAGCAAGATAACAAAGCCCAGACAGAAAGTGCAGGAGAGCCCCCTCAGTGTGCAGGAAAAAAAAAGAAACAAAACGAAAACAAAGACAAACCAGCATACAGGAGAAGGGCTGCATGGAAGTAAAATAAAGACTGAAATAAGTGGATGGAAGAGTCCATCCATCAGAGAAGACAGGCATCAGTGATGGGTCTCACCCCTGCACTGTGTGTCTTTGCTTTTAGTGGCTGACAGCTGAGGTTGGTACTTATCATCATCTCCTGCCTACGTGTTTAGGTGTGATGGAGCAGCCTCCTCCACAGCCGGTCAGAAGACGTCATGGAAGACTTCACAGGATACTATGCAGACAATTTAATCTCTTGAGTGACTCTCATTCCCATGAACTCCTACTCCAGAGGCGCTGAGCTATTTGACTCCCTGCAGTATATTATAGGGGCTTTATAAGGTAGGATTTTAAGTATTCCCATTAAAAACACACCTCCTTCTCAACAAAAGAGAGTCTGATTGCTGTTTTTATTCACCCCAATCATGGCAAGATTGCTGTTAACTTCATGACAAAAGCATGCTCATAAATGTGTAAAACAAAGTTTCCAAAACCGTTTTTAACTGCATTTGTTGGAAAATTAAGCAAATGGAAAGCTCAGAGACAGAAAACATCATTGTAAGATAATCAGTAGTATGCCCTCCTCTTAGCAACAACAAAAGCCAATACAGACATTATCTTGGGAATTCATGGATTTCTAAATTTTCTTTTAACATGAGAAGATGACGATACAGATTTCCTCAGAAAATAAACGAGGCACAGGGAGACCTTGCATGTCATTTATAAAGAGGAGATGATGCCATGTATCCTTCAGCTTCTGGCTGTGGATTCCAAATTACTGTCCTAAAACATCTGTAACCTTCATGTGTTCTCATCTTCTTTCACAATTACTTCTTATCATGTGGGGAGGTCTTGAACTTTTGCAACAGCTATACCGAGTAAATGAGCTATAAACAGACATGCTATTGATACTCCAAGCCAACAGCTAATCATGATTTCTAGTCTTTCAAGTGAATAGGACAACTTAAAATGGCAAACATTGCTCTATCTACTCATCCATAAATTAGGAGTGACAATTGCAGATTATTACTCATTCACTCAGAGCGTTTGTTTGGCCCTGAGAGAACTGGCTTTATTCCAAGAGCTGGCAAACATTGGTTAATATACATGTAAATGTTTTATTTTTCTTGGAGTAGGCAATTTCACAAAATGAAATACCGAATTAAAGATGACCTCAGTTCTTCTGCTGATGCCTGTCTCGGATGCAGTGCTGCTGGAAGCCTTTGCAAGATTTTTCACACCAAGTCAACAGGGAAAAAGACACCTTTTCTTTTCAAAGTGAGACAATTTCACTGTGGAAACATGAAAGCTTTTATATAAATATTAATCACCACATTTGTCCTGGAGTTAAGTGGATGGAGACTGGCTTACATAAGGTTGCAGTACTGACTTGAAAATAGTGAGTAAGATGTACTGAAATGGTTCTGCAAATACTGCTCCAAGCAAGCTGCTCCTCTATATAAGAACTGTGGTGCAAGAAGTAGATTAGCAACCCCAATATTTAATCAGAGGGTACTATAAACTGGCACTTCACTCCCTGAGAGTGAAGAAGGAGAATTTTTTCCTTTGAATTTCTGGTATAAGTGTAAAGAAAAGGAAGATGTTAATTTCCTCCAAAATTGCAACTAATTTGAACTGGGAAGGAGAGTTTAGACTAATAAAAGGAATGGAGGTTCAATACAGAGGGGGAAATAAACCAAATATCTGAGCAGAATACCAGGCAGTGGTTTAACAGAGCCTCTTACTAACCAGACCAAACCCTAATTATTCTAAATAATACCAAGTGTATTGTACCCATACTCCTGAGCATGGGTCTCCAAAACCCCAGAGAATCCATAAGCAGATTCCATGTACTTTGAGGTGAGGACAGTACACACCACCTCCAGCAGGACTCCGAGAACCACCTTTTTCCTACAAAGGGCTGGAGGCATCAGATCTGCTTACCCCTCCTATGATACAGGCCATCAGCCATTGCTCACCCCGCTTTCCCACAGAGAAGTGAGATTTCTTTTCACAAGTTAAATGAGATTTGAAACTAGAACTACAACCACAAAGCAGATTTCTGAGAAGGAGAAGAGAGAAGCATACCCTCTTATCTACTGTGCTGTACCATAAGTATCACCTCACTTTCCTTGAGGGAACACTGAAGTTTCCATCAACTGAGGGTACTAAAAACAGTTCAAAATTGTTTTCAAACCTAAACAGAAATGACACAGTATTAATACATTTCACAACAGCAAGTATAGGATTAAATACAAAATAAGGTACAAAGCATGGCTGAGATCACAGCAACTTGATGGAACCCACAAGCAAAGAGCATAAAACAATTAAGAAACCCCCAACTATCAAGACAGCTGCAGTCTAAATTCACCTCCTTAGAGTGAAAGGAATAGAAGATGAACAAAGACCGATGGGAAGCAACTACCTACAGACAGCTCCTTCAAAAGATTCAGGACTATATTTATATGGCAAGAGCTGATGAAAAGTTCCGATCCCATTTGGCAACTCATCTTGATTGCTATTGCAGTGCTCCACAGGTTTCAGCCAGGTCTCTCCATGGACACAAACATCTATGGATACGGAAGGGACACTAGATCTGTATTTTCTGGAGATACATACATCAAAAACTGCAGACATTAGAATTACTCTTCTTCACATTCTGCATTTTAATAGGAAAACAATTTAGACTTCACAGGCTACCTACATTAACTGAAGCTACTTTTGAAATATTTTCCATTATTTCTTCCTGAAATATGTCTCTCTTTCTTCTCACCTGTAGAAAACTACTGGTGGAGCAAGCACACTAACTAGCACTTGACATTACTTTGCTTTGAAACTTGAACCTCATGCTGCACTTTTCCATGCTGCTCTCACACAAAGCACACTCTCCCCCCTCTCGTGCACTGCCGCTTCCATGGCACCTGGAGATCTCACAAGGAAGCCTGCTGGAACAAAGGGCAGCACAACAGAACACGACAGTGCCGGCCTCGGCTCTGAAGAGGATTTTAAAATTTATAGCAGGGTCTCACTTGCCTCTGGGTGCTCTACGTGGCTGAAATGAGTACACAAGGCAGGCAGGGCTGCAGGAGAGGCGCCTCTATAAAAGGCGACAGCGCTGTTACCAGATAAGCCTCAGTCAGACATCGCTGATTACCGCACCGGACAGAGATTTTAACTCACCTAGAGAGCAGACAGCTAATCCGATTTCTTAATGGGCTTCTCTCAGTTTCACTGGGGCTGATGCATGCTGCATACAGGATTTGGAATGAGATTTTTTTCCCTGAATAGCACATACGGCTTTACTACAGCATTCTGTTATCATCTTGGCTTAAGCTTATATAAAATACCAGATGGAAGTTACATGAACAGTCATTAAGAGGTTAATTATTAAATTCAAGCCATGCCAGGGCAGCAACAAAGCTGACCTCTTGAATAAATTGAGCATGGATACAGGTTACATTGATTTTCTTAAAGGGGTTTCATGACTTAACTCTAGATTTGTGATTTCTTTTGAGAGTAGGAAGTTAAGAGCTAATCCAAATTTATTATTTATTTTCCACCAAAGAGAAACCAGCCCATTTAAAATGCAGACAATATGATAGATCTCCCTCCCTTTCATTGTTCTCTCCCCTCTGAGAGAACCTCAACTTCATAGGTCTTCAAACCTCAGGGAACAGGGGAGGAGCCCACTAAAAAAACAAACCCAAAAACCTTTAAAAAAACAACAGCTCATTTTTATTCTACAAGCTTTTCCTCCAGCACTGAAAACCCAATGTGTATTTTCTCCCAACTAGTTTTATCCCTGTATTGTTCTTAATGCTTATCTAGAAAGGATGGGTTTTTAGCACCCAAGCAAAAAGCTTTAACTTGATGAAGGAATGGGGACTGTTTGGAACCCAGAGTCAGTAAAAAGGCATGAGGTAAACATTTGGATATGCTACAGGATACTGAGCCTTTCTGCTATATTTTCTCCTTTCTAACGCTGATCTTCCTGGTTTTATTTTTAAACAGGTATCAGAATCAACCAGGTGACTATTACAAGCTGTGTCATTAAATTGAAGTTTCCTCTTCACTTTCTTGAAGTATGATGATGATCATCCATAAAAACAAAGTCATCTGAGTTCCCCACTTCCCACAGGTACACTAAAACGCTTACTCACCCATGGCAATTATGTCCAAATGCTGTGTGCAATAGACTTGGGCTTTCCTAACTTTCTGAAATGACTGTTTCAACTAACTCATATCTTTGGGAATGCAAAACTCACTTAAATCTAAGAAAAAGCAAGGAAGAGACAAAGTTATTCAGAAAAAACATGCAAAACCTCCAGAACACACCTTTTTTACAAGGGGCAATTTCTCAGTCTCCTGGTTTTGAGAGCCTTGCCTCTCATACTGAGGCAAAGTTTTCCCAAAGCAGGCATCACTGATTGCCTTCATTTGGAACTTTTATGTAAACAATGTTGAAGTAAGAAGTGGAAAGCCAAAAAAGGATATTAAATCACAGGATAGATACATCCCAGAACCCTGTGTGTATCTCTTCCAAGACAGGAATAATGAAAAAAAATTGGACATGAAAAAGAAATAACAGTAGGCAAGAATGTGGAACATGAAAGGCTTTTTGCTTAAGGTCCCTCACGTCTTAAGAATTTATTAAAAGATTATGTTAGAGCACCTGAATTTCAGTGAATTGCTTCTGAGATGGCTCCTGTTGCAGCAGCTTCTGCTAGAATATTTCATACTGGCTGTCAGCCAAGTCTTTGCTATGCTGATGCCAAATAAACGATACCCAATTTCAAGGACAGATGCTGTTGTGTTGACACATAATTGATACGTTTATATCCAGGGCTCCCTGGAATTCTGAAACACTTTATTCACAAGAAATATAACTGACAGCAGAATTCAAAGGGACTTGCATATGGCTGGTGCCACTGCACTGCTGGTATTCTGAGACTGGAAGGAAGAGATTGCCCCAACTGTCCAGGGCAGTCAGGAACAGTGGAGACCAAAAGTTTTCCAGGGCAAAGGAAAATATGGAGAGATACAGCCCAGCAGTAAAGGTTAACCTGCTCAGCCAGAAACCTACATGCCCAGAGAAACAGGAAATCTGAAAGTTTTCAACACAAGTCACATATCCCTTTCCTGCAGAGTATCTAACTGTGTAGGAGATGGAAGTCAGAGAAACAACACAGCATTGAATAACAAATATGTCCATAATCTCCTTTTCAATTTGACTTCCTTGGTTTCCAAGGCAGGAAATATTGGCAACTGTGAAAAATATATTTACCAAAGGTATGTTCCAAAGAAAATGTTATATCCCCTGATCCTTGCATGCTCACTCTCCTGTAGACAATTTGTAATAAACTTTCATAAACAGCACTTATTTTGGAAAGCAACTATATCCCTCCTCCAGCTAAACACACCTTTGCATTCACTGTCATTCTTACAGGAAAAAAAAATGACAATGATATTACAATATATGCCTACAACCTGAGGTTTTTTTTATTTTGGTAAGAGAGCACCATATTATTTTCATATGGTGAATAAAAACATGGACGGAATGTTCAGCAAAACGTTTGTACCAACTCATTTCATAAAAAAAAAAAAAAAAAAAAAAAAAAAAAAAAAAACCAAAAAAAAAAAAAAATTTGGCATAAAGGAGGAAATAAATGTCATGTGGCAAAGTTTTCAGCCATTTATCCAGATAGCATATGCTGTTCATCAAATATGCAAAGTGGCATATTCTACCATGATGCCTCTTTTTCACTAAAATAAGGTTAAGCTTAAGAATACTTTTGAATTGCACTATATGGGGATTATCAAATACACTTGAAGATTGCAGATGAACTAACTGAATACATATTTTGTTGACTGTTTCTTAAATGGTATTTTAGAACACTGATCACAGGCCAGAAAGCTTCTGCAGTGTGATACACTTCTGCTGCTTGTGAGGCCTTATCTAGGTCTCAAATATTGTCTGTACTTCTCTACCAGTACCACAGGAAAGATTTATTCCTCCAGTCAACTCTTTTCTTTCCTCTGTACGAAAAAGGGACTGATGTTAATTCTTCAGACTTTGCACACTGCAGCTCTTTCCTTTAATTTGTCCTCTCCTGTGCTTCTAAGGGTTGCTAAGGGCGAAACTGTCACAAGACCTCTCTTCACACTGAATTTCTCCTTCAGGAATGCCCAGCACAGAGAATATAGATAAAATTTTACAAGGGAAAAATGCATTTATCATCAAAGCTCCTATCTCTCAAGCCCCCAAATTTTCCAGTTAGTTCAGCAACACAGAATATATAAAATATCCAGGTTTATATCCTTGCAAAAGCACAAAGTGCTTGAAAAGGTCAAGGAAGTGCATTAAGCAGAAAAGCTTTACAGGTCAGGGGTTCTTTTTTCACTGTTCTGTGAGGCATTGGAAAAAAAAACCCAAAATAATTTTTGCCAAAACATATCCAGAAGCTAAAAGTTTAGCAGCAACCGCACAGGTACCTTCTTCCCAAAACATCTCAGAACAATAACTAAAAAACCAAAAAACCACAGAACAAAAAATTTAAAAAGCCCACCCCAAAGAAATCACATCCCTCCCCAAACAACACAGAAATTTTGTTGGTCACAAAGGATAGCTGGGACTAACCTCCCACAGGCATTTGGGCATTCAGGAACATATACAGAGAATCATAAAATGGTTTGGGTGGGAAGGGACCTTAAAGATCACCTTGTTCTAAAGAGAACATGAACAAACCAGCAAAGCCTGCTGTCAACAGCTCTGATTTACCAGAACCAGACATGGGGTGTGACAGGATGCTACACCACAGGCAGACCCAATCCTCCTCACTCCTGTTCATGGGGGATCAGGTGCAAAGCAGCTCCAGATGCCATGCCTAAGCCAAAGAAGGCCAGTCTCTCAGCACTGCACCTTACACTGAGAACAGCACAAAAATAACAAAGCTCAAAGGCTTACACAGAAGATCCTGCTCCTGTCTAATTACTTGGAAGGGTGTGCAGAAAAGTGTAGACTGCAAGGCACTGTATAGCTACACTGTGTGTGTGAGGAGGGGTGGGATTAGTTCAGGAGATCAATGTTAAGATGCACAAACCAACTCAAATATTTCTACTTGTTACTGAATTTACTCCAAAGATTTATTCCTACAGCTCTTTTGGGGTGTTTGAAAACTCCCCCTGCTCCTCCCTGAAGCACATACTAAGGTCAATAACTTTCTTTAAAAAAAAATCATATTCAATAGTAATAACCCATCCTGTTATTAATAAAGGCAAGAATTTAAAAAGTCAAATGGATTCTCACTCCTATTTCTACTGTTGACTTCTGCATTTTGCTTTGTTTGGACACAGAAAGGTTTCACTTTCTCCCAATTCAGGAAGGCAGTGCTATAGCTGGAAGACATGGGAAAAAACAATAAAATTATTGTATAAAAATATTTCTGTTTCTTCTCTTCAATTTGCAATGCAATTTAAAAGAAAAGCAAAAGTGTGTTTGATGGAGATTACTGTACATGAGTTTAACATGCTAAGCAAATTACCAACAGAAAGAAGTCACCTTTCAACTAAGTCACCTTCAACTTTTACATGTGCAAAAGTCTTAGCAATAGTTCAGGCAATCAGATTTCAGATCAAATCTTACTTTTACAGACACCATTTCCTGTACTCTGAAGTATTTGTCTTACAACTGTGGGAAAGACTTAAACAATGGAGGGAAACTCTTTGCTCTGCAGACTGAAATAATAATTCAGCAGCAAGAACCAGCATAAATACTTTTGAGTAATGGTATCAAACTCTAACATTAAGGCAAGAAGTTGGCATGCAGCCTTTTCCTCTATGCTAAAATACTTCATCACAAGTAACTCTAAGACTCCAAGCCTTCAAAATTACTTCACAGGTTAAATCAGCATAAATACAAGCCTCTCCTGTAACTTATGAATTCAGAAAACTCAAGTTTTTCTGATGCTGTGCAGCATTAACACCTAAACCTCTCAAGCCACTTGAGACACATTTATCCTGTCGTTTTTGTCCTAAACTATGCTAGAGTTTAACTGTATGTTTTTCCATTCAAAGTAGGCTGTGAAGGTCGAGTTGATGGCCAGACCCAGCACAGGAAATGCACAGGATTCTAAGCAGACCTAAATTTGCAAAGACAACTAACCACAGATTAACTTCCTGAGCCTTTTTGTGGCATGACTGCAGGCTGAGAGCCATATTTTATACTGGCACCAGTAAGTCTAATAAAAGGCTCTGGGATCTCATATCTTATTTGTATCATGACAGCCATGTACCTAATCTATGTTTGAGGGTGCACTTTTATAAGTAAAAATTCCATCCTGCAGCTTCCTTCTTTTAGTTATGCTTCTATCTGAGTGCCAAAGTCAAGTAAAAGATTTATCCTGATGCAATGATGCTACTGGCATATAATTAGTAGTAGGCAGCCATGCTAAGAACAAACCTTTGAGAGGCAAAACACTACTGTGAGTTTTAGTAACAAATTTTTATAACACACCTCCAGACCTGACACTAAGCACTGTACCATGGTCAGAGAACAACTTTCCAAATATACAAGCAAAGCCAAGGTGTCAAACCAAATTGACATTGGGTGAAAAAGCAGTGAGACCAATTTATAAACCAAAAGGGGTATGAGGAGATGGCATATACACTCTGAGCTCTAGTACATCCAAACTGTGATTATCCATACCTCTAGCATGATACAAAGCCCAAAATCAACGTGACCTGAACACAAGGGTTTTATGCTTAGCAAATAATAAGGCTTGAGAAGCCTTATTAGAGACCCTTCTCAAATGAGCCTATCTGAAGGCAGATGGCCCTTTGAGTGTTAAAGCCTACCCAGCCACCTCCTCTCATCTAACATTTTTCCCCAAGTTTACCATCAAGCAAACACAGCTCTTCAACTCTTTAACTGTAGTACATCTTTATTCTTCATAATCTTTTTAGATGAGTCTATGGAAAATAAAAACAAACAAAAAAATCACAGCAGTACCAGGGCAGAACACAGTCACAATCAAAATGGATTGGGTTTGTTACTGCCAGAGTCTAAGGGGTGCCCATGTAAGTAAACATAAGGCCACATCATTCTGCACTCCCCCTCACCACACCAGATCATTTCAGCCTAAAAAAGTCACTTATGCCTGCAGCATTTCTACTCTTCATGTGACAAAGACACAAACACATTGGTTTAGGCAGAAGCAGCTTTTGCACTGATGTTGCTCTTTATTTTCCACTCTTTCTGTGAAATACAGAGACAATTTCTGAGCAAAGCCTTTTGGGAAAGAGCTTTACTCAAAATCACTAGTCCTCTGTCTAGCACAATAAGAGCAGAGAATGCAAATTAGTTTCAATAAAAGCAGCTGGCAATCAATAAGAAAGAGCTGGTCTCTAAGAGTAAAACTGGTTCCTCCAAGGATAAGAGTTAAAAGGAGAAAATTTTAAGAAGATGAATAAATGTAAAAAAAATTTAAGAAGATGAATAAATGTAAACAGCACAGGTTGTGCACAGGAGAAAAATCTAACAATGCCATAAAAAAAAAAAAAATCAGACAAACTGGCAAAGAACAGCTGGGGGTAAATAGGAAAGAAAAATACCAGCACAAATAAAAGGACCATGAGAAAAAGTCTAATGGAAAACATGTGCAATCCAAACAAGATAAAATAAAAATCATGAAAGGGATCAGAAAAGAGGTTAGCTGGCACTAAGGCTTAGGGCACCAGTCACAAGTTCACACTCTAGCCTGGTTCACAGGCTTTGGTAAGTCCAATAATGACTTTCAGCATTCCTGCTTCTACACATCAGGCCATTTCACAAAACCTTGTAAACCTGTCTCCTCTGACCCTCTGCCATAACACAGAAAGTCAATACCCACCTGAGCAGCTCAGAACCCACCCACTCTGCATGCAGTCAGACTCCTCTGCTGTGTCCCTTTACCTTCAGGTCCACAGGCACCTGCAGAGGACTGGGAAAAGCCCAGCATTATTGTTGCTACCTATTTAAAGAAAAAAAAAAATCCAAACACTCAAGATTGAATTTCACTGAATTTCCATATTATTGTGTCTCATTTTTATAAGTCAGTTAAGAGACTGCATTATGGTCACAGAAGCAGCTCTTAGAGACAGGGTGAAATACAAGCATGGCACTGTTAGCAACCTCCACTCAAGAGAAACCTAACAACCAAGTGCCCTGCATACTGCAAAAGTCAGTGTCACAAATCACTCATCCTCCATCTTGCACCTACAGATCCAGCTCCAGCTTCTGGTTTTATCAACATCTCCCACCAAACCGTGGTTAACGTGGAAGGCAGGTCCCTACCTCGCACATGCCTTAACGCAGCGTATGAGGAAACAGGAAGGCAGGCAGGCACTCAGCTCAGCAGCTTTTTATCCCCAAAGAATCTCACCGCAAAACTAAACAATGTAACTCCTCTGGCCCCAAGAATGCAGCCCCAGTCAATGAAGCAGCTACTTAAATAGCACACGTGAATTGCCAAAAGTGGTGTTTTCTACACTCACCGGAAACTGCACTGGAAAGTTCACTGCAGTGCACACTTTCATTTACATTAAGTTTTGACCAGCATACTGATGGACTAGAAAGATAACCCCTCTGACGAGTGTCACTCATATACTTAAAAATATACTTGTGCTTTCAGAACTTTACACAGGGTAATTTGATTGGGGAATGCCCTACCTTTTGAGAAATTCTAGAAGGTTTCTTATGACAACAGTGGTCAGAAATTTCTAGGTACTAGATACCCAAAAGCTCACACTGTCAGGAAAGTGGGAAGTGACTAGTTTCTTTGCATCTAAAATGGGTGTACAATACAACAAAGAAAGAAGGATAAAGAAGACCAAAGAAACCCCCATTCTGAAACTAAACTACTGACAAGGCAAAAGACAACAGAGAGAATTTTATCACACATTCTCATCCCCTCAAGATACACATGTGCTCAAAGGGCTCATAAATATCTCATCTCTGGCTGCTTCCCCCATTCAATATACAAAGCCTGATTCCTCTATTACCTACAGAAATTATTTTATGGTTTAACAAATAAAAATATCTCTCTCAAAAAAACCCAAATGAGCAACCAGAAGGGGAAAAAAAAGTTAAAAAAAAAAAGAAAGAAAGAAAAAAAGGGCTGGGGAGAAAAAAAAAAAAAGTCTGCACTGTTGCAGGATTTTACATCTACAACTTCATGGCCTGTAGCTACTGATAAAACAATTACAGCATTTTAACAGCACATGTCCCTAAGGTGGCGAGCAGTTAAGACCTTTATATACTGAAAAAGATGCCCTTCCATATTTGCATGGCCTATCAGCCGCAAACAGGATTAAGAGCTCAGCAAATCCTCACACAGGCCACATCTGCCAACACAACTCTCCCATAATGAGCAAAAATGAAGGTAACTTCTCACCTGTATGCAGGACTTACTGAGAAGCTGTTACTGCCATAATTAAAAAAAAATTAAAATCAACTAAAAAAAATTAAAAAAAAAACAAAAAAAAAAAACAACCAAAAAACAAAAAACAAAAAAACCCAAAAAAACACAAAAAACCAAAAAAGAAGTAACCCAAAACGGCATCATGGACACCTCAGGATCTTTCACCCTCTAAAAGACAATCTCACCTTGTTACAGAACTTGTGGGCTTACAGCCCTGCCACTGCTCTAGTGGTCCCGTACAGCCATCAGGCTTGGGAATCTCCAGAGAAAACAGGTGAGATCTCTTTGCAGGACAATTTCTCCAAGCATGACAGCATTTCCATAATGAATCAAAAACTAGAGAAATCTATATTGGCATGCAACACAAATCGCTGCTGCATGTCATGGACATCAATCCACTCAGGGATGCTTCTTGCAGTGCATGATGGAGAGATTAGTATGGAGACAGAGATCATTTTATTCTGAGGCACCTGGACCTGAATGAGATGCCAGATCCATTCTCAAAGGGCTCAGATGGCTTTGGGAGCAGCTGAAGCACATCTGTAGCAGTAAAAGCAAAGCCCAGACCAGTTCAGCAGAGGGAATTTGTGGTTAGTTCCCTCAAACCCCAATAGCACTGCAAAAGATCAATGCATGTCCCTGAGCACAGTCCCCATGACAGCTGAATCAGGACCCATCTCCTGTGACTTCATGGAGGAGCTCATTCAGTTTCTCCTCACCACTGCTTCTTGGTGGAACACCACCACTGGGACAAGCCTTGCTGGTCTTCAAAGTAACAGGAAAGGGAGAAAGATGATGGAGAAGGAAAATGTGTGAAAACAAAAAAGGAAACTGCATTACATTACACATTGCCATCATCAAAGATATCTACCATCCAGTAAGATAGGTCGTATCACCTAATCAGTACATGTATCTTTTTTATATATATACGCACAAGCATTTCTGTGTTTATTTAATGCATAGAAAAACATTATTAGATTTTTTTTAATATTGAAATTACTTTGCTAGCATACAGACCTAGCAGTGACCAGTGAGCACACAGCCCACTCTCTCGCTTCTACCTCACCCACACTGCCCTCCAAGCAAGCAGCAACAAGCCAGGGATCAGCTAGGGAGCATTACTGAAGGTTGTCACCTCACACAGGCCCACTTTCACCCCACACTCTGGGGTAGCCACAAAGCTCACATGGTGCTCCACAGACAAGAGTGTCATGCAGTCAATACTGAACATTTGATGTCTCACACAAACCAGTCCCATCAGACTGTGAACACCAATCATATCCCAAAAAGGTGTAATGTGTGCTCAGGACCCCTTAGGAGAGCTTTCCAGTGTCCACCCTGGCAGCATCTGAAGCTGCCCAGCTCTGCAAATCGCTTGTCTTTACCACTCTAAGTGCTGTCCATGCTCTTCTGTGCTGCCCTGCATTTGTGGCCAATAGCTCTGTCAAAATCCTCTCGAGGAGCAGAACAGAGACTTATGCAAGTCCAGGCTGGAAAACACACTAAAGAAACAGGTAGTTGCTAGTTCTCCCAAAATATTGGGCAGTATTTGACAGCTTCACCTAAAATTCCTGGTGGTAGATGTTGCTTCCAGATTTCCCACAAAGCATGAAGGAAACCAGCAGATGAAATTGCTGTGCAAGGAGCACTTCAGTTATCTGACAAAAATCAGTGAAATCAACAAAGGTTGAGAACAGTTTTCTTCTTAGCTTCATCTAAGGAGGCCTGTATGTTATAAATAGGCCACTAAAAGGCAATTAAGACAGAGAGGGAGAGCAAAAAGTTATTAAAAATGTACCAACAAGAAACTCATTTCACTTTTTTTCAACAGGGCATCGGGGAATTCCTGTAAGACTTCTAGTTCATTTCAAGGAGGAAATTCTGAACGACGCTAAAAATAACTGACAATCAAATTTTCAAAATTGAGAGAAACACGGAAGTCCCCAGAGGTCCAACCCAGGGTGACACTAGCCCACAGACCGATAAAAATGTCATCCAAATTTCAGGCAGGATAGGGACCACGAAATAGAAATCACTCTGACAAGAGAACATTTAAAACAGTCGAGAAAATAAGAGAAAAGAGCTATAATGGGCTTAGAAACACAGCAGAAAATAAAAATTTTAAGGTAACCAACAATAAGGAGAACCACAAAACTATGCACCGAACTCATGACAGCTCATCACAGGGACAAAACACGCACCAACAGAGGCACGGTGCTTTAAAAAAGAGACGAACCCCACATTTTTACATTCAGAAGAGATTGTTTTCTTTCTTTCTTGGGTCACCTTTAATGCTTTCCTGACTTTATTTTTTCCAACACGCTGCTTAAACAGGTCTCGGTCGTTTCCCGGCACAACTGTACTCGCGACTGGGAACCAAAATTAAGTAGACAAACAAAAAGAAAAAGCAACAACACAGAAACCCCGAAAGTCTTTTGCGAGTCTTTGGAGCAGTTCATTTCCTCTCTAGCCTCTCAGCGGAGCTTCCCGGAGACTGCCACCCAGCCCCGGCAGCCTGGCCCGGCGGCGGCTCCCTCCGGCCGATCCCGGCCGGCTCCCGGCTCCCCGCCCGCCCTCCGCCTTCCCAAACTTTCCGGGCTCATCCGCGGCGCCCCGGCCGCGGGACGGAGCGCTGGGAGCCCAAGTCCGCAGGAAGTTGTCCCGGCC
>JBBMKD010000001.1:36958684-36983237 GCA_037834095.1 Argya squamiceps
CCCGGCCCCGCCCGGAGGGTGCCCCGCGGGCCGGGGAGCTGCGAGCGGCACGCCCGAGCCCATCAGGTGTCGGCCCGCTGGCCGTGCGGGGCCGGCGCGCAGGACGGGGGAGAGAGGTTTGTAAAGGAGAACGACAAAATAGGTGGCATGAGGACAGCGACTCTTTTTTTTTTTTTTTTTTTTTTTTTTGGCGTACCAGCAGGACGGAAGCGCCTGTTGAGTTGATCAAACTCTGCGATAAGGGGCCGAAAATAAAAATGGAGGGCAGGCTCCACGTCCTCCGGGGACAGGGGCGGTCTGGGCAGAGCGGCGGGGCTGGGTGTGCTGAGGAGCCCTGTCACACGCAGCCTGGGCTGCTGTGATCTCTGCACCAGCGACACCCCGAAACACCTGCAGCTGCTGCCCAGCTCCCATGGCTTAGGCTGACTGCCACAGAGACACTCTGCTTTCTCACTGCGGAGACCTCTCACCGCGTTCCTAAACAGACAGAAGCTGTAACTGGTGGAAAGTAGAAGATCTCAGACATCTATTTATCTTTTGTTCTTGTCAGGATTACACATTTTGAAAATAAAAAACGTTTCTTGGGCTTGCAGTGGTTGCAGTGCACCTGACACACAGCTTTCTGCTGAGAAGGTTGGTTGGGAGGAATCTTGCCCTTCTTCCAGGTTAATGACAGCTGCAAAATTCTTTCTAAGCCTAGTGGTTTCATCCTTTTCCTCATGCTTTTCTTAAAGTGTTTCCTGTGAGAGTGTTCATGACAGGCACCTTAGTATAACCTTAATAAACCTTCTAATTGAGTGATCTCAGACTGTCGTATTGTTACCTCCTGTTGCTCTTCTTTCTGCTGAAAACATCCATTTCCCAGAGTGCCGGGCACAGTTTTAATCTCGAGGTGCACTGCCAATTTGAGGTTATGTTCTGACTTTGAAGTCGTAAAGAAGTTCTGTTGCTGATGTTCAAATAATGCTGAAGTGCTCAGGGCTAAAGCAGAGAAGAAATAAAATTGTGCTTTTCTAAAACATCTCTCACACTGTGGTTATCTCAAAGGGCTTTATTAAGTAATATTAAGTAAAGGGGCACCTTTAAGCATAGTGGCGATTCCATGCACAAACATACTTTTGAACGGGGAAAATTTTGGCATTAGAGTTATCTGCTCATTTAGTAGGGCTGTTATGTATGCTTAATGATCACTTGCAGTGCCATGAGAAATATCTGATAATGGTCACTACTCAAAACCATTAAGGAAAGATAAAATATGTGTGTATATTAAATTCCTCCTTGGGCTGACTCTAAGTTAGAAAATGCAGCCAAGTCAATTTAAGGTTAAAGTGAATGTGTGAATCTTTGCTGCATATTCCAGAAAGCTGTTAAACTTACGAAGTACATAATTTGGTGGTTATTAAGTTACATATTTATGCTAAAATACTCCAACAACAAACTATACTGGAACTTTAAAAGTTTGAGCAGTAGATCTGTCTAATAATGCTGCCTGGCACACAATTACTTGCTACTGTGATCATTCCAGCTTCAGCGATGCCCAGCAACAGGATGTAGCCATTTAAGAAACACAGATTCCTGTCTAAGTTTTAAGCAGGAGACAATGCATGGGCCATATAGGTTTTCCAACCTGCATCTGTCGAAAACAGATATGATTAAGTGCATTTTTGTTTAGCTATTGATTTATTCAGCTGGCTTCCTCAAATATCGGATATATGTACATCTCTTGTCCAAGAAAAATATGGCTCTTTGGAGTATTGATTGCAGCAGTGGAGTCTGCAGTACCTCTCAGTAAAAGGTTTTGGTTCACATTTTAAGACATTGCACTGTTCTACGTAGTAGGTCATAGTAGGTAATAAACCCACATGTCCTTTGGATGTAGGTGTAAAAATCTGCTGCCAGGATTATAATCTTTATTATTTATTCCTAAAGTAGAAAAAAAGAAAAATCTTTTCAGGTTGAGCTATAAGTGTGCAGTAATCTCCCCCTAAACCTGCTCAGAATTTATAGATTTGTTTTATGCAGTACTGTAAAAGCATGGGAAATGCTATTACCAAATTCAGTATTTTGTCCCTTTGTTGTATTGCTACTTCTGTGACAGTAGCAGCTTAGTCTTTTAATAAATATATATGGTTTTACATATGTGCATGTATGAAGAGAACAAGAAAAAAAATCACACATAAAGTGCAACTGAAGTGCAGAAACTGTGGTGTTCATTACAAGTTTTAATACAAAATATAAACAAATGGGTTCATATACGTGTACATTTACAAGGCCCTTTCCCTTGAATATTGTTTCCCTCTCTAGGAACTTACAGTGGCAAAACCTTACGGATTATTATATCCTTCCCACCTGGCAAAATACTTTGTGACAAAAAGAAAGAGACATTGCTTGCCAAGACACTTTTATCTGTGATTTTCACAGTCTTTGGCAGTTTTGGACTTTTTCTCCAATAAGTGGCAGAACCACAGCACAGACACTTTCCACCTCTGTGCAGTTGCACCCCTGGGTTTTGCTGGTGTCTTTGCCTTCCAAAAACTCCTTTGCCTTTCTTTTGATTTCTTTTTGGTTCCACACTTTCTTCAAATTTACTCTGGGTTCTTATTTTCCTTATTTTCTCTTCATATCAGTCTCCTGTGAGACTTCCCTTAAATCTCATTATCAGAGCCTTCTCTCTATCATAAGATTCAACATGGAAATCTCACAGTTACCTCCAACACTCAGACTAGATGATCTGTCAAGCTTTGTGTGGGACAGAGGTGCCATGGAAGTGCCTATTTATCTTTTTCTGACTATGGAAAGTACATAAGAAGTAGATCAGATTTAGACATTTAAAGTGGGGTGAGATGAATTCCATCCTATGATACTTCACTGTTGCCAGTGAAGCCAAAGACAAACTGAGTCATTTCAGTACTGAAAGATAAGAAATTTTTATGTCCTGGTAACAGTGGTACCTGAGGTGATGGATAATGAATGCTCTCTTTTCTAACTCAGCAGCTACCTCAGAACACAAGTGACCATTAGTTATTATTAAAATGTAGTTTGGTAGTCTTGGACAAATGAGAAATCCACATGGCTTTTAGTCTGTGTTTTCAGTGATTGCTTCATGATAGATGTCACTTGCTGAACTGTCTCAGAGACTATAATGCTCCTTCTCCTGTGGAGAGGAGATCTTTGGGGCTCAGTCTGTGTTAGAACAAATGTATCAAAAAGGTGCTTAAAGAAGCACAGCAGCTCAGGACTGGAAGTAAATATGTATGGAACAAGATCCTAGGAACAGACTGTTTAACTGAAGTTAAAGCTCAATATTTTCACACTAAGAATAAGATTAAAAACATGAAAGCAAATAAAAAGGGAAAGTAATATACATCCTGAAACATTGTCAATAATGATAATAATGTCTAAATTGAGGCAGGATGCTTTCCTGATTTGGGCCCAGAAATTATGATGACCTCTCTATACATGAAAAGCCAAAGTAAATAATCAATCACAGTGCTTTCTTCTGACTTTACAAATTGCAGAAAAAGCTCTTCAAACAGAAAGCTCAGTCTTATTAACAAGGTAGAAGAAGCTGGTTTGTACTGTCACCATCCTGCAGAAATCCTTTTTCTGAAACCTGAATAATACTTTCACAGCTTGCCCAGCATAGAACCTAAAATAACCTTTAGAAGATGTGAGTTTTGATACAAAACAAAAGACTGGATTCATCTGCTGGTGTTAACTTGGCATAGCTCCATTGATGTCAGTGGAATTACATTGATTTACAAATGGAACAAATCTGATCTATAAACATTTGAAGCTAAGACTAACACACACTAAGACACTATCCTTTTCCCCTAGTAGTCCTGGTCACAGCAGAACTCTTGGACTTTAAGATTCCTTTTTCGGCAGAACATGATATGTAACATTCTGAAAGATATTATAGAAATGTGACATCACCAGAACTTTGGCTGATCTTACCTGAAAACCATAAAAGTATTATTCAGACACATCTGAGAGATAATTTATATTTTGTATGTTGGATACAAGCCAGCATATTTTGCAGGCTAATTCAGTAGTGCAAATGTAGTCTTTTTATATTTCACCTGCTGTCACAAGTGAGCAAATGACAGATAAAAAATTTACTTGATAATAATTGAGTATGTCATCTGCTTTCAGACGCTCAGAGTTCCAAAACTGGGAAAGGCTGAACAAGGAAAAATGTATAGTGTCTCATTATACTTTATCTTTCAGGTAGCTAAATATTGTGACTAAAAGTCAGACTAGACAGTTACATCTGTACCATGTTTTACAGAAGTGGAAAGATAAGTCACAGATGTTGACAAGGCTTTCTTCAGTACATTCTATTGAAAAAAAAATGCTTTAGTTGATCTGCTTATAATTTTTCACGCTGTGTCCTCTTTTGGCACTGAACTCTATGAAATTTACAAAAGCAACACCTGCAGCTCTCTAAATCACAACCCTTTTGAAAGTTGATGTCTACATGTAACATTCCCCCATTCAATCAACTTAAATGTGTTAACAGCTATGTGACTTACAGTGAATCCCCAAAGACTTACACTTGAGAAAGGATCTTCTTTGTTTGAAGATGTTTCTCTCTGAAGAGCCTGTCACACCAGCCAGACTTTCAAACTCTGCTTATAAACACCATGGCGCGGTGCTGAGCAACTTCTTGCGAGTTATTAAGTGTGCTTTCAACTCTTTCTGAACTTTTAGGAATTGTAGGAAGTTGACTATTTACAGGAAGAGCTGAGACTTTTAAAGAATGAAGTGCAAACTAATTTTATTAGCTTACATGCTTGT
Source organism: Argya squamiceps (assembly GCA_037834095.1). NCBI lineage: Eukaryota > Metazoa > Chordata > Aves > Passeriformes > Leiothrichidae > Argya > Argya squamiceps. The sequence continues at coordinate 36,963,485 of JBBMKD010000001.1, forward strand.
AGTTACTTTTAGGTATCGTTTGACATTTTCTATTTTTTCTTCTTGACATAAAAATATACTTAGCTGGCAAAGTCTTGCTGTCACTTCAATTAAGATTCTCACACCAGCCATCAGCTTCTTCTGTTGCTGTTGATGTTAGAGGACAAAATGTTTTGGAGAAACTTATGTGTAAAAAGCTTTAGTTTTTAAAGTTAATGTGTAATGCCATGAATTTTAGCAGATCATTTGCTTCCCTTATGTATATAAATGTACTAATGCTGTGAGCTATTTTATATTTTTCCAAAATCATAACAGCCAGACATCCAAAGGACTAATTTGGTTGTGGACTTTTCTCTAAACAATCACTGTATTTCCAGACCAGAGCTGTTGACTGCTCAATGATCTGTTGAAAGATTCAGTAGCATTTGGCACATAGATACTGTTTACAGCATGCCCTTCATTCTCTCTGGCATATAACAGAGCCTTCTGCTTCCTCTTGCTTCCCTGATGATCACCTTACAGTGACTCTGGAAGTAAAATAATGAAATTAAAGGGAGTGTGGGTATCTCCAGATAACATTAGAAAATCACATAGCAGGATTATCCAGCTTTGTGCTTAGCAAGTTTAGTGGAAAGATGGGTTCTGTGCTTTTTGACAGAGATGTCACCATAATTCTTTGTGATGGGCCTTCACATTTGATGATATTGCAAAAGGAGAGTGGGATAGATTTAACCTTGAAATAAATTGCAATCTGGGAATAATTAAACAGTATGATGCTTTCACAAAGAAGTGGTAGATCACTATAACTTTTCTTTTTTTCAAAGTAAGAGTGGGTATGTTTTTACAAAATATGTTTAAATCATCTGGAAGAAATTTACAGCCCCTGTACTGAGATTATGGGCTGGAGACATTGTAGTTCCTTTCGATCTCCGGAACCATGAAACTGTGAAGAGTTTCTTTTCTTTGTGAATGGTGGCATAGTGAGCAGAGTTGTGCCCATAATCCTTGCTTTGCTCATAGTACTTATAGTCCTGTATTACACTAATATGTGTAATTAAATGTCATCTCTCAGGACTTCAGATGATTTCCTGAAGTGGTTAGGAAGTTTTCTCTACCTTGCCCCCTCACTTGTTTGGGCAAAACTGGCCAGATGTACTTTTATTTATCTTGTCCTCCACCAAATCAATCGAAAGTGAGATGCTGGATAGCGTAGACTGTTGGCCAGAGAGGGTGAAGATTTCACACTGGCAGGCTGGAATGTCTTGTTCATGACTCAACTTTGGGCCTAAGGAAGAGAGATCAGTCATAAGATGAATGTATATGTATGTTTCTGTCAGAAAGAAAGGGTTGGGGGTTTATGCTTACAGTTGGGTGGAGGAGTGGAGTAGATTCTGGCTGCAGATGGGTTCCAGTAATATCAGTAATGATGTCACTATAAAACACTTTCATACATAACATGATTAAAAGAGAATGTGTGGTTCCTGTTGATCTGCCTCTGAAAAGAAGTTTGTAACTCGACTGTAAAGTCTGAAGGTTATATTGCCATGTAGATTGAATTAGGCAGTAAAGACTTGTTCCTCATAAAACTATGCAGGTTTAATTCAAGTCTCCAAACCCTTTTATTTATTAATATCAGACTTGGAGATTTTAGGAAAAGCATAAGGAACTGTCTTGTATCAGCAGTTCTTTCTGGGCTTAATTCCAAAGTCTTTCTCCACATTGTATCCATGAATATAATATCTAATATTACATCTGTGGACATTCTTAATAATTCAGTTCCTTGGATTCCAGAGGCCAAATTCATAACTTTCTTTTTTTTCCCCCTCAAGGTTCTATACTTATAATGCAAAGATATATATTACACTTTTTTTTTTCTTTTTTTGCAGTGTTGTGAGAAGTGAAGGGGGGAGATGCTCTTACCCCCTTCTCCTTCAGTCTAATAACTTCCATGAGTAGGTGCTACTCAGGATGAGGGACTGTGGGAGCAATCCCACCAAGCTGGGCTGGGCATGAAATTCTATTTTGAAACTGGACCCACATAGAAGCCCACAGTCAGGGGTGGGGGTATTTGAAATAGTACATTCCTGATGGCTTCGGATTTGGAGTTCTGGCTTTGGATCTTTTCCCAGTGGAGATCAACATGATTATACACCCTAGCAGGTGTTACATAATCTCTAGTCACATTTGGATTCACTGGTACGTATGTTTGATACTTCCTCTCATACAAAATATTAGAGATTAGTTCTCTTCAGCTCTATCTCTGTAGCTGGGGTTTTTTTTCCTATAAAATTCGATAACAAGAAAAAATCCAATGCATTTATACTCACAGAAAACCAGTCATGCAAAGCATTCATTTATGAAAGAGAGATGGTTACACTGAGTCAATACTAATACAATTACCTACTTGAACAAACTCAGTTACTCAATGCATTACCTAATTCTGTCCTTTGAGAGTCTCACTGGGTTGGTTTTTTTTGTTATGGTTCTCTTTCTGTATGCTTTTATTCTCGTGTTTTCAAGAACGACCAGTAGCTAGAAAGGTAGAAGTACACACTGTTGTCATGGAAAACCTGACTTACCTACACAGATATCTTACCATCACTGTAAACAAAAAACAGATGCAAGACTTGCAAACTATATTTACAGCTCTGAGCCATAGTGGGCTATTTGGTAGAGCTGGGAAATCTTTTTATTTTGTCTGTCAAAATCTTAAGATAACCTTTCTTTATTTCCAATGGGACCGAAGTTTTCCTTACTCCAAGTGGGACAAAGGTTTCCTGGGGCAGGGAGATGATTGGGATGAAAATTATCTCTATTAAATTTTTAAATTTAAAAAAAAATTTCTAGATGACTTCTCATGTTTACCTTACTCTATTCCAAATGTTTTGCTTCAATTTTTTTTAATGAGTTTCATCACTAAATGGCAAAGCATATTAAGGTTAAACATTTCTAATTTAGAGAATATGGAAAGAGGAAGATTTTTTACTATTTCCTAATAGAAACTGCTTTGAAATTGATAATTTCGAATACTACTTCTGTAGAAATGGTGCTTTCCAAACAAAATATTTATGTTTAAAGGTGTGACTAGTCTAGTTTATCAACAATTCTTAAAAATTAAGATTTTTGGTTTGGAGTTATATCTGTGATCCTCTGAAATCAAAGGGAATCTTCTAGTTTCTGCAGACTATATTAATTATTTTTGCTAAGTGTTATGTGTCAAGCTCATTAAAAAAAACCATCCCAACAACTTTAAATAGGTTTAATTTCATCTTTGGGACCTACTGAAGTTTACCATAGCCTGATATTGTTGCCCAGGAGCAATGAAATAGGAGCTGATTTAAACTCTGCATCCCAGGAGCATAAAGATGTTGTTCTTCCCCTTTACTTGTAGTTAGAGGATGTTGCTCCACTGCACTACACCTGTATGGTTGCACTTGATCCTCCAAAACTGTGGATTATCCCAGAGTGTCTCACTGATCACAGTGTGAAGTCACTTCATAAGGCACCTGAATCCAATTGTGATCTACATAGGAGTGGCAAAGATGCTCCTCTTCCACAGCTGTTCATCTCCACATAGTGTTATGAGCAAATTTAAGTGTGTCATTGTGCACTGCCTGCTTAGCATTCATCTTAAGTTTTCCATAACATACTTAGTAAATTAAAACTCACATATTCCCTGGAGAACAGACAAGAAACCCCATTCCTTCTCCAGTCCCCACCTTAATCACTAAGTTACAAGTCATAGTCTCTCAGGTCCCTGTGAACATCAATTATTCTACATAGAGTGGAACAGCTTCAGCCAAGGTGGCAAGACAGACATTCAGAGTGCTCTATCACTTTGACATCAAGGCACTTCTGTAGGAAAACAAGCTCAAACCTTTAAGGCGAATTAAATAACTGGGGCACTTCTTTCCTGGGCTTCATTCAAACTCAAATCCTTATCAGTGAGTTATTAGGTAAAAACACTTATCAGGAGCATCCAGCAGACCCAGAAGAGCTCAGCCTTGAGCCTAATCCAAAGCAGTTTGGTAGCAGTACACTGGTCACAAGACCACGGCTGATACTGGTATGCCTTCCTCTGGAGTTAATCATTATTTAGAAATAATGCTGCAATGGTTTGGGTTTTGATCAAGCAGAAGGAATGAGGGTAGAGCAGCTTCATATTTGCAGTGTCACAGGGGGAGTGTGCAGAAATAGCTCTTCAGGAAAACTACTGCTGGAAGTCTGCACCTGCTCCATCACTCTGCAGCTCATCATTGGGAAAGGGCTGGCTTTGCTGAGCTTGACAGCAATGAGCATTGCTCAGCTGACAACTCAGAGAGCTGGGGTTGGCTCACACACAGCCATCTCCAGATGATGGGCTGGGTCAATTGACACATTCACTTTGGGAGACATAGTAAGAATACTCTCAGTTTGAGCAAGGCTACGCTGCTTGAGTGTGTCTCTCATTGGAAAGAGAGATGAAGGCTGCATACAGGACAAGGTGTGATTAGCCCGAGGGAAAAGAAAGAGAGGCAGCATGTCTTTTGGAGAGAATAGTTTCATTCGTTTTCCTTTGATCTTTTTGAAGGTTTGGGGATTTTTTTCCTTTATTGTCATGTATCCTATTTGTAGGCAAAGGGACTCTATGCTTCCACCCTTTCCTCATTTTTCACATACACTGCATAGAGTGCACAGCTATGGATGTAACTTCACAGTTGTGCACAAACTGTATCTCTTCTCCAAAGAAGAGGGACCATTACTTTGCAAAAGACTCAGGAATTAATGACTCCTTTTGAGAGTAAAAGAAATGTAGCTGGACACAGGAGTGACCAATCCCTATAAGGTTACAGGGTACTGAGGGCAAAAGAACAGAATTGATGGATCAGATGCCCAGCAACAAGCTTCACTTCATTGCTTGGATTCTGAGGCATCTGGAGGAGAGCAGGTTGTTTGGTTTGATTTTTTTTATCAGGTTGCATGATATAGTATAAATAAGAACAATTCACAGTTCAGTACTGCTCTTCTAGGCAGTGTCTAATCTTTTTTGGTGCAGAGAAACAATGAGCTCTTGGCTTCGTTTTTTTTAATGTGTCATGCACAGGAGGAATTCCTCATGTTTTATATACTCAGTTGCTGCTAGATTTTTTTCTGACACTAGCATTCAGTCTTTATTGTTGCTGCATTTGCCACAGCTCTAAGTGCATAATAACAATACAATACATATTAGCAAAAATATAGTGATCTGTCACTATGTAACTTGCTGCTCTAGCTGCTGCAACAACAGTTCTCTCTTGCTGTTTCTGCTCAGGGGGAGAACCTTTCCTAAAACCCCTTAAATAAATCAAATATTCCTAGTGCGCAAACTTTCCTGCTTTTAGGGCAGTGTGCAAGTGTGCAGGGCACTGTTACAGCCTGTGAGCGTGCAGGACACTGTTGTGGAAGTGGTGTGTAATGGAGGGTCTGGGCCACTCCCCTGTCACAAAGGGCCACACCCAACAAGAGCAGAAGAGGCCGGAATCACCTGGAACCAACTGTAACCTGCAGGGTACAGCCCCTATACTTCCACATGTAGCCTCCAGTCCGTTGACTTCTCTTTGGGACAGATCTTAGACTCTTCACAGCTCCCCATTAGGACAGTTCCTGGTATCTCTTATCTTCACACTGGGACAGCTCTTGGTAACTCATCTTCCAACTGGTACACCTTTTCAAATCTCACATCTTCCCATTGGGACAACTCTTGGACTCTCACATCTTCTGCTTTGTATAGAGATGTGTCATTGGCAGCCTTACAATCCTGCAGTGTTAATCAAACCAAACAATGAGCTTATTTTTTTTCTAATACAGATACACAGCCTTAATTACCCCAGTATTGTTTTAACTACCTCAGCACGTTCCTATCTGTTTTACTGCACTTCATTTCATATTACACATTTCCACTTGGAGGCTTGACAGGAGGCAGAAGCAATCAAACCATATTGTCTTGCATAACAGTGGGGGAACTGCCATGTCTCTCATGCAAAAGATTAATCATAGACTGTGTGCTGTCTTTGTTAAACAAAAACACGTCTCGCTTAAACAGCTTAAAAGTTACATCCTGTGGGATGCTGTCAGGGTGGGGGCCAAAAGTCAGACGTCTAAAGAGTCGAATCTTTGAAGAAGCAGCTCTTTTTTTTCCCCCTTGTAAATCATACCATAAATTGCTGCAGCTGATCTGGGAGCACGATGCTTACACGAGACTGCTGCTGCAGATAGGAAGGGACAAACTGTTGCTGGGCAGATTAGTGGGGGAGGCCGGCAGTACTTCAGGTGGAGAAGGAATAGCCTGCTATTGCCAGGCGAGGGAGCTGTCTAGGTGCAAGCTTGAATTTTAGATCCAGACATTATCTCTGGAATATAAGGAGACTAATTGTGTAACTGCTGCCCTAAAATACCTGGGAGAGCCAGGAACTTTATTTCTAGGTCTGGTAACAGCTTGGGAAAACCTACATAGGTGCTGTCTCTCTCTTCACTGTGTTTAACCTCAGGAGGATATGTCCAGAATTATTAGACAGAAAAAATGGGAGTAGCAATAATTGTGAGGAGGCAGCAAAAGTTTATTTGGAATTTTTACCCACAGATCTATTAAGGAATGCTTCAGAAATACATGAAATTGCTGTAGGGACTGATTTTCAATCCAGGAGTGTAACTCCTCCATATTGCATTTACTGTGATCAATCTTGTCCTAAATATCTGAATTGAATGTAATGCAGCACAGAGCACTGGATTTTATTAATCTCACCAAAGTACAGAGAAATGGTTAAACATAAAAAATTTGCAGGTGGTGGGGAGGAGGCAAATAGAAGGTCCTGGCACAGAGACTTATCCTCTGCTTGCAGGGAATGTGTATAATCTTCATTAAAAAATTCAAAGCTTGCTTGGCATGGATCCTAGCTGTGTAGTGGTTTGTTTAGTGATGATGGAAAGCTCACTCTACATTAATTCCTAATAGTTTATTGCAAAATGTTCTGTAATGATGACGTGCATGAGCTGTTAATTGATTATGAAATGCCTTGAGATCTTTATGAAAAGCCTAAGATACAAATATTATTGAGTCATGCCACTCATTAACTTTAAAGAAAATAAATGTGCTGTAATTCTAACTGTCCTGTAAATATCTTTTATTCGGAAATATTTTATATTCTTTTCTCTGGTAGTATCAGTGTTTGCTGCTTGTTCAAATTCCAGTACATGCAGGGAGATTAAGAGCCTGAACCAATCTGACTGAAGTTAACCTGAATTGTTGCCAGTTTATACAAAAAGAGTTGGAGCAATTCTAATTTGCTCTGTCCAAATCCAAAAAGAAAACCTGTGGATGAGTGTGGCAGCCATGAGACTTTCCGAAGACAGGGAACATTAAAATTCTTGTTTCTGAACTGGGAGAACTACTTTATCATAGAACTGTTCCAGGCTCCCAGCGGCCTTTTGTTGTCAAAAATATTCTGCATAAATGGTGAGGTGTAGGAGATTGGGACAGCATTTGCTGTGATGCTATTTCATCTGGAATACTCAAGATTTGGGTACAATTACCTCCTAACCTGGTTTCAAGAGGAGTTTGAATTCTCAGGGTACCATTGAGAAGTGTTAAGGTGACACTGGCCAGTGCATAAGGGCCAGTCCAGGAAAGGAGATTAATGAGTGGGACTTTTACCTTGCTCTGAATGGGGCTTAGGGAAGAAGCTTGGCAGTGATCCTCTCTGTAAGGCTGAATATCAGCTCTAGTTCTCACACTTGCAACAAGTCCATCATAAATGAGAGCTGAGCATTCTTATAATTAACACATTAGAACTAATTTAACTGGGGACATGAAAGTTGTAATTTTAAGCATTTTTAACTTATACCATTTCAGAAATAATGCTGTTGTCACCAGTTATTTGAGAGTGAACATGTGCAAAAAAAAATTTCAATTTTATCAGAAATAGTGTAGACCTCTAATTTCTGCACAGCATTCTGTCTAGAGAAGTCAGCAGACTCCCATGTTACTCCAGAACTCAAATGCTGACAGGTAGCACTGGCACTCTGGAAGGTGAAAGTGAATTCTGTGTAGTCATAAGTAAATTGAAGTAACTGATGTCCCATTGTTCTTTTGCTTTCAATCACAAAAATAAAGAGAGACAAAATAAGAAATTCCCCCAAATGTAATTAAATATTTGCATATAAAAAGACTTTTAACTTACATTCTTTGCTCATTGGCAGTCTTTAGAAGCCCATCATTCTTTTCTGTTGTTAAATTTACTCAGAAAAAACATCCGCATTTCTGGGGAAGTAGTTTATAAAAATTTTATTGTTGTTAATTTATTTTCACAGGATGCAGACCTTTCTAGACACAACAATTGTTTCTAGACACGAGTAGGAGAAAAATGTAAGATTCTGTGGTGGTGTGTTGTTCTGGTTTTTTTTTTAAATATCCTAGATAAAGGTTTATAGATGCTACATCAGTAGAAAATCTTACTATAGCAGCAAAGGAAATGTGGATGTTTTCAGCTTCTCATCCTGAGTGTGCAGCTTTGTGACTAGATAACCATGAACAAATGATTTCTTATATCAAGGACTAAAGTTAGTGTTATTTCTACTAGAGTAAATATGGAATAACTCCACAGAAGTCAATGGAGTCACAATGCTAATCCAATATTGTTTCCTCATCTGTAAAAGAGGTTAATGACATTATGCTCTCTTGGGGAATATGTCAAGGATATTTAGTTAATGTTGACTCTGTAAAATGCTAATTAATTGTTAGTGCAAAATTTGTACTTTACAGGTGAAAGAAACAGCACACAAGGTATTCATGCTTAACCTACTCTGCTGAAGATATATTGGCTTTCATTACAACATCTCAAACAATTTTCCTTTTATCTCTTTCATTTGGGAGGGAATACTGATCCATTCTATTAGGAAAGCATGTAGATAAATGAACACCAAAAGATTACCAAGCGTAGCATGTGCATATGTCCTACACTATGCAGCTTGCTTGTGTACAGGTCCAAAGAGAGAATTTTAAGTCTAAAATAAGCAGCTTTGATTCTGCTAACTAATTTGTTGTTATATACAGACTGAGAGAGAATAAAATGTACACAGACAAAATGGTAGACAGATAAATAATTACTGCCAGAAGTGATCAGCAGCTTTCAGGCAATCCTTTTAACATTTTTCCATCTCATTATTTCTGTATATAAATGAGAAGTGTCTTGGTAAGATGCAGCAAGGATGCCAGGCATGAAAGCCCTGGTATATATCTATCCAATGCAAACAGAAACATGACTGTAATTCTTAGTAACTCAGAATTACCAATTTATGAAGCGCTCATGGGACACTGTCACAAAACAAGTAAAAGCATGTAAAACTGCAACAGCAACAGTTTCCACCCCTGTTCTGAGGTTCATGCTGGTAATTCTCAATGCATTTTTCAAAAATTGGTGCATTATTTCCATTTTGCAGATGTGGAAAGGGGTGGCCCTGTGGCAAGTGCCTTGCCTGAACAAAACTGCTGGTGAAGGTGCAAGGAAGCCATGCAGCTGTGTGCAGAGAAGAAAAGAGCAGGAGTGGGAGTCACATTTCCAGCAGCAGGCATCCCACAGAGCTGCTTCCATACCCACTTTCTCATATGGAGAGAGAAACTTGGCCTACCAGCTTCCGTCATCTATCCGCTGAATTTAGATTGAAGGTAGAGGACAGAAGGATACCGCATAAAGTAGCATCAAAGAGCTCTTCCTTATGAAGGACCAACTCAATATTGGGATCCCCTGGCTTTTTTCAGGTGCTGCTCTTCTCAGCAGTATGTTAAGACTGATGTTTTGCATTGCATCATCAACTAACAACCTGCCAGTCTCCTTTTGTTTTCCCTCTACCAGTGCTGCAATGACGAGGAGGCTGATTGAACAGCTCTCATGTTCTAATCTTTCCAGGGGTTCAGGACATGACACAGCTTTCCAGCATGGAGCAGCTCAGGTTTCTGTTCAGTCTGCAAGGACTGGTGAAAGCAGACAGTAATGGTAAAGCTTCCTTCTGTCTTAGCCTTCTGTCCAGTGAGACAACATTTCCAGAGAAAAACATTGTTAACAAGTTCTGTATTAACCAATAATATTTTTACATGGAACTCTTGAGCTGGCAGTGTAGTAGAGTGCCTTTGGGCACCAGCTGCCAAGTGTTTACACAGGATTTCAAGCTGGCTTGCTCCATTCATGCCATGAGAGCTATGCTGCTACTGGTTCCTCAGTCATCATGATTCACAGCTTAGTTTTATTAACATGACATACGAACATTCTAGACTTCCTTTGTTGCCAAAACATTTGCAAGGAAAAACCAAAATTCTACAACAATCATTGGAAATCACACACTGAGAAAACATTTTATTTCCAAAATTAGCTTTTTGTATATTCAAATGCTAAAAGGAAAAGCAGCAACAATATTCCTATAAAGTTTTAATTTAGAAAAGAAAATAATCAAGTAACTTTTTCTGTAGCCTCTATAAATCAGAAAGAGCACTGGTTTGGCCAACTTGTCCTGAAACTGAGCTCATTAAATCTAATTGCACACACTGTATAGCAAAGAATTGTATGAAAAAAATCTCTGAGTTTTATGTCCAATTAGAAGAATACTCCATGGTGTTCAGCACTGATTCCAGTGGTGGATGTCTGCCAAGATACATTTAACTAAAATTAATACACTTTGAGATGGAATCAGCCCTGACAACAGGGAAGTCATCTATTAGAGGCAATAACTCAAAGATCACAGCAAAATTGCATGTTAAAGGAAATCATAAACTTGGGAAAATACTGATTTTTATTAAAATTTATTATCTCTGATTTAAACAGATGGCTTAGTAGAAGAGATTAAGGTATTTTAAGATTTTGTAACTTGACTGTAGTGAATCAAAATTAATGAACACATGCCTTGAAAGTAGAAAATAGGGCTAATATCCTCCCCTACAGTTAAAAGCAAAGGAAAAATGCACAACTAAATAATGAGAGGATGAGATCCAGAGTGCCTATTTATGCATCACAAAAATCTGGGCCTAGCAGGGGAACCCAAATAACTAAATTATGCATGTCAACTCCATATTCCCAGAGAAAATAAATATTCACTGTGCAGAGTAGCCCAGAATGCCACACAAGGGCTTAGTGGCTGGCCAGTAGGAGATCCTCAGGACAACAGGTGTCTGAGCAGTCCCCTGTTCCTGAACCTCGGAGCTTCTTTCTGCTCAGGGCACACTGCACTGGCCTTCCCCCCACTGCAATGGCCTGACTGAGCATGGCTCATTCTTTCCAGCTGAATGGAATGGCTGAAGGACAAACCTAACCTGGAGTCTCGACTCATTTGTTAGCTTTGAAAGTTCATCTCATGATTGTCTAATGTAAAATGCAGTGATCATTCAGAGAGCACAGCAGAGAATTCAATCTTTGCCTGGTTTCCAGGTCCCCTCACCTTCCTCCCTGGCACTGCCCTCTCTGCTTTCTTTCCAGGCTCATTCCTGGATGTGCAGCAGCCCCTTTGGCACAGGATGTGCCCCTAAGAGACTTTTCTAGCCTGAGGCGGGGCATGTTCAGGCTAAGGATTTACCTGAAATCTCCACTGCCCTGGGTAACTGCTTCGACCACTAAGCAACAGCACTGGAGAAGCAAAAGCAGCATGACTTCTTTAAAGGGTAACTTGGCTGTCATGCTTTACACTGAAAAAAATACAGTCCTTATGTGATATATATTTAAGTTTATAGCTCACATAGTCATTTCTGGTTTCATCATGGTGGACTTCTGTTTTCACCAAGCAGGCACCTACTTTCACAGAAAAGACCTACTTTCTCAGAAAAGACCAATACACAGAAGTCTCATTTGAAGTCTTGAGAGAGCTTCCAAGTCAAGTAGAGGCATGCTATCTCCAAGAGTAGGTTTTCTGTGGAACATGGGATTTTGAAGATGAATTTCTTGTGTTCTTCCCAACTTCTTGTCTCTAGGCACTGAAGGCAAGTCCATAGATTTGCTCCTGGGCTGCAAAGCATGATACCAGCTTTGCATTGCTATAAGGCAGGTGCAACCAAAGGACAAACTTGAGTTTCATACTTAAAACTTTATCTATATAACTCTTGTCACATTTTGTTAGCTCAGTTCCCAGTCTGTATGGTCTGAAATGGACAGTACGCTTCGATATACTTGTCAAATGCCCTCCCTCTCTGGATCAGAATTTCTCAGAACAAAACCTCATATTAAATCTTTAGTAGAGGAACTGAGTATTTTAGAATAGAGATTAAAATACCATATGCAGTATGAAAGCTAGCAAGCAAACAAGAAATTTATGTTTTCAGTAAATCTAGATATTTGTGTGTCTCTCATCACTACAGTACCTGAAGGATTCATTGCCTTTATATAGCATTAGGATTAACCTAATTTTACACTGGTCACTGAAGCTTGGGTTTTTTGAGTCCCAGCCCAGCGTCTTCCAGTAGCTCAGGCACTCTGTTTTTACTTGATTATTGTTTTTTCTGCTAGTGTTGCTTTTATAGAAATAAAATCAAGAACATAAATCTTGTCTAATTCTGTCTCTTTCATTCTTAAACCAGTGTTCATTTCCAAGGCATAAAATTTAACTTTTGGTAAAGGAATGAGCAGCAGCCCTAAGCACATTGGCAAACACTGATTGGCCATGCATGCAAAGAATTCAGCCTTGGTCTTTTCCATCCAAACAATCTCAGTATCTTTCACTGATTTGTGCCTGGCTGTTCCCTGCCACCTGCACTGAAATGAGATGCCTGACCAGGCAACCCAGCCTGTCAGAGAGGAAGTTGACAGATAATGTGCAATAAACCTTTATTGTTTCCCCAGTATGTGTTTACTCTGCATCACAGAGAATCCATTTGTCAAATATTAATTGAATTCTCCAACATTTGGCATATTTGCATAAGTATTATGAAATAGAGCATTATCTCCCTTCGTATTATACCCATTTCCCTTAGATGGTCTCTCTTTGATCCATTAATCATGTTTCCTGTATCCTCCCACAGAAACTTAATTGCTCACATCCTGCAGAACCCACTCACAAAGAAAGAAATTAGCTCTATGTAAATCTAAGGTTATTACCTTGCCTCTATAAATGTAAAACAATTAAATTATCCTCTAAAAAGGACAGTGATAAAATTCCAGATGAGCATTGATTACCTAAAGAAGCAGATTGAGGTGATTTTATTGGACCAGTGGGAAAAAAGTGGTTTTGCTCTACCAAGGACATTACTGGGGCAAACAATACTGCTGCCTATTTGTCCCTGCTACTGCTGCTGTCCCCTTTACTGACTTCAGTATTACTTTAATATCTGAAACAAAGAGTTAGATTCAATAGATGCCTCCAGTTTTAGGGCTGATGTAGCCTCATACTGGTGGATACATCACCTGGGCTTTGCTGGAACCTCAAGGTATGATCTAAAGATGTGAGCACACCATTAGGGAACCATGTAAAGTCAGAGGTGCAGCTGTCCAGCTGCCTTATAGGAAATACTGAGAAAAGGAATATATCTTGAATTCCACCTCTCAGATTTGTAGGGACATGATTTTCAGAATATGTATCTTAGCCTCAAACATGTGCTAAATATTGAAATCCATATGAAAAAAACAAAAAAGCCCTTTTGAGTACGCTACATGTTGATGTATATATATCTATAAATTAAAAAAGGCATAATTCCTGAATCTTTTTCAAGTTTAGATTCTGAGCCTTTCAGTCCTGTCAACACCAGAAGAGCTTGGGCATATAAAGATCAGCATGTCTAGAAGCTCATGTATCTTTAGGATGGAAAAATGTTAACAGCTTCTAGACTTAAGTAGCTTAGCATGGCTTTTCAGAATCAGGATTCTGGGACTTAGTTCCATTTATCAGATCTATCCAAAAATGCCTAAGCCAGCATTACAGGCATAAAAATCTCTCATCTTGTGGAAAGCTCCAGTTTACCAAACTAGCATTTGAATAGCTTCCTTACACATTTTTTTTCCTCAGACTTGACTTTAAGTTTAATTCTTGGCAATTACTAAAGATGCTTTGTTCTTTCACCCTTCCTTGGTTTCTATAATATTCACCAAAACTATGACAGAAAATGTGTCCATCTCTTCAGAGAGATTGGTTTCTGTTAAAAACAGTAAAATGGGAGCAGTAAGAGCCAGTATATCACTACTCTCTGTTCACTGCTGTCTTCTAAACTCATTTGTTCACTCTTCAGCTTTTCTAAATTTCTTCTCTCAGTGCAAATTCATTCTCACTTTTTGTAAATTTATCTCCACCACCCATTCCTTTTGTAAGATTCTCTTTGAAACATATTTCATTCGTAAAGCCTTTTAATGACTTCATCTATATAATCAGTTTCTCTCTACTAAAGAAAACATCAAAGTTAATCTGCAATAGAAGTGTAATCTGCTATATCACAAGTCTGTCTGATCATATAGTCTCTTTGATTTACAGTATGAAGGTCTTGATCAAACCAGGATCCACTGTTTTACACTGTGAACACTTTTGCTGTATTTCATAATAATTTTATAAGATGTTATAACAGCTATCCAAGAAAAATGACGTGTACTTTCCCAAGAGGAATCCTACATCCTGTATCATATCCTGTCATGTCATCCACTGTACAGGTGAGTTGTCAGAGAGACAGCAGAAGCCAACATTAAGGAAAGGGAATATCCAACACACATTTTTTATTGCTTTATGTATAAATGACTACTAAGACACCAGAAAGGATTCTGAGATTCTGAGCTCAAATTGGTCAATATAATGGCAGAATGAAATATATAATTTCATTCTTTATGATTTCATCCAGAACCGTAATTAAACCTCTTCTTTGGAGACTTGTAGACTTAAAGCCTTAAGCTATTCTTCAGGATGTCTTTGCATTAATTTTTTTGTTTATGGCACAGCATTTAGATGCCCATCTGAGAGAAACTGAAGCTTGTGAAAACTCCTATGCCTCCTGTATAAAATGTAATAAACACAAGCCATCAAATGGAGGGGGCAAACAATATGGAACAAGTCAAATTAGGCTGGAGAAAAAGTAATCATTTTGAAATTAGAAAAAACCCTAATTTTCTCCTTTCACCTTTACTACATGCTGAAAATAAAATGTTTACTACTAATATAGGACTAAACTAAAAAAGCATTTTTCATCACATAAGGAAGGCTTTTCTTACAAGGCGAAATTTTAAGCCATTTTAGAAATCTTGCTTGAGTAGAATCTGTTATGTAAAGAAAACATCAGAAAATCCAGGTTTCTGCTTGACACTATCTGCAATAAAGAAAGGAATGTTCAATATAGTTTCTGAAATTGAGTAGAAGTAGATAGAAGAAGAAACTCAGGAAGGTTAGCCAAACAAGATATGGCACAGTAGTTGAGAAAAACTGGCAAAGACCAGCTGTAAACTCACTGGACTGAGCATAACTGGCCTATTAGTGCACATAGTTACTATGCATATTTTAAGAAATGAAGAAAAATCTGTGTAGGGTTCCCATATATTTTAGAAGGCTGAACGCAGGTTACAGGAATTCTAACAAATGAATGTACACACACCAAATTTGCATTGTAGAAGTCCACACATGCTGGCATCACTGAATAATTAGGCAGACTGGTTCTGAGGATACACAACAGGTACACAAGGCTCCTTTTTGTCTGTAAAAACCTGAATCCAGCTCAGTTCTGTTGGCTTCAAGCTTTGGAAGAGTTCATTTGTTTGAGAGTTTGAGAGCCCATTTTAAAATGACCTTAGGCAGCATTGTGGTTTATGCATGAATGATAAGTTCTTAGTCACTTGTTGGTGCTCTTACCACCCACCCCAAGGCTGGTTGTTTTTCAGAGACCCAAATCATTAAGCTGGGCTGAGGATGCTGGGTGAAATCTCAGGAGCATTTGTGACAGAGAATGAGCCTGGTTTCCTAATAAGAGCTTCTGAATCAATGTCATAGGACAGCATGCCTTTCTTTTTGTCTGTAAGAAAACACCATATATGTCCAAAACCACATCTGAATTTACAGATATTTCCTTCCAGAACAATAATTTTAGAATGTACACTGTATTTAATTACACATAATTATCTTTTTGCCAGCTATATAGCATTTTATGCCTCATATTTTACTTTTTTTTTTCTTTTATATTTTAAACTCTAGTATCTTTTTTTTTTGGACAGAATCTTCACCTTGAGAATTTATACAGGCACAGCTCTGGATACAGTTGCTTTGGTACTGGAAAGCGTAGCTTTGCAGCTTTCTATTACATGACACGGAGTATAATAACAAAAGCTATTCTTCCACATCTGTCAAGAAAATTTATCTCCAAATCAGTCTCAGGCAGAAACTATTCCAGGCTGTGCTTTCACAGGCTGACCATGGTAGATTAGTCAGCCTTAAAAATAAAGATTAGCCCTTCTTAGGAAACACCTTGCCTTTTTGCAAAGCTTACACATGAACATACTTATTGCAAACTATTTAACAAAAGGACTTTGCAGTTTTGAAAATGTATGAACTAGAGGATTACAAACATTTGTAAAACCACATCCTGTCAGTTCCTGGCAGTCACGATAATTAGACATCAGGTGCCAGGTGCTAAAAGAAAACAGCATGGGAGAAGTAATCACACATCAAACCCAAATGAACCATAGGGGATCATTTAAGACTATATGACAGTGTGAGATGTGACATTGAGGAAAACTGAATGCAGGGAAAGGCCAGTTCAGACTGAGATAAATTCTCATTTCATTCTGATACTTCAGTTATCAGCAAGAAGGAGACTAGAAGCAGAAAACTGCAGTAATGTATAATGATGTGTTAGAGGACTCAGGGCAGGGGGATTTTGTGGCTGAATATGACATGTTTTTTAAAGCTTTTCCTTCAGGGTTTTTCAAGGAGAATACTTAATTCGTGCAGGGTGCCAAGTCCTGTGCAAGGGTGAGCTGTCAGGTGTTTGAAGTGTTCCATTACTAGCTGGCAGAAAACCTTTAAAACCAGGGCTTCCCTACTAAAGATGCAGAAAAGCCTACAAAGTCATCTTTCCCTTGTGCAACTGAGAGACATGAGTGGACAGTGAAGAATTTCTGATGAAGAAAGGAGCAAATGTTCCTGCATGGTAGTAAAAGATATAAGTTGCTTATGCTGGTTTGCTTGACCTGCCCGTGAGACAGGGAATATTTTTTCTCAGGCCACACAAAGTCAACTCCAGCCTCACAGATCTCATATTCAGACCAAACGACCCCACAGTGCACCCCGAGGCAAGGTGCCTGTGCCAAAATCTCTTGCAATGGTTCACCTACTGATGGAATAAGCCTCCTCTGGGATAGGGAACTACAAACAGTCCACTCTCAAAAGACATTTTCTGGAACAGCACAAGGCCTGTAGTGTGATTTGAGCTCCTGACTGTGCACTGCAGGCCAACTCATCAGTGGCTTTCACAGTCTTATGACCCCTCTTCAAGCTCAAATGCATGAAACTAATATGATTTCTTTCAAATCCGTGTTTTCACGTAGAGTCACTCTAAGACCTTTTTTTACATATGAAAAGCATTCTATTCCTGAAAAGAAATTCAGATGTTCCACCGGCTATCTTGGGACTCTGGATAACTCCTGCAAGTGTAATTCCTTTTCCTCAAGAGGAATGTGACCAACAATTGAAGCTCAGTACATCCAGTTTTATATATCCCTGACCAAATGCACCAGTACTGCTGCATCTCTATTCACCTTTTATAAAAGGAACACCATCTACTTCACAGGGGCAAGGAATTAATGCAGGTCTGTAATACTGTAATTCAAATGTGTATAGAAAAAAGTAGAAAACATTACAGTATTGAAATTCCTGTTTTTCAGTATATGTATGTATATTAAGCAGTAGCAGAAATAATTCTGCAAGACAATGATAGAAAACACCCTTGAAACAAAATTCTTACTCAGCACATGTAGGTTTAATAATATCCCTTTTATTCAACAGTATAATTGAGGAGCATATATTTGACCTCTTTCACATTTTACAAGTAGAGGATTCTAAAATCCATAATCTCAATTACTCTCTTAATAGACTATCTTGACTTTTTTTTCACCTGTTGACCTGCAGGATAAAGCTATTTACAAGTGATGTTATTGAGGAGAGCACTGCCATAATGAAAATACTGAAGGACAAAAAATCCAATAAGGAGACTAGAGAACACATTTGGAAGTGCACTTCTCAAGTCTAATTTATTCAATATGCATACTGTGAAACAACTGTGTGTCTAATATACAATCAAGTATTAACTTGGTACCAGCTATTCCAGTCAGTAGTTTGCAGCAAGTTGCAGGCACTTGTCAGAAAGCAAAAGTCTGTGAACAAGAAGGCAGTTTAGCAGTGAAATGCAGAAGGCAGGGAAGAAAGCACATAAAACGGTTATGTTACCTCTTCTCCTTATGCTGATGTCTTTTCTTTTGCAATTCTGTATTTTTTTAATCTATTTCCTGTGCAGCCATGCATCAGCGCATCAAACCGCTAACTTTTATTGAGTAATCTCAGCCCTCCTGGTTTCAGTCCTGTAGGGCACAATATGGTGGGTTACTACGATAGTTAGCTCCTAGTATAAAATATTTTTTTCCTTTTTCTATAAGAAACTGCCAAAAAAGTAGCTATATTTTGCACTCAAGTTTCAACGCAAGACAATTGGTTATCCCCTTTCTGCCTGGACTGTTTTAAGTCACAAACATTTCTTCCATTTTTGTAGCAGCAGCCCAGAGCCTTGGAATGTGCTCCATGCAAAGAAACAGACTAATACAGCCTCTCTTGCCTCATCTGTATGTGTGGCAGAATTGTTTCCCTCAATACAAATAACATTTACATTCCTCATAAATCAAGGACATCTGGTATCTCCATTTTCAAATCCCAACTGCTGCAAATCTTACACATATGATAAATGGTTCTTTTTAGAAAGAAAGGGGAAGTGTGAGGAAGAATCATAGAATGGTTTCGATTGGATGGGACCTTCAAGACAGTCTGCAACCCCCCTGCAATGGGTAGGGACCTTCCACTACACAAGGTTCCTGAAAACCACACCCAGCCTGGTTTTGGGGGATTCAACTCCCAGGCACCCTCGCAGTAAAGAACTGCTTCCTAATGTTTAATCTAAACCTATTGTCTTTTTGTTAAAATCCATTACCCCCTATGTCACTACATACTACTAGCAAAGAAGCAAGCATTGCATCAGACTTACAAGGGGCAGACGTCAGTTGAAAATTAGGTTTATAAAGCGAAGGTTTAGCTACAAGGTCGAGGGAGCAGCACAGACGCGCCCGTTGTAGAAACCGTGTGAAACCTAGAAGGCAGGCAAAACAGCACTACCAGTACGGAGGCATTGCCATAGCCTGGATGGGGTTGCAGCTAAATGATCTTCGAGGTCCCCCTGCAAGCCAAACCATTTTATGATTCTCTGTTAACTCCTTCTACAGACACAGTGCAACCAAAAAGAGTGCTGAACAGGGAAGCTGCATAGAAGTAACACGAGTGAGGCAGAACTAGCAGGATTCAGTCTTATTCCGCTTGCTCAGCATTTCGAGCTCGGCCAGTGAGTGCCCCTCCCACGCGAGCACTTGGGAGACTCCGACTGCGGGCTCTTGGTGCGGTGTTGTGAGGGAGCCGTGGTGGCGAACGCCTCCACGTGCGCGCTGTGATTGCCGAGTCAGGCGAGCAGGACCCTGTCCGCACTCAGTTCGCCCACAAGGTAAGGGGCTGACCTGCACAAACGACGGCCCAGCTCCGCCTCGGGGGCAAACGCCTTCTTCGCCCGCCG
>JBBMKD010000001.1:36983286-37038128 GCA_037834095.1 Argya squamiceps
CGGCTTGTTGGGGCGCGGGGTCACGTGGCAGGGGCGGCGGCAGTTGGCGCCACGGCGACCGGGAGGGCCCAGGCGGCGGCAGCGGCGGCCGGTGCGTGAGGAGCGGCTCTACTCTCTTCTCCCCGTCCCTTATCCGCTGTCCCTTTCCCCGCTGTTTTACTTTCTCTTCCCTCCGCGCTGTTCGTCCTGAGCTCGGGTGGATCCAGGTGCGGCCCCGGCCGGGTCTCCCGGTGACTGGCGAGAGCGGGGCCCTTTCCGCCCCCATCTCCCGCCTTGTGCTGCGGCTGAGCCCGGGCAAGCGCGGCGTTTGCAATCCCTGCCTCTGCTCTCATCCATTAGATCCAGACTTTGCACTGGTCATCCTCTACATTTTTCCTCTTTAGGAGTTTGTGTGTGTGACAGAGAGAATGTAGTAATTTCCTACTTAAATCTGGGCCGTGATAAACTTCTCTACCTCCTCGAGTGACTAAGGGAGGACTGGCAGGAACGAGGATGCTAATGTCCCTCTTTATGCTGTAAAGAGCTTGGGATTCATTCCTTTAATAACCCTTTACCAAAAGTATTTTATGAATCTTCGGCTTCACACCTCACCTGACTTCTTTACGGTCTTGCTATTTAATCTATGCTACTGTGTCTCTAAATGTACCAAGATCCGTATCCATGATGCTGAAAATAATTGTTTCCACGTGTGACATGTTGGTTAAAGTGTTAGTGCTATATGAGTTGCTCACTAGTTTTTTTAGAATAAAACAGTGCCTTTTGTTTGCTTGTTTTCTGCGACTATTTCCAGGGTCGTAAATATTTAAAGATCCAGGAAAAATCTTGCTTGATTTAGGGGAAGTTTAGATTAGGCTTTATATCAGGTGGAAGAAGTATATATATGTATTTTTTTGTGCATATGTGAATCGTAATTACAAGGAAAATAGGGAGTAGTCTGTAGAACCAGAAGATTCTTGTTTCACAGTAAAATCTCGAGGAAGACATAATTTGAAATTTGTCTTCCTAGGAAAACTTGAATAAAACATCGTTATTGAGCAGTTTCAGCTTTCCAGTGAAACGCTTGGTACGCAGGCTGTTGCTAGAGTTTCAGAGCCTGTAGGGCAGAAAACCTTGGAGTGCAGCCAAAAACGTAAACAAATTTGCTGTTGTATCTTATGTCTTATCTACAACAGTTATGAGGGTATTTCAGTACAAATCACCTGAGTGACCAGCCTGCCTTGCTGTGGCATGTGCCTTTCAGTAGTTTGTGGGCTTGTTTTTAAATCTTCCCAGGAATAGAATGGTGTTCACTCTTCACTTTGCAAGTGTTCTTTTGTGACTGTGACAAACTCAGAGACAATGCTGTTGATTACATTTAAGAGTCATTAAGGTTGGAAAAGACTTCTGAAATCATCAAGCCTCCAGTTTTGACAGGGTGAACAGCTGCAGTTCTCACATGCAGATAACATGATAGAGTTGACAACATTATGGCAGTATCCTGTCTTTATAGCTGTTTTGCCAGTGTCATTAATGCACAATTTCTCTTTTTCTTTGCATTGTTCTCACAGAAGTTGATTATTCAGCGTATCCAAAGATGAAGAGGAAACCTGCAACAGCTGGGACATTGAGGCTTAGTCCTAATGAAGAAGCTATGTTTCTGAAAGAAGAATACGAAAGAAGAAGAAAACTAAGGCTACAACAGGTATGCCTGTATTTTTCCATGTGTTGTATTTCATTTGGTGGTGTAACAAATAATTTAAGAAAGGTAACTAAAAAGATTATTTCCTGTAAGCTAAATTTTAAGGTAATAGTATTGTAGAATGGTGGCATTTTTTGTGTTGGAAAAGACTCTTGAGATGATCATGTCCAACTAGTAATCCAGCACTGCCAAGTCCACCACTAAACCATGTCCCTAAGTGCTACATCTACTTGTCTTTTGACCTTTTCAAGGGCTGGTGACTCAACCACTTCCCTGGACAGCTCCTTCCAATGCTTGACAACACTTTCTGTGCAAAAAAATGCTTAAAATACAAAGTGGAAAACTGTAAACTATGTTTACTAAGTTTTCGGTATAGTTGTTGATTTTTTTTTTAAAACCATGTTGAATTGTAATGGAGCCTTTCATACATTATTGTGTTGTATTTTTGGAGGGAAGGATATTCCAAACAGATTTTGCAGTTTGTCACTTTTTGGACTTCAACTGAAGTGTTTAATTAAGATTAAATTTATTATTTTATATGTTAATTTTGGGAAAAGTAACAGCAACTTGAAAGTATTTTCTGGCCAGATTGTGAATGGAATAGTAGATGAGACGGAAGTAGGGTAGACAATGTTGTGGAAGGTCTTGCTGCAAAAAGTAAAGTGCTTTTCTTGAATTGCTGACAAACATAAATGCTATTTCTACAGGTCAGAGAGCAGCAGAAGTATATCTCCCACCAGATCAGGCAGAAGGTGAAGCAGAGGAGAGAAGAGCAACTGCATCAGTTAGAGGAGGCACTGAGGGCTGAATGGCAGAAGGCCCAGGATGAGAAGATGAAAGCCCTGGAGGAGCTGTATCTGTCAAGCTTAAGGGCCATTGGGGAGGGTCACCGACAGGCCAAGGAGAACGTGAGTGAGCTTGATGTTACTGTGTTGTGGTTTCACAGCAGCCAAAGCAGCTGCTTGCTCACTCCCTCACCAGTGGGATCAGGGACAGAACCAGAAGGGTAAAAGCCAGAAAACTCATGGGTTGAGATATAGACAGTTTAATAGGGAAAGCAAAAGCCACACAGAGAGCAAAGCAAAACAAGGAATTAAATCACTGCTTCCCATGGGCAGGGAGGTGTTCAGCCATCTCCAGGACAGCAGGGACACATCATGTATAATGTTTGCTTGGGAAAGACAAACACTATCACTCCGAACATTGCCCCCTTCCTCCTTCTTTCCCCCACTTTATATACTGAGCATGATGCCATATGGTCCCTTTGGGCAGTTGGGGTCACCTGTTCTGGTTGTGTCTCTTCCCAGCCTCCCCCAAATTCCTCACCAGTGTGGCAGCACAAAAAGCAGAAGAGGCCTTGGCTCTGTGTGAGCCCTGCTCAGCAATAACAAAAACATTTCTATATTGTCAACCCTGTGTTCAGCACAAATCCAAAGCACATCCTCATACCAGCCACGGTGAAGAAAATCATTTTTATCCTGGCCAATACCAGCATATATTTTCACAGACAATTTTGATGCTTTAGAAATGCCAAAATTGCTGTCTGTTTGGTTTTTCCTTTGACATTCCTGATTTTGAAGTCCTGATACCTAAATAGACAACTTTTTAAGGGTGGAAACATTTTAGAAGTGGTTATGTACTTCTTCAGAGATATCTTCCCACAAGATAGTCTATGGGCCTGTCTGTGAAGGCTTTTGCCAGGCAGACTTTAAAGTTACTTTGTATTAGCTTGTATGACCATGTATGTTTGTACTTGACTACATTGTACGTAATGACTCAGTATCTCAATTACGCCAGTAATACAGTAGTTAGGTTTTCTCCACCATGGATCTTCTTTATGGTTGAGAAAATACACAACGTTTTTTCCCCCTTCCATGTTCCAGTGATGTGGAAAACCTTGCTAAGGGCTTCAGAGGCCTTTACCTGGACTGCAAATGTGTGTCACTTTTTAATTTTGCACCTATATACTAGTTTCACCTTCTTTAAAATCCTGTAACTTGTGTAGGCTCTGCTTGAGAGATTACTGAGAATGCTGGGTAGAATTTTGCTATGTGTCTGACTCTGAATCTGGTTTATAAAAATCAGCCATAGATTTCTTACATGGATTTTGCAGAGTAACTTACTTGCTGAATTAGTCAGGGTCTTTAAACCCAAGTAAAATAACATTATGCTTTGCCATATATCAGTGTCTTTAAATCAACTTTTTATAAAGTCCTTTCCAATGCTATGATGGGTGAGTTAAAAAAACTGGAACCAGTGTTACAGGAACAGACAACTAATAATGAATGTTTCTGTTAGTGACTGAAGGGTAGTAACACACTTCTTCTACACAGTGTAGTCTGCATGTGCTACAGGGTGTTTAAATGACTATGTTTAATTATCCTTTCCATCAAACTGATGCAGAAGAAGCTGAGATTTCTACATGAATATTTGGTTAAATTGGCTGAGGGATGTGGCAGGTTCGCTGCTGTTGTTGGCAGAGAAGAAGAAAATAAAGATGGCAGAGAAGGAAAAGTTATTAGAGTATTTTTACCCTAATACAGTAGAAGGTAGTTTTGAGCTTGTGCTTCTTACTAGCAGTATATAATTTGAAATGTCGTACTGATAGTATGAGATGTGAGTAAAATACTGTATTAAGTGATTACAATATTTTAATGTTAAGGAACCTGACTTAGAAGCTCTGGCAAAGCAAGCAGAGGAGAGGAGGCAAAGAGCAGAGACAAGACATAGAAAAGCTCTGATAGAGCAGAAGCAGCAAAAAGAAAAATTACTTCGTGAGCAAGCCAGGTATGCAATAGTTACTTTGTTTTATTGAGAATGAACTTCACAGTGTCACAAGGTGAAAGGCAAAATTGTTGATGATTCTTGCTTGGAGCTTTTTCAATCTTGAAAGTTTATGAGTTAGAGAATTAATGCTCATGGACAAACCTTGTGGCTTTTGATAAAAACTGTAGCTTTAAAACTAAGACAAGAAAGTCAGATATTCAGGCTGGCCTTATAGACTCTCCAGGAGTTCAGTGACATATGAAATGAAACGTTGTGAGGCCAGTTTCTGATGGAGAGTTAGCCATCTGGAAATAGGACCTAGTGCATTTGTTGTGGTCTTCCTTCTTAGGTTTTTTTTTTAATTAAGCAGATTGGACCAAACTTGAGCTGGCATGAAAAGTGGTCTGTGTTCTCTTGGGCATAGTTGTTCTTGAGTTGTTCTTAGACCTGTAAATTAAATAGTTAAGTATGTCTACACTCAAGCAATTAAGGTATGTTGAAGTGTACAATACTTTCTGGAAACTTAGGTCAGAAGCAGAGATTTTGCATTGCTATTGGGATGCTTGTATATATTAACATTCTTGCATAACTTGAAGAACGTAATTTTATAATGCTGCCTTCCAGCCTAAGTTCTGTTGTCTTTTTGATATGCTTCCCCATCCCTATGGCCTGAGCATTCAGTGCAGGTACTTAAGGAGGAATCTGATTTTAAGTTTACCTTTTATTTTGCACTGTTCTATCATTGTTGCTTGAATAATTTTCCATCTCTCTTCTCTTTTGTGGTTTGTTTTGTTTTTGTCCCCCAAGACGAACAGATGCTCGTAAACATGCTCTGGAAGTGGAAAGACAAAGAGCAGCCAAAGTTGCAAGCCTGCCACCTCCTCCACCACGTCCTTTTGAGGTATGTGTCCATGTGTATCACAACAGTGATCACAATTTCAGGGGTACCACGTAGATTTATTGATCTGACTCCTCCCAACAGGACATCCAGAGTTGGTATTTGCATACTATGGGGAGAGTGGTTCAGCAAAACCCAAGAGAATGAGTTAATTATATATTAGCAGATTTCTTGCTACTAAACTTGGATATTTTATTGATCTCTTGTTATATGTGAATTTTATTTCTTGTAATCAGACTCATATTATGTAGTTAATATGACTTTTTAAACTTCCATCATGTCTCATTTTCATTTAGTAGCCCCAGTGATATGAGACTTCACAATAATCTCTCTCAGCATGTACATTGCAGGCCTCCTCAGCCTTCTGTCATACTGATACAGTTAGCAGCATTTTGTTTAGTTCAGTAATAAAGACAATTCTGTCCTTTTAGCTGTGGGGCAGCTTTGTTGGGTTTTTTTTCTCCCTTCCGTTTCTTTTTCTTGTAGGCAGTACTAAATAAAGGGGAAGTTCTTTAATTTTGGTAGGAAACCATCACCCCAAGTCTACTGGGGAGGCTGCAGCCTTTTGAGGTGTGGCTTTGTACCCCATTCATGCTGCTTTGATTTGATAAGGCTGGTACATATGTGTAGAATTTCCTGTAGGATTGCAGGTCTGAACTGCAGAAAGACCATAACATGCATTTTTACTTTGGAGTTAACTAACAGAACTTCATGAGTGCAGAGTATGTATGTTTAAGTTGCCTCATGTGGTGTTGTGCCCTTTCAGATTTTTGAGTTCAGGGATATTTAAACTACTGACAATAAAAGAAAGCTTTGAGGTATACCAGCCCCTCTGAGAGCCAGTGAAGTTTTTCCCAGCTACATCCCAGCACGTTGTGTGCAGGTTTGAGTGCAGGATGGTGGGGGTTTGATGTTGTATCTGGAAAAACTGAGTAACAGGTTTGACCCTCCCAGTTGTGAGAATGGTTAGAAGGAGTACCCATGGCCTTGCATTAGTACAAGTTTCTCTCTGTATTTTCTCATTTGCTGCCCAAGGGTTTTCATGTTGTGTAACTGGATATGAGTGAAGATTAAAACAAATGTTGTAAGGGAGTGGTGAAGTTTGGGGTTATTCCTGGTGAAGAATATCAGTATTGGAATTTAGTACATCTGGAATAAGGTCCTGTGTGGTACAGTTCAGGTGAATTCACACCCCCTTTCACGTTGCTGTTCCCCTCTGTGTTCCTGGTGTGTCTGGTGTAGAGCAGGTGAATTCTGTATCAGTCCAAACTTTGACTCTTTTATTTCGTGGGTTTCAGGTGCTTCTCTTGCTCAGTTTGGCATTGTTGGGAAAGCATGAGATGTTGTGGCTTTGCTTTGTAGTAACTTTTGCAGTTTAGGGTGTGTCTTATGTCACATTTTATTTAACCCTTCCCCATAGATAGTCACTGCAGTTAGCCTTCGTAACAACTAAAATGAGAAAGTACTTAAGAAATGCTTTTATTTAATACTTTGATCTAGTAACATCAGTAATGCATCTTCCTTTCCATTTTATAAATGCAGAATTTTTTCCTTGTTCTTTAGTATTTTGTCACCAGGGGAAGCAAGAAGACTTTGTTTCCAGGTTTCTCCAGGTTCTGGTGAAACCAGAATTGCACATACGATTGTTTTGGATGATGTGTCTGGGTCAGTGCTCTATTTAAGTATTGCTTCTTTCCAAAAATTAACGCATTTTCATCCATTAGCAAAAGTCCTTTACTCACCTTTTCAACAAATGTGGTTTGTAACTGGTTTTAGCAGAGTTTGCAAACATCTGGATTTTCTACAGTATGTGGGTTTTGTTTCTGTTATGAAGTTCACGTTGTGATAATGGCAGATTGAGTCAGTAATTTTGCAGACATGTTGAGTTTTTGTTGAGGAAAGAGATTGCTCTATTTCAGTATAGCACAGTGTGTCAATTTGTTCCATTTAAAGTCTAGTTGACTTTAAGCCTTTTTTCTAGTTTTCATACCTGTATAGATTTTAATCCTTTTGTTGTAGACCTATGGCTGGGAGGGCACAGGGCTAAGAAAAAAGTTACTTTCTTCAGAGAGTTGTTGGGTGCCGTGTATTCATGTTTTCATGGGGGAAAATGTTAAGTAATTGAAAGATTGAGA
This sequence comes from Argya squamiceps, assembly GCA_037834095.1. Classification (NCBI taxonomy): domain Eukaryota; kingdom Metazoa; phylum Chordata; class Aves; order Passeriformes; family Leiothrichidae; genus Argya; species Argya squamiceps. Next base: position 36,990,764 of record JBBMKD010000001.1, read on the forward strand.
GATTTTTATTCCTGCTTCTGCTTCAAAAGAGAGAAAACAAAAGATACTGACTGTCAGTTGGGGGAGGGTAAATCTGGGACTTTGTCTTGCAAATGTGTTACTCAAAAGGCACTGAATTTAAATTGCTTAACTTTAAATCCTGTGAATTGTAGTAAATTACAGGGTCATCTGAATAAGTCTGCTTGTTTTTTTGAATCAGTTTGCATAAGGATCTTATTAAATACAACTATAATCATATTCTGATGCTCTGTTGCAATAACAATTGACTATAATTTTGTAAAAAGGTGCTAGTAGGGCACTTTTGTTCATGGCATGATTACTTAGAATATAAGAAACATTCTCTAAAGATACTCTAATTATTGTTATTTTACCCAGTTAGAAAATCAGTATTTTTACTCTTATGTCATAACCATTTTGGTTCTCAGGATGATGGATTTTAGGAGTTGAGGCCATATATAGTTAGCCCAAATAAGAAGTTACTTAATTGAAGTTAAACTGTAAACACCATTTTATTGAAAAATGTTGCAGAGTTCTTGTGAACTTACTTTTTCTTACATGATCTATTAGATTTTTATGGAATGAAAATGAAACCTAAAAAGTGTTACTGTACTCTGCTTGAGTATTCATGGCATTTGTAGAGTTGGGGTCATGGGGTTTTTGTCCCATTTCATGATACTTTGCTGCTCCAGTTTTGCCAGATTTTAATACTGAATTATTTGCTTTTTGGAGGAAGGAAAAAAAAAAAAGAGGGAGAAGTTACAAGGTGGAAATGTGGTATTTTTTTCAGCCTAAATTGCTTCTGACATTAATTGGAAAATTGCAGCCTCCAACATAATTCTCACATCTTTGCAGCTTTTGAATAAAATTCTGGAGGTTTGATTGGCTACATGTAATTAATAATTATTTGTTATTGGTTTGTTAATTTTTAATTTTTAAAAAAATTCAGAAGATATGTTTAATTGTACATTCTGAAAGTAACCCAGTACAGGGCAAGCACTGTAATCTGGCTAATGAGGTTTAGGCCTGGGACTTGTCTGTTTTCCTAGCTGTAATCAGTATCTACAAGTGTTTTGGTTAATGTTGATCTGTTACAATTACTTTGATTTTTACTGATGAAGAAGTTTAGCCATTTATTTTTTTACCTACTAGAATAACATGCAATAATATTGTTTAAAGACTATAAAATAAGTTACTGAAGTTCTGCTGGTAAGGCTAAAAGTAGTTTTACTGGTTTTGGGTCCCTATTGAGAAGAGAGACATTGAGGGACTGGAGCGTGTCCAGAGAAGGGCAATGGAGCTGGGGAAGGGTCTGGGGCACAAATGCTGTGAGGAGGAGCAGCTGAGGGAGCTGGGAGTGTTTATCCTGGAGAAAAGGAGGCTCAGGGGGGAACCTCATCACTCTCTACAACTGCCTGAAAGGAGATTGTAACCAGGCGAGGGTTGGTCTCTTCTCCCAGGTAACAAATGGTAGGACAGGAGGAAACGGCCTCAAGTTGCACCAGGGGAAGTTTAGGCTGGATATTAGGAAAAATTCTTCACTGGCTTGTCAAGCACTGGAACAGGCTGCTTGGGGAAGTTGTGGAGTTGCCATTCCTGGAGGCACATCTAAAAAATGTGAGTTGTAGCACTCAGAAACATGGTTTGGCGTGGTGGACTTGGCAGTGCTGATTTAATGGCTGGACTTGAAGGTTTTTCCAATATAAATGATTCTATGATTCATTGATTTTCATTTAAAGACTTTACTTTCTAGTCTTCATAAAATAGTGGTAGTCAATACTGAAATTTTGTATGCCTCTTCTTAAGCAGAGATAAGTTTAAGATATTCCTGAGACTTAATGCTGCTCTTTGTTTGTGTGTGTGCATTTCTTTATGGTCATGTTAGTTTTAGACCACTCAAGCTGTGAATCTTTCTGGTTTAGTTAATGTGGATAAGAAGACCTTTTTTAGGAGAAGGTTAAGGGAAGAGGAAGCTGAGAGAAAATTAATGGAGGAGATGTTAAGTACAAAGACAGGTCCTACAGGATATCGAGTTACCTAACCTGGCTGCTTTGCTACTGAGAACATGAGGCTAAACCAAAGAAGAGGGAGGGTCTGATGATTCATTGTTCAAACTTCCAGAAAAGAGTCAAAATGTGTTAGTGTACCCAAAGTTTCTAAAAAAACAGAGCAACTTAGCATTCTGTGAATAGACACTTTTCAGTGAAGTTACAAAAAATGCTCTTTTTCTGGGCAGCCAGTAAATTGGACATAATGGCTGTGAGTGTCCCGAAGCAAGGCTGTACTTGACAAATGTTGCTTTGCTGTTGGGTATAATTATATTGTGGGCCTGTGGTTGCCCTGCTCTGAGGTGAATGTGACAGCTATTGTAAGTGGGATTTGTATTAATGCATTAAACTCAAGTGGTTTTAAACTAGTGCTTTTGAAACATGACACTGGTGAACATCAGTTTCTGTGCAGGGGTTTGGCTAACACTGATAGATGCTCTCAGTTATTAAAGCCCTCTAGATCTGCCTTTTGCTGATGTGGTTTATTAATTATTACATGTATATAAGGTTTTAAACAATATTTTCAGGACAGAATTTGGTGGGGTGGGTTTCTGTTAATAATAATTTAGCTATACAGATCACTTCTGTTTAGTTGCTTTGGTGGAGATACTGTTCTGTGATGCAGCTGTATTTGTACTTCCCTTCCTAGAGCTTTGAAGTGAAGAAGATCATTGCCATGAAGTCCTGTGGTGCTGGCAACTTCTCTGTTACACGTTACCATATTGCTGAAGCTTTGGTGGACAGAGAAGTGAATGGAGAGCAGGTGATTAACTCCAAGTGTCTGTGCTACAGTCTTACATATGTGTTTCTATATGTTGCACACTTTGTCTGGATATCAGCTGTTGCATTTTCTAGAACCTGTGTAAAGATATGAACTTATGTAAAGCAGCAGTTACACTCCTTACTAAAGAGAATCTGAGATGGGCAGGCTTATAAAGCCTGTTATGTGCTCAGTCACTTAGGGGATCACACCTGGCAGTCCCCTGTGAACAGGCTTTTATTAGATCAGGTCACAAGACTGGTATAATGTTCAAACACCCAAAGTGGAAGACTTGTGCTGAATTATGCTGAATTGATAGCTGCAGTTGCTCTGCTTTTCTCTCTTCCCTCTTTATAGCTGTGTACTCCCAGACTTACCTTCTATTTGCCTTGCTTGTTTGGAATGACTTTGTTTTTCCTAAGTATATTTTTATTTTTATGCTAGTAAGAATTTTCTTCTTTGAAAGTTGCAGATTGTTTCTGGTTTCCCAAATGAGACTGAGTATTTCTATCCTCATGGTTTTGTTTTAAACAAGGGGAAAAAAGCCCTGAAATATTTTCAATCTGTAATGTTGACCATATCATTCATTTTACCATGCATTATAGGAAAAATAATCACTCTATAGCTACTCTATAACCATACTATAACAAATAAATAATATAAATGATTATCCCTGGTACAGCTTGAAACTGGAACACTGTCACCTAAACATAAAAAATGCGTAACTGTGAATTTTTTTCAAAGGTAAAAAATTATTTTGGTCCTGCTTGCAGCATAAACATTCAAGGATGTTCATATGGCATTGTATGCCTTTTTTAAAGTGCTTTTGCTGCAGAATTATTCATTTATTTATTGTTACATATGCTTTAAACTATCAAAGAATTCTGTGAACTAAACTATTGATTGATTGTCAGCCAGATGCTCATTTAGCTGCTGAAGAAGAAGGGAGACGTTTGGAGGAACTACACAGGGAGGCAGAGAGGGAGAGAAGAAAGCAGCTTGAAAAGGCACATGTTAGAGGAAGTCATGCCTTGAAGAAGATCCAGTTGGCCAAGGTAGGCAAAATAGTTATTATGCCTGTTTTTAGTGTCAGAGGGAGCACTGTTAAGTTGTAGGTAGGTGATTAATAAAGGAATTACATTTTCAGGAGGGAGATTGATGGACTAAATAAAGTTTGCAGAATGTCTTGGGGGAAAAAAAAAGTCAAAATCTGTTTGCTTGTTTTGGCATCTGGAAGGAGTGAGAATGAAAGAACATCCTCTTAATTTTTGTTATCTGAATGTTTGAGCATTTATTAACCAATAAGTAATAGTCAAGCAAAACTTTTTCAGTAGATGAGTTCTGCTTTTCCACATTAGCTTTAGTTGAAGTTGGTGATTCTGTACTTCAGGGGAAAAAATTAATGCTAAGAAGGTAATGAGTTTTTTTATTTTTTGAAAACTTTTCAAAGTTTTTACTTGAAGACTGACATTCTGTTAGAGTGCAAGTCTGGAAATGTTGAAATAGTTTCCTTTAAGAAATAAAAATTGAACTACTTAGAGATGTCTTTGTACTGAGATCTGCACTCAATAAATTTTTGTTGTCTGATAGGTTCACAAGTATTTTTGGTGGCTGAAAAAGAAAATCTTGTTTTTTCCAGCTAGGATATGACTGGCCCTGAATAAGTAACGAAACTAAAATGGAGATTTCTGGAAATACTACTAGTGCTCCTGAAATTAACAGAAAAAAAACGCCCAACAAACTCCTTTTTTTTTAGGATAGCTCTCACATATACTCAGTGCACCAAAGGGTATTTAGTTTACATCTTAAAACGCAGCAACTGCTGAGTAATATACTAACAAAAGTCACTTGGCAAAAGAAGTACTTATTTACCTTATAAAACAGAAGGTTTAATTTTGTTGAGGAAAGTTGGCCTACAGGTGTAGAGTCTGATCCTTTATTTAACATCAGATCTTCTAGGTAATATTGATGAGTCCTGTGTCTAAAGGGCTGATACAGCCTTCTCCTGAGGAAACACTTTCTCCCTAGAGTAAGATTAACTTTGAGCATTAACCAAACATCATGGTGACCAAATGGAAGCGCTTTGTATCAGTCTTGCTATGTGGCTGTCTGAATGTGAACACTGAAGGTTTATCTTATCCCTTCTTTGTTCTTGAAGGAGAGGGAAAGACTCCTGGAAGAACTGGAGCAAATGCAAGCTCAGGATCGGATGCGCAGGAGGCAGGTTGTGGCACAGATGCCACCTCAGCTTTCAGTGCCGCCCTGCAAACGCATGGAGATAAAAGAAGAGTGGCAGAGAGAACTGGAGTCTGCATTTGAAGAAATGTACAGTGAGGACAGGAGTAAGTTCTTTGTTGGAGGTTGCTGAATCTGGTACCCAGTAAAGGAGAGGCTGCTGCAGCTGCCTCTGCCCAGATCCAGGCCAGTAGCAAGGCCATGTGTGGCCGTGTGTGTGTTCACAGTTGGCACACACACAAACAGCCTTCCTGGGCACATCCATACAGCTGGTCCTGCAGGCCAGCAGGGGGAACACAGGACTCACATTAAATACACACAGCACAAATTACTTCCTTCTTGTTTACTGCTCTAGCTGATCAAGATGGACACCTTTTGGTGGGATATATGTCTGTAATATGGTATGGATCCCTCCAGCAGTTGGTCTTAGACACTCAGTCTATCCAGGAGTTGTCCCCTGTATCCCAGGTCTCTTATCTGCTACACTACAGATCCTCCTCAAATCTTAGGCACCCAGTCTACCCAGTGATTCATGCTGGAGCCTGTAGCCTTAGGGTTTCCTCTCATACTCATGTATGTACTCAGATGCACATGTGCTCCAATATGAGCTGTGGATCACTTGGTGAATAGCTTTAGACACTCACTCTTGCCTGGGAGCTGGCCCTTGATCCTTAGTCTTCCCAGTTGCTGTCTGCTGACCATGTGAACCCCCAAGATCAGCTGCTCCACTCCAGTTGTTGCTGCACAGACCCAGCTGGGCATGTGAGCGTATGCACAGACATGCACATGCTATGGATTCCTGTGGGAACTGACCTTATATACTCAGTCTACCCAGTAGCTGACCTCGTGTAGTCTTGGAGATGCACACACGTGTTCTGGCAGGTTTCTTAGGATCCCTTCCTCTCCTCTGTAGCTGCCTTGAATGCTTGGATCTCCTGATCTCTTCACTAGACAACTTGTAGGTGCTCTGGCCTCTGCAATACCCAGCCCAGTCTTACAGCTGCCTGATGTGTAATTCCTAAGCCTCTTACCATTCTTGCTGGCTAGTCTGGCTTGTGATTTGCTAGCCGGTGCATGCTGATACTCATACCCACCTAAATGCACTCATTATGGCCTCTGCAGTTGGCAGTGCTCTAGACACAAGTGCACCTGTGACTTCTGGTGCCTGTTCCAGTTGCTGACCCTTACATATCTATGCACACACATGCATACAAAACAAAGTATTCCTCACACAGGAAAACAGCTACGAGTGGAATTTTGTGGGAAGACAGAACAGACTGTCAGGCACAGTGCATGGCCAGACAAAGTGTACTGACTATCTCATTTTATCTCACTGTTTTTGCATTTTTATCTCATAATTGTTCTGCCCCCGACTAACTTGATCCTTTCCTTTCCCTGCCTTGGGTTCCTCCCCTAAGTATGTGGAACAAGCATAGGATTCCGAGGGCAGTAACCCCCTCAGTCAGTAAGGTGATCATAGGAGAATTCCTGTTGTGCAGTCTTCTGGGATTTCACACCTGGACTGTGCAATCTCTCTGCTGTGGCAGCCTTGTGAACAGCCAGGTCAGGGTGTGTCTTTTCCCTGATGAAGTTACTCGGATCACGTGTAATTTTTCTAGTGAGCTGCTTCTGTTTTTGGTGCAAAGCTGAGCCTTTCATCACATCAACTTTTATTTTGAAAAACAGGACATATTCTAGTGGAAACTGCCATGGAGATTCTGAATTAATAGATGGCTATTGATCTAAATGGTTTTGAATCTTGTAGTTTGGTGGGGGAAAAATAGTTGTATTTAATGTGTTGTGAAATAACCAATTGATATTTGAATTTCCTGGGGATTTGTGTGTGAGTGCATTCTTGCAATGTTGTTTGATTTGTATTCCAACTGGTCATTTTATTTTGTTGTGCTCTTTTAATTAGACATGAAAGGAGACCTGATTTTGCGGTTTGAGCCACAACCTTTGCCAGCCCCTTCTGACAGAGCTCAAGATAATGATCTTGATATCTCTTTGGAGCATGAATCTGCTTGTGACACTCAACCAGAGCTTCCTTGTGACACTCAACAAAAATCAGAACATGTGATAGAAGAGGAGGTCCCTAATGAACCAGAAAGTAATACTTCTAAACTTCGTATTTAACTTAAACCTTTTCATTTTATATTAGAAAACATTAGTCTAGTATATCAAATAAATTTTAATAATAAGTAAAATGCCTTAAGCAGTAAAACTTCTTAATGTGCATAAAATAATTCAGTACAATTTGGTTTGTGTTTAGCTTAGATGATAATATCCTAATGATTATGAATTTAAAAATGAAAATACAACAACTTTTTCTGATATGCTTCAGTTCATTAGTATGCTGAGAATAATTTTCAGTTGTAGGAACTACGCTGTTAGTAGCCATAATTATTCCTATGTAATTAGTATAAATTATAGGCTGATGCTGATGTGTGAACTTAAATATTTTCCATTTTGAGGTATTTCAAAGTTGAAGCTTTATAGTCTGCTTATTGTGTGTCCTTTATGTTCAGGTTTGTGGTTGAGCTGCTGCATATTGTGAGTAGGCTGGAAAGGATGCATGGGTGTGTCCTGTTTGCTTGTGGCATGTCCAGGGTCATGTGGTGTGAGCCAGAAGTGTCTCAGTGGACTTTGCTGCTCGGCCAAGCACTTCTGCATCCCTTGGGTGGTAGAGTCTGGGGTTTGGTCTGTGGTGCCTTGTGTTGCCAGTGCTGATAGAAACCAGAGAGGGGATGGTACTGCATATTTCTGCTACAGTTTGTCTATAAAACACTGCATCCAGCTTAGTCCTTCTTTTGTAGTTTGCAGAGACAAACTACTGCTTCTGTCTTGCAGGTAAGAGAAATTTTTGCTAAGATTTAAAAAATACACCTAAGCTATTTGTCCAACTCTGTAAGCAATTAAAAAATAGAGGTGTTTTTTTTTATGTGAAGATATCCATTACCCAAAACTCTTACCAGTATATTTTCTTTATAGGGTATGAAGAAGGAAAAACTTGCCAACCTCGATCAAAACTTGCCTTAAAGAAATTGTTGAACAAAATAAGAAGCCAAAAAGAGGAGTGGACATCAAAAAGTGATAAAGAGAGTCAAAGCGAATTTGAGACCATTGAATCAGGCACAATTGCTAGTGAAAACAGACCATTATGTGATCTAGAACCTGACAAGGAGCAGCAGAAGAATACAGTGTCTGAATCCAAAGGTACAACTGTACAAAATTGCATCAAAGTTTGTTGTGTAGGAGCAAAGAGACTTGTATGGGAGCACTATGACAGTGACTGTGACAAAACTGTTTTAAGAACTTCAGTGTTAAATGTTTTGTCAGGTTGAATGAAAACAGTTTCCTATCTGTGCCCACAAGGCATTGTGGATTTGTTGAAACCACAGATAGGAGAGGTTTTTGCTCTTATGTCCCACTTGTCCATTAAGATCTTGAGGAGAACAGATGTTGAAAATACCTTTCTGTCTTTTAAATCTCACTCAAATTGTCACACTTGGTGTTGCTGTACTTTAATAGGTGTTTGCCTCCAGGGATAGAATTCTCAGTGCAGAAGTCAGCACTGAAGTTCTGTACTTGTTGAACTGGAAAAGCTGCTTTCTTTGGAGATTCACAGCTGTGAATGTCCAAGACAAGGATACGCTGATGAGAAATTTTTTTTTCTGCTTTTAGGCACCATTCTGAAAAGCCTTTTTGTAAAATGGGAATTTATGGCAATTGGACATTGCAATTTGCTTGATAGCCAAATCATCTTGGGGTTACTTCCCACGTCTGTCCTTGGTGTCCTTCTGGTTAGGCTAATGCTGAATTGGTGATCTTGTATGCTGAATGGGATTTCTGAAGTTTTAAAGTGATCAAGTAGTGGCATGTGTTTTGGTTGTTTGGGTTTTTTGCTTTTGGGTTATTTGCTTTCATAGGGTGCTTGTTTTTTTTTAATCTTGTTTTTTAAACAAGATAAAGTGATTTAGTTCCATCACGTACAGGACTATGCCAACATAATGCCTGGGGATTGGACAGTGCAGTGTGAGTGAAACCATGCCTTGGGGAAAATGTGCTGCAATTTGAAGCTAACAGTACAGGATTGAGACTTGCTTTTTGTGCAGTAGCCAAATGTTAGATCATTTGCCCAGTACTGCCAGTTTTAGACCCTCTTTGTTCCAAGAGATTAATGTGTGGCTTTTGATTCTTCAGGATCAACTTGCTCTTGGGCTCCTAAGTAATATTAGAAGTAATTTTCAATCCCATTGAAGCTGGGTCATTACTGTGTGTTCAAGAAAGATACACAATAAGGGACTATTAAAGACTTTAGTATGAAAAACTGATTTTCCAGCTTATGGAGACCCCCAGAGCAGTAGGATATGTATCTTTTCAAGAGCAGCTTATGTATTTTGTTGAGAGATATTGGGAATCTGTAAAGCAAGATGTAAAGAAGGCTCACTCTGACTGCAATTACAGCTAAATAACATGTGTATTTTAGACCCTATGAAAATGCTGGAAAATACAGTTGGAGATGAAAAATCAGTTCTAATCCATCCTCAAGAACAAGCAGCTAAAATCAGAATGGAAGAGGAGAGACAGAAGCGGGTAAGTGTGTTTGTATTTATTCCTATCTCAGTTGTGATGTAAAAAAATGACTTACAGAAGATTTTAAAATGTTTCAGGTTGTACAGCAGCTGTAAGTGCTCTTAACATTTAAACTTTTCCTGTAACATTTTTTATACTTCTCAAAAATGATGAAGCTGTAGCGGGAATTTAGAATGGAGTGGAAACCTCCAGTTTCTTCAAATCTAACAAGTGCTGTAGGCAAGGGTAATCATGGTTAAATGAGAATCCCAGTTGTACATTAATACCTTTGTTTTGTAAAGGGAGGATACAGTCAGCAGTACACAACTCTGAAAACTTTATTAACCCTGTGTAATAATGTAGGAAAGTCTATGGAATTGTGTTTATAGTGACAGGAAAAGCATACAAACCTTGAGTAATTTTTTTTTATTTTGGTTATTCAGGAAGGTTATCTAGAAAACAAATGCAAAAAGTTTTTTGTGTCTCTGGGAGTGCTATATTTATTACATTTAGAAAATAATAACTTTGTGTATTATTTCATTATATCTATTGTGTATGTGTGACATTGTATTTTAATTTTTGTTGTATCCCTAGAGACCTATCAGCTGTTATGTGGTGGTTTACCAATTTAAAAAAAAAAAAAAGTTGAAATTTGGGTCTACATGCAGCCTTCAATTGTAGAGTTTAAGTTCAGAAATAAAGAAAACAAAAACTGACAAAATAGTAATATTTGAAAAAAAATACAAGCAACAGATCCTTTATGAAAGTGTAGCTACTTTCTTTTGATGCCTTGGGAAGGCTGACCTGGAACAGAGACAGAACTAAGAGAATAAAGTAGGTATTTATTGAAAGGCCTTTAGGGATACACCTCAGGCAGTACAGGAGCCTGGCCAGGGCTACACCCAAGGTGGACCCAAAATGGTCACAAAATGGACAACTGGTCACGAGGTCTTACATTGTTATAAGTTTTGGTCCATTTGAATATTGGGGTTTAATTGTCCAATTGCAGCTTCAGGTTATGAAGTCTCATCCTTCTTGTTTTCTGTCTTTGGTCCACTGTTGTTTATGCTTTTGGGCCTGAAAACTTGTAACACTTCAACCTTCATTTCCTCCCACTTTGCACCTGGCCAGGTGTACGTAGTTCTGTGTCCACATTCACTGTTCTCAGGTGCAGCATTGTGTCAGGGTGCTTTTCCTGACATCCCCATTCAGGCTGTCATTGAAGGCTGTTGTCCACTTCATCTTTGCCAGTACTTGGAAATTTTTCTTTGCTTCCATTCTAAAAGCACACATGCTGTCACTAAGTGTGGATCTAAGTGAATTGTAGCTGATAGGTACATGGAAAGAGAATAAAAATAAACAGACTACTTGAGAGGTTTATGTACTGCTCTCAAAGTGGTTATACATTAGCTATTTCAGGAGCTTTTGTAAAGCTTGAATTAATGTTCAGATGTGTTGGACTCTGGTGAAAAACTGAGTAAAATGCAAAATAGATTTTTCAGGTAAGTTTAAGGAAGGACTTCTTTTGCGGTCTTTGGAAAATGATAACACATCTTGAGTGGATTCTGACTATCCATTTTATTAATTTGAGAACAGATAATAGTGCAATACTGAATGGATTCAGGGATTAGTAGAAGTATTGAGCCAACAAAACAAAGTTATTCCTGTAGATTTTGGAACTACTTCTAAAGGCTTATTGCAATTTGGAAATACCTGTCTGTCACTGTAGAACAGCAATAGAATTTCTTCTGTAAGTTGGAACAAAGGTTTGTGTGTGGTGGTGTGTGCGAGCAGTCTGGTTTCTTTGTCATTCAGTTCTAGAGATTCCCCCTCATTTTTCTTTTTGATAGAATAAGGAAATAGAGAAACAGAAGCAGGAGCAGCTGGCCTTGATTAAAAGAATTGAGGAAGAGAAAGCTCTTTTGGAGGCTGATTATCTGAAGATCCAAATGCAAACCTGTTTGGAGGAGGCTAAGAAAAAAAGAGAAGAGGAAGAGCAAGGTCAGCTGGTGCAAAGCCACAGTCTCCTTTCTACACATCAGCAGAACCAAATGGAACATGAGGTGAAGAATTACAGAAAATTGTGTGTAGATTTTTATTTACTATTATAATAAAAATAAAGAACACCATTTACCAATTTTAAACTATATCAATTAAGACAGTTTTTATTTCTTAGGCTGTGAATTAGAAATTTGTACATATTAAAGCTTCCTTTTCTAGCGTGTAAGCTTCTATTTCATATGGTATCACTGGACCCAAAGGGGTGGCACGAATCTGTGTCAGCAGAGGTTTAGGTTAGATACGATGACAAAAAGGTTGTTAGCCAAGGGGATGGTTTGGCACTGGAACAGCTCCCAGAGAAGTGGTCACAGCGCCAAGCCTCTCTGAGTTCAAGAAGTGTTTGGACAATGCTCTCAGGTACATGCTGTGACTCTTGGGGATGGCCCTGTGCAGGGCCAGGAACTGGACTGTGGTCACCTTGTGGGTCTCTTTCCACTCAGATATTGTGTGATTTTAGGATTGTGCATTTTGCTGTTGTATTGTTTCTCTGTAGTCCAAGGGGCAGCACATCTGTTTATAATACCAGTTAGTGAAATCTGATTATGGTCAGATAATGATTGTGCATATAGATGTAACCTTTTTCAAGAAGGAAGAAAGAAATGTTGGGAAAAAAAGACACAAAAATCTGCTTCTGTCTTTTTTAAATCTCAAACTGCTGCTTAAAGAAGAGGAATTTATGGAGGATGTTGAAGGAAAGTAATCTTTTTTATATATAAAATCTTGCTTCATTTGCACAACTGGTACTCTCTTGAGAGCCTGATTGCCTTGGAAGTGCAGCTACATTGGCTCATTGCTCCCTGAGTTTGCAGGGTGTATTTACCTCTTTAGGCTGAGCTGCTGTAAGCACTATTGGCTTTGATGGTGTGTGGAGAGAGAGGCTGTAGCTGGGGGCCATCTGTTCTAGAAACTCCTTTAGCTTCATTGCCTCAGGCTGAAATTTCACAGACTGCAAACGTGGTACCCAGCAGCTTCTGTAAACTTAGGCAGAGAACATACAGCTTAAGGTTGCTGCCATAATAGTTTTCTCTGAGTTAGTTGTATATATGCAATTAAAATTACTTTATTTTGATTAGACTGGAAATGTAGCAGAAGCCAGGAGTCCAAGAGAAGACAGTCACAGACAGATGATACGTAATTTTCAACAACGCCTTCTGCAGCAAAAAAGGTAAGTGTCTTTATGGGGTGTAAAGTGTCTTTATGGAATGCCTGTTCAAAGTAATTTGAATTGCCTTGATCATTGAAATTGATGTTTCTTTTTGCACTGCTCTGGAAAAATTCATGTTTTCGTTCTGTTCAGGTTGCACAAACAAACCATTGAAGAAGCTAGAAAGAATCTGCAGAAGTATCAGAATACACTGAAGCAAAGGTACTTGTCTGCTTCTGAAATACCTCTGAGCACAGGGGAGACAAAATCCATTAATTCAGAGCCTGTCTCAGAGCTGCTCCTACAGATGGGAGGAGCACAGCCCACACAGTACCAGGCATCGGAACAGGTTCACACCCAGGAATATCCGCGGTCGTCACCTGCATTTTTGGGAACATTGGGTGTGTTGGGAAAACCATCTTCACAGAGGCAGGAAGAGCAAGTGCATCATATTTGTGCTGGAAAATCAGTGCAATTTTCAGAAGCATCAAAATTGAAGCATGGAGAGTTTCACTTGCCCTGTGACTATCCTTCACAGGAACAAGTGGGAATGTTCCAGACTGCCAATAATCACATCAGAGAGCCACTGCAGTCCCATTTACTGTCAGGGTCAGTCAGGAAAGAAGTGACTGCAGTAAGAACACAACCAGAAGCACGCCAACAACACGTTAGATTTGTGCTGCCTGCAGAAAGTTCCTCTGAGTCTTCAGAAACAGTACACTCTGAAGAGTTATCTCAGAAGATATGTAACTATCAAACCAAGACAAAAGCTGGAGAAGAGCACCCATTTAAGACATCCCTTATGCCAGCAACAAAGAGATCAGCCTCAGCTGATCCTTTAGTCTGTCAGCAGGGATCTGTAGAGAGCAGCAGTAAAACAAGCCCTGATCAACTCCTCAATCTTTCTGAACCCACGATTCTAGCACATGAAGAATCTAAAGCCCAGAGTGTTGAGGAATTCTTGATATCAAAAGCAGGAGATGCATCTTCGTTAAGTTATTCTGGTATACTGAGTTTAAGGGACAGAGTGTTGGCCTCATCAGAAAGCATCCAAGCTCAGCAAAAGTATTTGAAAGAATTGCAAGAGCAGCTAGATGCACAAAGAGAAGCTCTTCTTTCTAAACAGAGAATACAAGAAAAACTACTTTTACAGAAGCAAGATAAATTGAAGGAACAGATGCAGAGACAGCAAGAGGCATTGAAAGAATTGCTAAGCAAGCAGGTAAGCTTTATAAACACTTTGGATGGGTAATCTTCTAGTAGGTGATCAAACTTAAAGTCAATGGTTTACCCCATGGAGTGTTGATAGTTTTAGGTGATTTACCATAATGAAAACTTTAATTAGGACTTGTAATTTGTAGTCAGTACTTTTCCTCTGTAAAGCTCCAAGAGCACAGTTTTGTTAAGTCTATCTAACAGAAATACTGGGAAGATCTGTGCTTGGTCTCTGAACACGATGCCTATTGAAATTGTTACATTGTCTAAAATTCGTGTAGGTAGAGTTGTCTTCATATCTATAAATGCACCTCTGTAAAACAGCCCTTGTATTAAAAATATTTAAGTAATACCTGAAAGGATACCATAAGCATCTTGAATAGATAATTTTTAAAACTTGGTTTTTTGTGTGTACCCACTAGGAAATAGGTTTGGCAGCTGCAGTCTTGAGTTGTAACTTACTTGTTTCTCAGTAACAGAAGAAAAATCCAAGTTTATTTTTGAGCTTCTAAAGAGCCTCCTTTTGCCTCTCCTTGTGGTTGTTTTTAAACAGAAGTCATCTTAGAAGGATAAATGTTCCGTATAATTCCTGTCTTTTGATTTTGCAGTCTCCAAGCAGCTAAAATTCTTGAATTCAGGAGCTGAAAAACTAAAAGCAGACTTTTCAAGAATTGTTCCTATTAAAAATGATGAGTAGTCTTGATCTAATCTCACAAAGGCCTTGAAAATGTAACTAATTGTGTTTTAGCACATTAGGTTTGTAGAGCTCAGTAAAATACCTCCATGTCCAAATGTTTTTGTGAGCTAAGCAGATCTGTCTGGTATTGTGCATAATTGAACTACTTTCTCAACGTGGTCAATATTGTCCTGCATGGAATACACACAAGACAAAATGCTCTTTTGATTAATGAGTATAAATATAATCTTATGTAAAACTATTTCCCCCCTTTTAAGGTGAGACACATGTGCCCAAATGAAGAGATGACAGAGGCACAAAAGCCTGTCATTAAGAGAAGTGACTTCTTCCAAGTCTCAGAAAACTACCAGCAAGAGAGTGGCAGGAGTAAATCTCACAGAAGTGAAACAGTTTCACAGTGCATTGGTCCAGTTGAGCAAACTGGTAAGGCTGTTATGTTATTTTTCATTATAATTTGTACTACTTTACAGCTGAGATGGAGTTCTCTTCCATCTCTCCAAGTTAATTTGAGACGTGTGTGTGTGTACACGTATTATTGCACCATAATAAACTTTGTTTTGCAGAACAATCTGAGAAAGTTCTCTGTAGAGAACAGAAATGGAGATCTTCCAAACCACCAGTGACAAAAGTCAAGTTAGGGCTTGGTTTGGAACAACATGAACTTAGTGTTATACCAGAGGTAGACACACCGAAGAGTTGCAGCCTCTCTTTGGCAGGTAATGTATAAAATACATAATAAGTGCTGTGTACGAGTAGTAGACAGTAGATTGGAGGAATATAGTCTTTTCCGAAGAGTCGTTGAGATTATTAGGAAATAATAGCTGATACTGTTGCCTTTCTTAAAGTATAACTTATATAGTAGCAAAGTTGTAGTTCAGAAAAGTTTATTCTGTGTCTGTCTAGAAAAACATAACTTAAACAAAATTTCACCAGGAAAAGAAAATTCAGTTGCTCCATGAGCTGAGTTCCCTGTTGATTTTTCCTTTGTGTAGGATCTGTGGTAATAGGCAGTTGTAATTCTAAAGAGAGGCTGGTAGATTTTGTTAAAAAAATTGATCATACCAAGAAAGTGATTGTGAAATCTTTCAAGTAAGGTGTTAATATCAAGCTTCTACAGAAACTTCTGGACTATCATTTTAGGTTATTTTTTCTAGTGAAAAAATACTCGTTGCAAAATAAAATTTGGAGAGCAATGAAAATTTTATAAATATATTTGTTACAGTCTGCAAGCAATATCTTGCAATTGTCTATAAGGAACATTATTTAACAGGTACAACAAACTCATGTTTTCTAAAGGTAAACATTTAATTTTTTTCAATGTCTCTTCATATCTAAAATGTAATGCATATTTTACAAAGTTTTTCATGATGTGTTCTTAAAAAGGCTCAGCAGAACAATGTGAGTAATTATCAGGCCATCAGGCTGGCAGTCACTGTAAAATAATGAAACAGCTGATATGGGACATCCTTCAATTAAAGGGAAGTAATTAATGTTAGTCAGCATCAGTTTATGCAGAACAATTCTTGTTGGACCAATTTGATACCTTGATTAGACAGCAAGTTCTGTTGGGGAAGGCTTTGATGAAAGAATATATTTATGTTCTCTAAAGCACTTGGCTTAGTAACTTACACATAGCTGTGTAATACTGTATTATGATCCACAGGTGATTTATTCCTTTATTATCAAATCATTGGTTATAGTAGTTAGTAAAAACTTGAGATTTTTATTGGATTGTGTGGCCAAAAAGGGCTGTGTTGTGGGAAGTGTTGTAGAGAAAAAAAATCTTTAAACCAGGGCAGAGAAGTTGTATTACCTCTGGATCTGGCAAAGTTACTGCAAGTTTTCTTGGATTTGCTATGTGAAAAAATTTGTTCGAGTTTTTTTTTTTGAAGAAATACTTTGGTGGAGTTAGGAATTAGTTTTTGGGAAGTCTATGATCTGTATAATGCATAGACTGATGTGATAGGGCTAAAGTCATTAAAATGGAGACCATGCAAATTCAGCAGTTTACTTCTGTAGAATGGAATGTGCATCTTAATGTTCCTCATGAAGTGCAAAACACGTCCTTTTTATACCTAAACTGATTACAGATGTTTTAAATTCAGATAAAACAGGTGATGGTACTGGAGAAACTTCTCTGATTTCAACATCTGGGAAGTTTGCATGTGTGGAACGTCACAGTCATGCTCTTCATGAAGGCTCCTTTCCTTTGGGCATAACACACTCTGAAGGAAAAGCCTCCAGTGGAAGTCCAAGGCAAAGTAGTCCATCAGGGAGATTATTAGAAGAATTGCTGATGATGGCTGCTGAAACTTCATATGAGTCAGGTGAGGAAATCCTCTCCCTTCAAGAACACCATGCAGCATTGCTGATTTTGCTGGTGTTTATTTGTAGAATATGACCTGACTTGTTAAAGAACATGCAGTGCTATTTAATGCTATTGAATTTTGAGTGTAAAAAAGGGTGTTTCAATAAGCACTTGTTTCAGAATGAATGAGTTTTTATGTTTTGGGTTTTTGTGATCCATTACCATTCTGGTAACAGGTCCACACTGCAGTAGTATACTTCACTGTTGGTCAACAGTTTCTTATCCAGGGCATGTGTTTTTCATCTGTAACCTTTAGAATTGTAAAGGTTTGCAGGTATTCCAGGTGGGAACCTGTTCTGGGCAGACCAGTGACGTTCCTGATTCAGTACCCAGTGACTCTTGTATTGATACAAAGGAAATCAGTGCTTAAAAAGACCTCTGGAGTGTTAATGTGTAGATGTAATGTGTAGACATCCACTGAAATATCTGTGTATAAGAAATTACTTAAAAATATGGTTGAGACAGAAAATAGAAGGCTGAGGTCATTGTCAGCTCAAAAAAACTTTGAAAGAATAATGTCTTAGATATGACAGACAGGAAAATTGAGAATTGTAGAATATTTCAAATTTAAAGACCTATAAGGATCATCAAGTCCAACTCCCTGCTTCTCCCAGGATTACCTAAAACTAAACCATTGCCCAGTTTCTCCTTGAGCTCTGATAGCCTTGGTGCTGTGATCACTTCCCTGGGGAATGTGTCCCAGTAACTGACCTCCCTCTCAGTGAAAAACCTTTTCCTAATGTCCAATCTGAGCTTGCCCTAATGCAGCTTCATTCCATTTCCTTGTGTCCTATTGCCTTGTTTAGTGTCAGGTGATTATTTTGTATCTGCAATTTCTGTGTAATTAGGAAGTTGTGACTATCAGCTCACAGTGCATTAGCCTTGACTCTCAGCTTGTGAGACTAATACAATGCTAGAGTTGAGCCAGACACCTGGAATTTTCACAGAGCAACTGTGACAGCTCTCCTGACTAGGAAAAGTCTGCGTATATCCAGTATTCAAGAGATGTCCATTCTACTTTGACCTTTTCTAGGAGCCATCATAGGCTTTTCACATGCTCCACTGAACAGGTCAAAAAGAACAGCAGTGCAATATTGTAAGGACTGATAAAGCTTTATTCTTGTCTGTGTGTGAAGAGCTTTTATTGAACAAGAACAGCTTTGAGGACAGGCCATGTTCACAGGTAGCAGAGTTGTTCTGATTCCATAAAACAAAACAAGCTGTTTTGGTTTTCAAGAAAAAAGTTTTTAGTTAGAAAGTTTTGTGAATGTTCAAAATAATTTTGTTACAGGGATGTAGAAACCTACAAAACATGTGGGTAACTAGACTGGCTTTGTAGAAGAGCAACGATGACTAGTTTGTAAAACATTCACTAAAACAGTTTGAAGCTTATTACAAGATGACAGCATTGAATGGTCCAGTACAGTTTTCAGGATTCATCTAAAATATTATTGGAGCTGCAGAGGAGTTTTCAGGAAGTTGGCAGCTTTTGTATGCCCATCGTTACCAGCAATACAACTATGTAGTAAACATCTACTGGTTCTGCTAGAAATTTCACCACTGGTCCTAAGCTTTAATTTTTCATTTAATTTGCATTGAGACATCATTTCCAATTCAACCAGATTTACTTGAAATTGGAGTTGTTTGGAATAAGTACATATAAGCTCATTTTCCTTCAGCTATTTATTTCTCAGAATGCCTCTTTTGAGGTATATCTATTTTTGAACTTCAGTTATCATGAAAACATTTTGTCTTTTAACAATATTTAAAGAAAAGACTTTTATTTTTCTGAGTAAGTTGTAGAATCATTGCTAGAGCAGCTGTTACCAAATTAATATTTTATATCTTGATGGAGTGTCTTTTTACATGATAGAATATTGTATATGAACAATGGAATAGTTTATGGAAGAGGATTAGGAATCTTCATGTGAATGTCTATATTAAAAGAAAAAAAACCCAAAGCTTCTGTGATTATGTGTTTAATAAGAGGATTGCCCTCTTGAGCAGATCAGCAACCAAAAGTGCCAGCAATAATCTTGATAATGTGTAGGCTGTGAGGCTCTCTGTGGTACTTTCAGTAACTAGTGTGGTATTTCAGCAAGAAAATCTACAGTCCCTTGCACTTTAAATACAAAGTTTCTGATGGGAGAATGTAAGGTTCATTTTAGGTTGTTGCTTATGATTTTTTATTTAATTTTGTTTTTAATTTTTTTTTCTACTTGATTCTTACCAGAACATTTATTTCATGTTTTCAAGATGTTAGTGTATCTCTACAGGTAAGAGCAAATGAGTGCTTTGTGTGATCCTTGACCTTGTTCTTTGAAGTTATGTTCTTGGTGGTTTGAACCTTTGACCAAATAATGTAAGTCTCTATAACTTACGAGTTGTGCTGCTTTCATGATTACAGAACCACTAGATGTGTACAAATCCTGAGTCACAGCTCACATGCTTTATCAAATCAGGCATAAAAGATGAAAAGAGAAAGTCAGAAAACCTTTCTAAAAGCTTTTTACATGCAGATGCTTTATCAACAAAGGTGAGTTTCCTTTGATAGGAGAGTTGCCTTGGGTAACAGGCAGATCTTTTTAAAAGTCTGTGATTAGCTGCCTGTGTAATTTGCCTCTCAAATTTAGAGGCAGCCATGTCTGTAAAATGGATCTTAAGGACTGCTTGTGGTTAGGGGGGTGAATCCCTGTGCTCAGTATTGAGTGGTTGCAAGTGCTGCACAAACTGATCAGAGTTTGCAGCCAGAGTACAGGTAACTGCTGTAGTGCTGTTGCATTGAGTGCCACCAGTGAGCCTAAAATCTGAATTGCTCTTTTACATGCCACTAATGCATCGATAGGATGATTTGGGAACTTTGGACACGTGATGTTCTTTCCAGTCCTATTTGGTTAGAATGAGCTAATAGAATTTAAACTGTTAATGGAGAATTGCAGAATAACCCTGCAGGTGAGACAGGCAGTTTGATGGCATAAACTTAATTTCCTGAGGAAGTCAGCCTGGAACTAGTTGACTAGGTTTGATACATACACCTCTTCCACAGTTCTCCTTCAGGACATATCAGCAGGCTTGTCTCTCTGTATTCATCTGCAGTGGTTCCCTTGAACAGTGTTCCAGATGTGATTATCTTCATGTGTTGCTGCTACTCTGTACAGGATGTTATTCCAAGCATGACTTTTTTTTGTGATCCAAGCTAACCTAAGATTTCAGTTTATTGTCAGTAATCACAAATAGTTGTCCATAATTCATCATTTCAACAAACTGTCTTTTCCATTACCAGTTTAGCTTTTTGTTTGTCTACATGGCTGGATTTGGACTAATCCCTGTTGTATATTGTCTTCACTGAGTAGCTGGATTTCTGGTCATTTGTCTTTCAAATTGCACCCTAAAATAATTGTTGCTATTTTAGTGCCATTTCTGTTGGGGGAAAAAAAGGCATTTGGTATATTACAGATTCAGCTTTTAAACATAAATTCTTCCTGACATTGTGGTGGCCAGGAAGTTAAAACATGAAAGTCCCATGTTGATGTCAGGATGCTGTGAGGAAAAAGAACCTCGCACTATGATTTTAGAGGAGGGAGAGAAGACTGAGAAACCCTCCTTTGTGAATCACCAAATACAGGATTTTTAAGGATATTAATACAATAAAGTCATGGGATATAAGCATGGATTTTTAATTAAATAATTTGGTTTATAGCATGAAATTGATACTGTTCATCCCTGGTATTAATATCACAGGAACAATGCAGGTTATTACAGTTCAGTAATGAAACATTTGTAGCATAGCTGTCCATAGAATTTATATACAAGAGATTATTAAGTGCTTGAATCTCATCTCTAGTGTATCCTGAATTATTGCCTGTCATGGTGATATTCTAGAGAAAATAAAATAACTTCCTGTAGAAAAATATCTCTAATGTTGATGGAAAGGTATCAGGAAATGGAGAATTATGTGGTAGCTTGTACCAGCATTTACCTTTTTATCAAAATTAAAAATATATAGTCTATTTCTAGTTTCTGAACATCTGACAGCCATTTCTAGCCATTTCTGCTTCTTGTTATTACTTTAGGTTTAGCAATCTTTTGTACTACACATTTTTTCTCCTGTGGAGATATTTACATAGCAATTGATTAGATGATTGCAGTTTTGATACTACTTCAAGGAATTTTCTTGAAGGCCTTACTCATTTTCAGGATCCTCTGTCTTTTATATCCTGCTCCAAGGAAGAGAAGCAGACTTGAGCAGAGTACTTGGTCTCTAAATAAATGTGTTTTAGATGTATTTCCTTTCATGTTTTGTACTTTCTCCTGGATGTCCCACTGGGTAATAGTGGCTATAAGAAGTCTTGGATTTTTTTTCCTCTCCCTGAAATGAGTTTCAAAATGTTTCATATTTACTGAGAACACAATCTTTATTATCGTCACATCTTACCGATCCATCACTGTTGTTGCTTTACAGAGGAAACATCTCCCTTTTTTTATAGTATGAATTAGAACAATCAGAGTTTGCCATCTGGTAAGAAACTGAGTTTCAGCGTGTACAAAGTACAAACTAGTGTTAGGATTTAGAAGACATTAGATCTGCCTAAACAGAGACTCTTACAAAAGCTGGGGATTTGAAATGCCTGTTATTAGCCTTTTTAGAATTGGGAGAAAACATACCTACTTCACTTGTGTTTCATTTCAGTTTCATACTTAGCACTTTTTTCTTGAAAACTATACTAGAAATAAGAATATGTATTCGATAATTATGATTATTTGTATTATGATAACTAACTTACAATCATAGAATTGCCAAACTTTGAAGGTGCTTATCAGCATTGAATGCAGAAATTGCATTTTTTGGGTGCTGCTGTGCTGGGTTTTTTGCGCAGATACTGAGGTGTAAGAGCATTATGGCAAAAGTGACTCAGTTCCATGGTAGTAGTCATGGTGTAGTTAAGCAGTTCAGTGTTTCTGGTTTCTCTGATTCACTTGGAATGTCTGCTTTTCTTTGTGATCACTGTAAAGGTGGATTGTAAAGGATTCCCCCCACTCCAGTGAAATGATTGCTGTAACACTGGCAAAGCCACGTTTCTTTCTGCTAAGCCAAAACATGAATTTTGAGCTCTTCCTGCCTGCTCTGTGGAGAGCACTCAGGGTAGTTAGAAATTTTAGGGAGGCATGTCAAGGACTACAGGTTGCTGATGAAACTGGTGGTATGGTGGAGCAAAAGCTGTTGTGTAGGTGAGAGGAAAGTTGTTAAGGATGGGCAGAATCAGTGCCCAAAGAGTGAGGCCAGCAGCAGTGGAGTGTTACTGCCCTCTGCTGTGCAATGCTCACTGTGAACTTGAAAATGGCTTTTTGTTCCTTATTGCTTCTGTTACTTTTGTGTTCAGCCCAGTCCCAGGATTCTCAAGTGTCTGAAGATTCACCAGCTGTTGCTGCTGAAAGTGGAGAGAGACCTACAACAAGTTCTGGACCATCATTCAGGCTTGATAATCATCAGGTTGGTCATATCAAAATAATCACATAACTCATTCTTTATTTATATCACAGTATGTAATCTTTCTTTCTCGTTTTGGGTAGCTAAGAGTGGGTGCACTATTCTAGATGCAGCAGTAATACAAACACCAGTAAAGAGGTAACCACTGTGATGTATCTGGTGGCTCTGTTCCTGTTCATACAGAAGGGATGCTGTTGTTCCTCTGTCAGGGCACACCATGAGCTTACACTCAGCTTGCTGAGACTTCTTTTTTGCAGTGCTGCTCCCCAGGCACACCCAGCTGGGACTGGTGCTCTGGCTTCTTCCTTCCCAGGTGCTGGACTTTGCCCTTGCTGGGTTTCATACCATTCCTGCAGAGGCAGCCTGAGAGGTGCTTCCAGATTCCAGCCCTGCTGTTCAGTGCATGGGATGCTCCTCCTGTCTTAATGTATCTGCAAATTTGATAAAAGTGTGGTGTCACCCCCTCTGGGTCATTGCCAAGGACAGAGCCCTGTCTACTTGTTCCTCACCTTCACAGAGGTGTAACCCTTCAGGCACTGACTTGTGAGCCTGATTATCCAGCCAGGTTTTTACCCTTCTTACCACCTCCCCATCCAGGCTGCAACATTCAAACTGGGATCATAGAATATTGTGAGTGTTAAAAGCCAAAACCAACACCAATCTGCCTCCTTTCTCTCACTCAAAGATTCCATCATTTTGCTGGCAAATAAAAACAGTATTTAAAACAGGCTGTGTATTACATGGATATATAAAAGTACCTTAGAATGTAGATGTTTTATATGTGTATGTTAAATACATGTATACATATATATATATGTATGTATATAGTAGTACATAATGAAAAATGTAGCAGAAAGGTTTCCTAGATTTTTTATTTTCTTAGGGCACATTTTAAGTCAGAGTTTGAGAACTGTTCACATCTAATTCTTCAAAATTTTGAAGTACAAGAACCGTCATTATCTGCTTCGTGACTTTGTAGAGCTTACCTTAAAATTAAAGAAGATAATGCTTTAGAAGATTTTGTATAATTTAGTTTAATTTCATAGAATTAGATTTTAAGTCTCCTGTATGCAAAAAGCTCAATATTGGAAGTAATTGTAAAGTTAATGAGTTTTTAATGTTTTGCATATATGTCCCTCTGAGATCCACAGTTCTACTGAAGTGGATCTGTGATGAGAAATAGCCAAATCTGACCACCAGAAGATATAACAATCTTCCTGGTGTCGTGATTTATATGCAGTTCTGAGAGGCTTTATGTGAGAGTGAGTGATTGTGTGTCTGCGTGTCTGTGTGAGAGAGAGGGGGAGGGGGGTGTTGGGGAGTGAAGTGCCTGGGACATGGGGTGTGAATGTGTTGTACTGAGCAAGGATGAATCAGTATTTGCCTGACTGTGCAAAACATGAAGGCTCCTACACTTGAACTGAGCTCAGGATGAAAGGTCTGGGTTTAAAGCTTTACTTCTGAACATGTGAATACATGGTAACAGGTGTGTTACTTTATCCTAGGAAGTACCAGGTTCAGAGGCTTTCATGCAGCGAATGCCCTGTGATGTAACTTCAACAGTTTCCACTGGCAGCTTTTCAACCAGGGAAATGCTGAATGCAAGCCCCGTTGGCACTGGTGAGTGTTCAGGTTTTGTTGTTCTTGTAAAAGGAAAATTGTGGTTTAATTTTATGGCTGACTGGGTCTAACTCACCAAACCTGAAATTCTTCTGAAATGAGCTTGTGTCAAACTTCACTGAAGGTTGATTAATACACCCTACAGAGCTGAGTATAACCAGAATGTTTTCTTAGGCACTCATGATTTTTTACTCTTATAATATTATTATATGTCTGCTTTGGCAAAGGCTGTTTTGAGTTTTATTATGCAGCTGTAACACTAGCAGCTTCCAAGTGGCAGTTTTTGTTTTAAAAATTACCTTCAAAAGATACACTGATAACAGTTTCCTGATCAATATATATCATAGATTATTGCAGAGCTATGATTGTCTTGCTGTTAAGATACTTGTTCCAGTATCTGCTTGTCACCACAGTAATTCTCAATGACTTATTTGTGAAAATGTCAATTGAATGCCATATTGACTTGTAATAGTTTTCTGGGAAATATGTGTTCTTACTATTTTTTGTCTATAGTCTGCCTCTTGATGTTGTTAGTTTTTCATAAAATCAAAAATAATTCCTTTGTAATAAATACATAAGTGCTCCTCACATTATTACTTGTGATCATAGAAGTGAGTTTGAAATCGATCAGATAGTGACCCTTGGATTGACTTACTTTGAGGCTTAATACTGTGTTATTCTGACATGCATCTGATTTCTTAAGAAACATATGTATATGTTATTCCGTGTTTATAAATCAGTTTTTGAAGATTACAGTTTTTACAGCCTGAGATTTCAATGGCTCATTTTAACCCTAATGTTTCAAGCAGATGTTAAGTAGTAAACTTTATAACACAAAAGACGTATCTGTGTTTTATTGATGTAAGAAATCTAAAGCCATTTCTAAGATAATTTTCTTGTAGTTTTTTCTTCTGTATTCTTTTTTTAGTTGTGAAAGAAAAATACCAGAAGTTTTGTTATTTGACTAAATAAATTTTTCAAGTCTAGCTGTGTCTTTGCCATGCACTCAGTGCTTAGTAATGACCTTTTCTGGTAGCTTTGTGCAATTCCTCTGTAAGCTTATGGATAAAGAAGGGTTGGTGTATTGTTTAGGAACATGATTTTGGTTGTCTTGATCCCTCAGATTTCTAGTGTTGGTATAAAGCAATTTCTGTTTGAGCACGAATAAAACCACTGTGGGGTGTCATAAAGATATTCAAGATCACATGAAAGGATTGACACATTTATATGCAGTAGGAGGTAAAAATGTGCTAGTTAGCATAAAATAGCAGTGTTAATTCTTCTCTGATTTTATAATTTCATTATTTCCTAAGTCTACATTCTGTATAAGTGCTAAGCTGTGAAAGTGCTACGTACTGACTGCTCCCTAATTAGATACTAGCAACTTGCATTTGTGAAAATGTGTGGTAAGGTTTGTAGGAGCGTTGACAGGAGACAATTAAAGAGACAATGCAAAAGGTATTTGTATATCTGCAGGATTCTATAGGCTTTATTTACTGTATATACAAACAGCTTGTGATATGTGCATTGTTTGGGGAGTTTGGGGTTTTTTGGTATTGTTTTTATGTTTATAGGGGGGATGTTTCTGGGGGTGTTTGTTTTTAAAATAACCTCTTTTCCTATAGCTCTAGCAACTGAACTCTGTTTTCCTGAAATGGAGAGACCTTTCCCAAACTTCCATCACCAGCTCTTTCAGCCTTTGGAACCAAGTGTTGACTTCGATACATCATCATCATCATCATCATCCTGTTCTCAATACAGAATTTCCCAACACAGTAGAGAATTCAGCAAGGTACTGCAGTAAAAACTCCAGTGGAGGAAATGCTTTGGCTGAAGATTTTTGTAAGATTTAAATGGTTAATCCCTATACTGTTTAGAAAAAACACAGCAGTATTTTTTATATATGTAGATTGCTGATTGTAGCAGAAATGTGACCCAAAAATCAAAAACTACCTTTTTCTTTTTGTCCTTTCCTTTTATCCTTTTCTGAGAAAATTAATCTTAAATCAAAATTATTTTTTATGCCACTAGACTTCAGAATTTTCAAGAGAAAGTCCAGACGTGTCTGCATTTCTAGAAGGGGAAAACTCTGGTCTGAACAGACAAAGCAGCAATCTGCCTTCTGGTCTTGAAACAAATGGGCAAAACATTACATCAGAAGAGGGATCTGCTAGAGAAAACGCTACTCCAGGTATGTTCAGTGTAGTCAGATCAGTGCTTTCAAAATCAGCTTTGTGCCCCTGTGTAAATACCAGCCCTTAGTGTGGGTTTGCAGTGTTGGAATGGGGACAGATCTCACTTCTCTCAGCCCTGCTTTGAAATGTCTTAACTCTGCTGCACTCTGGCACACAGTCTCCTCCACCACCTTTAATGGTAGGACTAAATTTCTTAAAGTTCATTCCTTCAGCAGTTATTACTGTGATACAAAAGCAGACTGGTGTATTCAAGTCACTGGAATGGATATTATGTTACTTATTCCTTCTGCAGTGATTTGGTTAGCAAAGAACTATCAACTCTGGCTGAAACTGTCCTTTCTCAAGTATTTGTTAATGTATATCCATTACTTTGTAGTTTGAGTAAGGTAAGAAGGTTCCAAAAATTAAAAAGTAATTTAAACAACACTGTTGTCTGTTCAACAGATGCTGTTCTAGTGAAATGCCTCCCCAGTAATTAATGTTGATAATTCTCTTTGCCCAGCCTCTTCTGGGGAAAAATGGTATCTTCTATGCTCAGGTAAAGAGAGATAGTTTAGGGTGCAATACTGTACCGTGTAGAACAGTAGTCCCTGTTCCAGTTTGAATGTCGCTTTCTGCTTTGAAGATTTTCTGCCCAAGTAATGGTGTTTTGGATTGTTTTCTTTCTGATTTAGAGACTTTGTTGCAGGCCCAAAAGAGACTCAGAGGACTTCCATTCACAGAGTATAAGCTGTAAAATGTTCAGACTTCCAGTGTAGTTGTGTCAGCAACATCATAAAGCCCATCCCTAAACATACTGTAAGAAGCAACAGAAAGTGTTGTTTCTTGAAGTTTTGTGTACAGGGATGGAATAATTTTCTGTAATGTTAATGGTATTATGTTGGAGGAAACTTAAGCAGTTTTTGAAACAAAATGTTTCTTCCTATTTACTAGACTTCTTGTTCTACATTACTGAAAAGTCTTCTTATAGAGAGACTTAAAGTGGAAATTCTGTCTTATCAGCAATAAGTTTGACTTCTGACAATTTTTGAAACAGGATCTGAGGAATCTTTTCACCCTCTGCAATTAGACTCTACTCTGAGTGATGACTGTCAGAATGCTGATCAGCCAGGGGATATTAACACTGTGTCACAGAGACCTTTTAAACAAACCCTTGGAATTACACACAGAGGCAATGAGAACTGTATTTCACCTGCAAGTGGATATGAAGAGCTGTCAAGAAGTATGGAATGTATTAGTCTCCAGTGTTCAGTGGAAGATTGGCAGAATGAAAGTCTGGTTCATCTGGAAGAGCAAAAATCATTTTATCAACTAGATCCTGCACCAGTTACAGTGGGTGAAACTTTAAAAGAGACCATGTCTTCTGAAAAATTACCTTTGGAGGCATTTGATAAGAAGAAGCATGTGAAGCTTCCTGAAAAATCAGTTCATGTAGATGAAGTAAATAAAGCTGTGGAGCTGCATTCCCAGTGCAATGTGGATATAAAGGAGCCAGATCGAAGCTTTCCAGAAGGACAGGAATCTCTGAGGGTTCTCAGAGAAACCAGCTTGGAAGACTCAGACATCCATTTGCACAGTGTTGTACAACAGAACAGTTCTTTATTCCAAAGACATGAAAAACATTCTCATCCTGTGCCCAGAAGCTCATGTCGTATTCCAGTCTGGGTGAGTAGAGCAGATCTCCAAAAGCAGGAGTTTTGTTGTTGCACAAAGTTATCTTAGACCTTTAATATCTGAAAGCTTGGCAGATGTTGATTTTACAATTCCAGTTCCTGTTTCCTGGAGTTTTGCCCTTCCTCCTTCTTCCAGGTTGTAGCACTGAGATAAGTAGCAGTAGTTTAAATGAGCTGAGTTCCCACAATAGCTGGGGGAGCTGGAGCATCCCTGCTGCATCTCCTTCTCTTGGCACCAAGGGACAGAGCTCAATGCAGCTGGGTTACCTGGCATGGGTGCCTCACTGAACAGCCCCTGGCTCCATTTAGAAGCCTGAAGGCAGTAAATAAATTAATCAAAGCATTGGCAAACTTAAAGAAATAGCATTGATGTAGCTTAAAAAAAAATTGCCCTAGAAGTAAATAATTTAAACTTGTGGAGAGGGGGAGTTTTTGTGGTTGGTTGCTTTGGGTTATTTGTTTCAGTTTTTTGAATTCTGATATACAAATATTCTTTCTGGATTTCATTTACTGCTTGGGACAGGTTTTCTTTCTTCTATATGTTAAATGAGCTTCCTTTTCTCTGACAACAGTTGTTGCTCTTGCTGAAAATACTGGATTTTTACTTGTTTTCCTTACTGATGTCTTGATTAATTTATTTTCTAGGAGACTGAGTCAGGGCATGGTATTATGGAAGAGCCTGAACTCACTCTGATAAGCTCCAATGACATCAGTATTGTAGAATCAGACACTGGGCATCCTAACCAAGAGAAAATGAAGGAGGGTGCAATGGATAACTCAGCATGTGTGGATCAGTCTCAGTGTAATGTTTTTACTGAGGTGAGCATTATCTAATGTGATTCTGTTTTGAACTTAGTATTAATCACAATAAGGAGAGGCCCCACTGTAGCAGTTCATCCACTGTTGCAAAACAGTGATGGTTGGGTTCTCCAAGCCTTGTAATTGCTTTGGGTCATCTTGGTTTGATGTTGTGTTTTCCAGACAGATCAAATAGATCTAAATCTGGGGTATTCATTAGAGTCACTACCTTGTCATATTGATCTAGATAGAGTTTGGGAGGACTTGCTACAAAAACCAAAACCATCTTGCTGATGTTTGCAAGACTGAATTGTATCTTATTAGATGAAAACTGAATGAAAGGAGAGTGTGGGATAAAATGAGAAGTACAAACTAAACAGGAAAAAAGAGGAGAAACCCCTCACCTTGTGAGGATGGAGCCACACCAGGCTGAGACAGCAGTTAGAGTTCATGGGGAAAATGAATCAGCTCTTCATAACTGCCACACTTAATTAACCCATGGTGTTCTTTTTGCTGCTTGCTTATCTAAAGCAAAGGCTGTAAATTGCAGAGGGGCTGGGCTGGAATGAGCCAATAGTTTGGGTGCTGAAGCACTGATGTAGAACCAATAAATCTGTGTCTGTTAGATGAACAGATTAGATTAAATCATGCACTAATTGCAAGAGGCATCTAGAGAATTCCTAAACGTGGATGGTTTTTTATCAAGTAGTTGATACATGGGTGAGGGGGAGGTTGGCAGCTGGAGGCTCTACTGCAGCAGTGGGTGTCACATGCCTCTGGGAAAAGGGGAGAAAGGACAGAGCAGGAAGAGAATGATGGGGAGAACTGGTGGAAAGGAAAAGAAATTGGATTTGCAGACCTGTGTTAAGAACACGCAATAGAAATCTGGTGGGCAAAAAGTCTTTAATGGGTGTTTTTGGCTTTTTTGAGTTTTTTTGTTTGGGTTTTTTTTTTGGTTTTGTTTTTTTAGTTTTAAAATGTTTTTAGAAAACAGCTTTTTCATACCTATTACCAAGATCCATTTCTGATGTTCCTTTGCATCAGGTATAAAGGCAAAAGCATGGTTTTTATTTGCAGAGGGTCTATGCTAGTGGTACAGTAGTACTGCTTCACTTAAATTTGTTGTATATTTTAAGCATTTCCAGTCCAATCACTGATCCTTTTGAAACAGGAGAGAGAATTCTTACCACTAGCTCCAGATGCAGATTGTTCAGCATGCATAAGGCCTGACAGTTCTCCCAAAGCCCAGAGTCCCAACAAGAGTCACTGTCCATCACATCAGAATACAGGTAATTATGTGATATTTCAATACACTAAAGTTGAAAGTAATTTTTCAGTATTAAAATCATCAACAAAATACACCTCTCATTTGGAAAACTTAAAGCTGCTTTTACTTAGGCAAGTGGATCCTGCAGTTCAGGCTTGGTCTGTAGTACCTTTGACCAAGGTTTAGTGTGTGTCAGATTGACTTGTCTCTTCCTGGGCCAGGTTTGCTCTCATGAAACTTCAGAATCTCTACCCTACACTTGTTTGGTATTGTAATGATTTAATTTGGAAAAAATCTGTGTTGTTTTCTGATTTGTTGTTATAGGTTATATACCTTTGATAATTTCTCATTTTTTGTTAGTCCCCCAAGTCCTGTAGCCAAAGAATTATCCTTTTTTTTCCCCTATTATGATGATAATCTGGAATAGTAAAATACTGACCTTTTTTTGTCCAAGATGAACTGCAGTAATGTGAAGCTCAGGAATTCACAGAACTTAATTCTGTTAGGGACTTGTCAGGTCTTCAATATGTTTTGATGCACCCAGATGCTTTTGTTGCAGTATTTCTCAAAGCATTTGTCTGGGCAGACCTACTGACCATTACTGGATTTCATAGGTCTGAACTGCTGCTGGTTCTGCCTCATCATTCAATGCCATTCTCCTCATGGCTTTTACAAGAGTGCTCAAGCTTGGCATTTTAGGAGAAGTACCTTGAAATGCATGACTTACTGCTCATTGTTAACAGTGAGAAATGTGGAGACTTCTCCTTTTCTTTCACAGTGATGATGCTGGAATTCGCAGCCACACCTGGAAGTTTACAAAAATCTTTTTTAAAAAGAAAGCAGAATTTCATCCAGGAATCTCAGAAAAGGGTAGAAGCAATAAAAAATAAGGAGAGAGAAAATGAAAAGCTGGAAGCAAGAAAGCTTACAGGAGGAAAATCTGAGAATCTAAGAAGCAGACAGAAGAAGTCTGGTCTTCTCTCTGGTAGGTTTATCTGGGGGCAAGACACAGCATTAGGTATCCCTTCAATTGCTGTTTTATATCAAAGAATAGATTTTATATTTGCTACATGTTTGCTACTGCAGACCTGGGATATTCTTAAACTTGTTTTATCAGGGAATCAGGGAGTTCTGTTTCCCCCACTGTCTGGCTGCCTCCTCAGTGTTGTAAAGGCCCTTACAGGAGCTCTTCACATTTGACAATCAGCCCACCTTTATCATGGTGAGGTGCCTCTGCAAACAACAGCTGCTTCTCACAGAACAGCCACGTTTAGCAGAGTGGTGCAGCTCTAGTGCCTGGTCCTGGGGACTTGCAGGTTGGCTCTCTTTGCAGGAGAGCCATGGATGGCCTAAAGCACAGGCAGCAGCCTCAAGAGTGAGACTGGGAGGATTTATTTTAGCTCAGGATGTTGTCTCTTGCTTCCATTCTGCTCGCTTGTTTTGGGTTTTGTCATGTCATTTAAAAATCTTTGAAAATATCTCATGCTTTTGAGGTAGCTGAACTAGAGATTTAAATTTAAGATGTGTTTGGCCTCTTATATTTTCCCCTAGGAAAAAATGGTGCACTTGCCAACCAGTTGAAAAAAGTAGAAGTGAAAGTATCTTCTCCAGAGGATAGGAAGTCTGGAGAAATTGAAATGCACCAGCGTACATCCAGGTATTGCATGGACACAAGGGGGAGGAGAAGTTTAACTACTTTCTTGGTTTTTTTTTTTTTAATGAATCTGTGTTTTGTGAAAGCTGCTGCTCAGTCTGTGCTCTTCCAGCTGGACCCAGTGCTGCTTAACAGTGAGCGGGGGGGAGCAGCCAGGTGTGTCTGATGCAGGTACCTGCTGGGAAATGCCCTTGCAGAGGTGGCACAGAGGGAGGCCACTGTGCTGGTGTCACCCTGCTGAGGCAGCTGTGCCACTTAATGCCTGACATGGGATGAAATTGGATGCCAAGTTCACAGTTGCACTTGGGCACTTACAGGAGCAGTAACAGGCAACAAGTGCAGCTCTGAATGGGGAGGGGGTTTGTTTGATGCAGCTGAAAAAGAATCTGAAGGGATTCTGGATTACTGGAGAGTGCAGTTTTCCCAATTGCTAGCAACTGAGCCATGGCAAACCCTTAAGCTTGTTAACCTACTCCATCTTTGCCACTGCCCTCCTGTCCAGACACTGATTTTTTCTTTCTGTTTTCTCAGACTTTATAATCAGCTTGCAGAAGTAAAAATCAGAAATGAAGAAAAAACAAGGCAAGAAGCTTATGCTAAAAACAGAGAAAAGGCTAAAGAGTTTCAAAAGGTAATATTGTGCTACACTGTCCTCTTGCCCTTGGGTCTCACCATTTCACTGAGCTTCCAATCAGAGTAATTGAGAATTGGTGTGAATGGAGCTGAAATGGGGACCCTAAAACCAGTCTGGATGTTAAGTGATGCCATTGGTACATCCCCTGTAAGAATTTCCCTGTCAACAGCTGGGCTCAGGTTTTCTCTAAAAAGCATGTCTGCCTCAGGCTGAATTTTTCTATTCAAGGCTGAGCTTGAGCAAAAAGGCTCCAGCTACTGGAAAGTCTGGCAGCCTTTTTATTAGACCAGACTTGACCAAATTTCCATTTTAATGCAGCATTCTGGGTTTGGTGTTTTTTGGGCTGCTTTGGCTACTCTAGGTGGGGTAAGAGTCTGGGCATGCCCAGACTTGAAAAGGGCAACAATCTTATTGGGGTTTTGATGGCAGTTGCTGTGGAACAGGGTTGAACAAAATCCTGGACTTGTCAATTCCCCCATTCCCTTGCTGGGCCTCAGACAACTGAAAGGAAGGAAATGCTTGATAATCCTGACAGGCTGTGACTACTCTGGGGGATCCAGGTCCAGTTCCTGCCTTTAGCCCTCACCACCTCACCTGCTTAGCAGTGGAATGAGATGCTGCTCTTGTTACATTGCTTTACATCTTTAACAGAGAAGACACACCTTTCCCCTGCCCTGCAATCTGTGGCCTCTGTGGAAGGGGGGAGGCACTGCCCTCACTGCTGTCCAGACCAGCAGTGCCCATCCCTGATGTTCTGGTTACAGGCACAGTACTCGGGCACGCTGGCTTTAGGGCAGTCACTTCAGCCTCAGTGCTGCAGTCTCAGGATTTGTTGTATTTGCAGAAAATGCTGGAAAAACTGCGAGCCAAGAAGCCCTGGAAAGCACCATGACAGGCAGACTGTGAGCAACAAGGACACACGGTGGTACTGGTACCATCCAGGCCACTCGGTGGTGCAGCCTCAATGCTGAATTGTGAAGCCACTTAGCTGAGGGCTCCTTTAAGC
The DNA here is from genome assembly GCA_037834095.1 of Argya squamiceps. Taxonomy (NCBI): domain Eukaryota; kingdom Metazoa; phylum Chordata; class Aves; order Passeriformes; family Leiothrichidae; genus Argya; species Argya squamiceps. The sequence continues at coordinate 37,024,199 of JBBMKD010000001.1, forward strand.
TGTAGGAAAAGAGGGAGTACCTCAAACCACTGCAGTCCCCTGTTCAGAGCTCACCACAGCAGCAGATGGACTGTGCTGCTTTCATTGTTTGTCTCAGATCTGAGTTACAGGCCTGAAAGGCCTTTCTTTTATGTTAATATTTTAAAGAGATAAGTTCTGTAATATACATGTATAAAATATTTTCAAATAAAGTTTTAAGGTCATTTGAATCCTTGGGTGTCAAGATATTTCTTCTGTAAAGCTGGAGTTTTTAATCTGTTCTTTGCACTGTATGCTTTCCTTCAGTCAGAAGGTACATCTTAAAGCACTTGAATGAGAGAATTAAAATCTTACAGTTACTTTTTCCAAAGGGACGTTTTCTATCCCTGTTTTCTGAGCTAGTAAGCACATCAGCAGGACAAATTCAAAGCTCAACTTTTGCTGTAAACTTAAGTTACTAACAGGTGCAGGACCAAGGGCTTTTCATTATTGCTCATTCTGGTTAAAATGCACCACAGCAAATCATGGAGTAGTTAGGGGTGGGAGGGAGACCTTTGAAGACTCTGGTCCAAGCCCCCTGCAGTGCTCAAGGCTGTATAAAGATCTCCCTGGAGCCTTCTCTGCTCCAGGCTGAACCCCTTCACAGGAGGTGCTCCAGCCCTGTGCTCATTTTTGCAGCCTCCTCTAAATCTGCTCCAAGGGAACTCTTAGAAAGCGGATTTTTGATTAACTCTAAACTGCTTTTCACTCATTTCTCTCAGTCTGCTGCAGCTGCAGGTACTGCAGCAGCAAACTGTAAGCCAGAACCAGTCTGGTAAACTCCATGGAGTCAAGTGGAGGCTGTTTGTAATTCTGGGATGATCAGTATAGAGCATGGGGAGTCTCAACTTCACCACAGGGTGGTGCAAGGGCTGCTGAGGCTCATACATACCAACCTTCTTGTTCCTCTCTTGAGTATCAAGGGAAGAGAGCAAGCCTGCATTCTGCTGCCAGCAGTTCACAGGTGACTGATCAGCTGCCATAATTCCCTCAACTTTTTGCTGACTTTTCAGGGCAGCAACAGGAAATAACCCCAAGCTGCAGCCCAGAGCCCCAAACTCAAATGCTGTGACATTCTGTACGGAATAAACACCTGTCCAGGACTTTGGTGCAGTTGGGTTCAGTGACAGGGAAGTGAGGGAAAGACCTGATAAAGCCACTCCCAGTCAGCTCTGTACTCTCAGGTTAGCTGGGCCTTCTCTAACACTGAAGAGGCACCTTTACCACAGCTCCCAGGAGGGCAAGAGGCAAGTCACAGCAACACTACTGCAGTGTACAAAGCAGTAACAAGTTAAAATGTTTAATTCCAAAAAACCGCAATAAACACTTTAGAGAAGATTTTTTCTTCATTTGGAACAGCTGTGCAGTTCTTTGCAGCAGGCTTGCAGCAACATCACCAGGATCTAAGAGAGGAAAAATATCTATTAGCACTTTCAATCCAAATAAAAGCAACTTTTCTAACATCCAATCTAAACCTCTCCTGGCACAACTTGAGGTCATCTCCTCTCATCCTAGTGCTTGTTAATTGGCAGACAAACCCACACCTCACTACAAGCTCCTTTCAGGTGACCGTACAAAGCAGAAGATCCCCTGTGCCTTCTTTTCTCCAAGCTAAACACTCCCAGCCCCCTCAGTTCCTCCTCATCCAACTTGTGCTCCAGATCCCTCCCCAGTTCTGTTGTCCTTCTCTGGACACAGAACAGCAACTGGGCTGCACGACTGCTCAAACCACAGCTGTAGCAACCCTGCTCCCTAGTGCCCCATGCTGCAAGTTCTTGCTTCAGAGTGGAACTGAGCAGCCTCTCCTCTACATCAGCATCAAAAAACGCCAAAGGCAGCAGGATAAGGCCCTTTCTCAGCCCAGGAGGCCTCACTACACGAGGTGTTATCTCCTCACAAATAGACCATGGCACACACAGAGTGTCCACGGCATCCTGCAGAGGATTTCAATATGCGGTCACCGCGTTAAGAGCTGCTGGTTTTTCAGCCACGCAAACCCTCTTTGAAGTGACCTTCCATTCCCTTACAGCATCAGCCTTTTTGGTAAGTGCCCTTACCTCCACACACACTTTGGCAGCTCCCACGTGGTATTTCTCATCCCTCTGACAGGCAGCAACTTGGTAGCAGACCCTAGGAGGTAAAGAGTTGGGTTTGGTTAGTACAGGGGGAAAAGTGCACCTTGGGTGCAAATTGCACAGAACAATCTTTGTCCCCCTTTTCTCTTTCTGTTCCAAAAAACCACCCTCTCAGCAGGAGCTCTGCAATCCAATCTACAAATCTCCCAACTGGAACTTTTGTTCCCCTGTAGCTTAAGTGTTTAAGGTGCCCAAGGATTCATCCCTACACCTCAGCAGGAACTTGCTCTTAACAGCAGAAGGGAATATTGTGTCCTTGACCTTTATTCCCACCAGACTTGATGCCACATTGTGTGGCAACATAAGAGTCTGGTGGATTTGCTTTATGGTCATGTCCACAGCTCACCAGAAACAGGAATATCCCAGCAGCCTTGGTAATGACCAGATACTCCTCTCACTGCTCTTATGGGACTTCACTCAATAACCCAGCCTTCCAATCCATCTTTTCCAGTGAAGGACCAATCAATCCTGCCAATTCGTAACCCAAGTTGTGAACAGGCCTGAAGTATGGCACAAGCTCCAAGTACTGAGGAATTCCTCACAACCAACAGCAGTCTAATTCTAACTAAGACACCAGTACTACAAATGGCTGCACAACTGTGACAGCAATTTAAAGTATATATACACAACAAGAATGACTCACATATGAGTGATTTGTTCAGATAGTGCCAAGATCTGCAGTGGTCACTACCCAGTCATCTCTGGTACTACACAACCATTTCTGCACTTAGTTCTGCAACAGTTTAGTAGTTCCCATGTTGTTTACAGTCATACAGAGCTAATACATCAACTGCGAAATAGTATGGAACTAGTAACTGACTGCTTACCTGTCAAACAGGCTGCTTCCATGCTTTTAACTCAGGGTAGTTCACTTCATTCTGTATCCTCAAGCACCTGTTAGAAAGAATTGAATGCACTTGCTGAGTTCCACAGGCCAGTAGCCAGTTTTCACACAAATTACCAAAATGAAGACAAATGAAAATGTCTATTTTCATTTGTTACATGAAAATAGAAAGTACACTGAAATCCCCTAAGAGGTTAAAGCCTGTTTCAGCAAAAATTACAAGGTTTAACAAGCACAGCAGAATGAAAACCAAGGATGCCCAATGCTGCACTGGTGAAGCACTGCTTTTTGAACAGCCAGGAAAGGCTGCTGGGTGCAGGTACTGAAACACTGCAACAGCTACAGACCTTCAACCACAACAGTTCATTTTACATTTGAGCTTCTGGCATGTACCAGTGGGTGTCAGGGAGCAAGAGGAGCTCTTTACTCCACAAAACTGCCACACAGCTGAGAGGGAGAACAGACTAACATGAACAGCAGCTTCAGAATTCTCCTATGTAAAGATCCATACTTTTTCCAGAGTACTTTGCTTGTTTTACTTTGAACTCTTCATTCTAGAGAACAGAATCCAGAGATTTCAATAGTACAGCAGTAAACTGGCTGAGCTGCTCAGAAATAAATGGTTTAAATCCCATACTTGAAGAAATAACCCAAATATTGCTGCTCAGCGTGAAACTGTGGAGCATCTCTCAATACAGAAGAAAAAGGCAGCAAGTTTTACCTATAGCCACTGAAACAGGAAGTAAACACTCCTGCAGGATTAAAGGGGAATAGACTGTTTCAAGCCAACCAGAAAAAAAGCAGAAAAAGCCCCCATGTTTCAAGTCAGGTGCCTACACAAAAACCTGAACAAAAGACTAACTTCAGCCCATGTAATTCAGAATGTCAGTTGCACCTGAAGTCCCAGAACACACTGAGTTTTGACTTCAACCAAGTTTTTTCACTTGAAGCACTTTTTGTTTTGTGTTCCAGGCACGTTCCAGTACACCTAAAGGAGAACACTGGACATCCCAGCATTCCTTGGATTCTACTTTAAGATTTGTCTTGCAGTTTTATCCCACAGAGCTAACAGGTAGTTAAGTGGGTAAAGCCAAACCACAAGTTTATTCTGTGAGGCGTTTCCAACGACATGAATCTATAGAAAAGATCCTATCGGGATAGACCTCAACACTTCTGGTACTATCAATTAACACAAGAGAAATAAAACCCAAGCAGACTGGAAAGGTACAGATCCTAGTGTCATTTTATGTTGTTTCAAGACATTTAGGGGAAGGAAGAAGGTAAATGAAACACTAGCACCTCCTTCATATTAGCAAGTTTTTAATTACAAGTTAAGTTACCTTGGAGAAGCAAACATCGAAAGGAATTAACTACAGAACTGTGCAGAATCCTCCCTACAATGAAGTATATGAAGTATATTTCCTACTAAGTGCAACTTACTGGTCAACACAAAACTATCAGTTTAAGCAGTTAACCTGTTCCCTTGTTTTAGACTGAGGAATTTATACAAACATTCTTTAGGCAAACTAAAGTTACAATAAATTCTTCCCTTAACAGAATGAATGATCCATTAAGATACAGTGGTGTAATGGTGAAAACAGTCCCTGAAACCTTCGCAAATAAAGCTTTGTCTGAGAGGCTTCTGGCCTACTGACAACCAGAGCCCCTCAGTCATTAAGGTATAGGCAGAATTTCAGATGTCACACTAACCCTCAAAGCAGCTTCAGACTTCTGTGAAACAGCATCCTGCACTTCTTTTACTTTCTTTAAGTACCTGCCACCAGAAAAAAAAACAAGTGATGTTACAAACCAGTATGTCTATGCATACAAATCAGCAGAACCTACAACAGCACTGAGCAGATTTGTTCAGAAAGGCTCTTCTCATTCACTCTCTTCAGAGCAGTTGAACATTTTGCCAATCATCACAACAATTTTCTCACAGCATTCTCAAGTTTGGAGAAGATAAGCTTTCGTGTTTTCTGAAACAACACTGCATTTTCTCAGTAAGAAAGGAGCAGCAGTATAAACAGCTCACCAAGCTAAAGACAGGTGACTGATCTAAAACAGCCCAGGGTAGAAAAACCAGTCACAAACTTACCAAGATGCTAGTTCACACTGGACTTCAGGTGCACTTCCTGAAAGAAAGTAAATTGTTGTATCTAAGTAATACTTTCAAGTTTTCTCAGTATTTTAGCAGTTCATCAAGACTAGTGTGCTTTTATCTCAGTATGAAGCCAGGCAGACAGCAGTCCAGTTACACTGGCTGAATGCTGATGACACAACAAAGCAGTTTATCTGCAATCAAACCACAGCCCAGTTTATCACACAACTACCAACAAGGTCTATCTGCAGTTGAAGAAACTGGAGCACTATGCCACAGAAGGCGAAACTAAGGGAGTTACCTCACAAAGCATGGAAGAGACCATTTTAGGACACCTTAAAAATAAACCATCTACAAGAATTCATTACTACAAGTATTTTTCCTCTACCTGCTAATTCTACTTCTTTTAATACACAGGATGCAGAATTGAGGCACATCAACTCAAGTTTATCCTTAGATTTCATAGCAGCTGCATTTTTAAGTATGTTTGCAGAACTGTCCCACTAAGTGAACTTGTTACAGGTCTCATTGTCACCACTGCAATGAAGTGTACAGCGAGGAAAGCAGAACCTGTTACTCTTCTAGCCACGTTTTCCAATGCAGACACACAGCAGGTTGTGTCCAGTTGCTGAAGAACGAGGCATAAAAACTCCAGTGTCTTTAGAATAGCCTGGTTTTTTAGCCTAGCCAGGTAACTTGGAAAGAAACCTGTCTTTAGTGGTCATCTGGAACTTGGATTTGTGTTTCAAAATAGAATACTTTTTTTTTCTTGTCAAAAGGCAGCCAAGAAGTTAAAACTTGAGCTTTAATCTTCAAACAACTACCTCCTCCATCTATGAAAAAACCCAACTGTTTCCTCAATACTTACACTTGAGTAGAGGCTTTTCAATCTGTTCCACACATCACAGGAATGCCCCTTTATGAAAAAAATATTTTGGAACAACGTCAATAGTTTAACTACACTTTTATCCCATAACAGTTTAACAGTTTTTTGATGTTGTATTTGAAAAGCTTCCCACTAAGAAACACTAAATCTATTTGTTTCAACAGAAATACCAAGTTTAACCAGCACTTCTGCATGGAAACCAACGATGCCAGCTGTTGAAATACTGTAGCACTGCTTTTTGAACACCCCATCAGGAAGACACTGCTGGGTGCAGATACCATACAGTGCACAAATTAGTCTGGTTACTTGCTGTGGGAATAGCACTAGACTGAAGAAATCCAGTAGTGTTATGCTGGAGCTCAGAAGAAACACAAAGCTCACCTCTTTTGCTACCATGTTGCACAAGATGTCCCCTGAAGTAATGGATTTGTGAATCAGGCCAGCAAACAGCCATAAGAATTCAAGCGATCCCCAAGAAGTTACAACTGCTGCAGCAGTGTGAGTGTGCTCATCTGCAAAGAAAGATACAACCAAACTACACTTCTGAAAATTTAGAACACCAAATTCTAGATTGATCAGCATTTGAATGCATGAATGAATACTCTTTGAGGCCATGCAAATATTGTCCCTTCACATACGTAACACAACTAATATAATTATCAGCTGTGGGTTGCAAAAGAAGGGTTTTTTCTAAGCACTAGGTTCCAGGTTCTTTGTCTACGGCAAAAGACAAAACCTGATCAAGTGCTGGGACAGACTGAACACATTCATTTTTTTACTGTTTTTGAGACAGCATTTGAAGCTACTTCCCAAGTGACTTAGTGTAGCAGTAGAAGAAGCTGACCACGCTCCCCAGTTCCCGAGACAGGTGGCTTGAACCAAGGTAACTGTGGTGAGGAGTTGAGAAGCACACACTCCTCAGAACAACTTCCACTGTGCCAACCTGATGTGCTTCCTAGTGCAGTTCTCTCCCTACAGCACCTGCCAAGGGAGATGTCTGTTCCTATCTTACACCAGAATGTTTTCTAAGGTTTCACTGCTTGCCCATCCTCAGCTCATTGTTTCCCAATGCTGTATCCTTACAAGGTGTTTTCTTCCATGCTATTTCCTATGCTTCCAAAGCCATGCAAACCTGGTAACATCCTACAGTAAGAAGCTTTCACAGCCATGTACATGCAAGACCACCAGCTGCTCTCTGCTGTTTTTCCTGTTATAAATTAAGATGGAATTTTACCACAGGGAAGCCACCAGAAGCTGCAGCTGGATGATACACCCTGGTACAGAAAGTGTGGATGAGGCACCACGAAGACACTGAGGGGAAAGTAGTTCCTCAACACCTTCAGCAGAGAAAATTCCAGGCAGTGTTGTCCAAACCAAATCAGATAAAGTTGTCCTGCAGCATTCAACATCAGGTAAAACTGGTTTTTTAACAAAAACTGCACTTTGAAGTGTTCAAGAACTCAAGTTTTTGTTCCAAGAGAGGCTACAGACTAATTCTGGCCAGACTGATGAAAGGTATGTAGCAGTGAACTCGTATCTTGGAAGCTTCACACACACAAGCTGCTCAGCTGTGGAGCACTGTAATGGATTTATTTTAACAAAGGAGCACTGCTTTTTCAAAACCTTTTGTGAAATAATGCAGAAGCAGCTACCTGAAGGAAACACAACTGAAACCCAAGTAACGGCTTACCTTGTGCAGCAATAAAACTAAGAGGTGTTTCATCTTCCAAAAGCAACATAAACTAGAAGGGAAAGAGAAGCAAAGTTGTAAGAACTGTCATACACAGTCAAATAACTGAAGATTCCTGAAGTCAGACCTAGATTTCAACAATAAATTTAACAGCTGTAATAAGCTTCATGTATATTTATCCAGATTTTTGTGTGTATTTATCCTGTTCTAATCAGAATTGAAATTTAGTTCATTTCTGAGTCACTCAGCAGCTGAACAGCCAAATTCATCACATGAACTGCAGAATGGGCAGGATCCACATACCCCTCACTCTGCCCTACCAAGCAAGAACACACTCCTAGATCCATGATGAGTCTTTCAAGACATTAAGTATGTCTCAGGGAGACATCTAAAAGAATTACATTTAGCTATTAATTCTGGACCAGTTTTAGTTGTGACCTTTAAATGCTGAAGAGTAATTTTTGCAGTCCTAGAGCTCAAGATGCATTTGGGAAACTTCCTTTACAAAGGTTTGGGACCTTAATTCAAGCATGTAAATAACACAGCTTGACTTGCTCTTAATACTGAGCACCTACTGCAAATCTCCTCAGACTGTCAGTTGCACTTGAAGGAAATTTAGCCCGCAGACAAAGCTTTTTTCTGATAATACACCTGTTCAGCACAGATTACTTTTACATCCTGAACAGCTGTCAGCTGCTGACAGCAATGTGGTTTAAAGTACCTGAGTGAGGCTCTGAGCTGACTCATTTTTAAATCTTGCTGATTCACAAGTGGACACTTTAAACATTTATTACTTCAGCTACCAAAACTGCTGCAGTAGGACTCAGTGATATTCAGACCACTTCTAAACACTATCCATGTTTTCTACTGACTAAAACACCTTTGAGAAAAGTATTTGCAGTTGGGGCAATGCCTGGTAAGTACTGATAACAAAGAGCTTTTAGCTTCTGCTAAGACATGTTCACATCAGAAGCCATTCTGGACACAGAAGGGCAAGAGGGAAAAAATAATTTTTAACCCAGGATTCACTGTACTGCTACAGATTATACTTACAACTTCAGATAATTGTATTACATTAAGGAGCAGAGAATTAGTTTTTTGAGAAACTATTCCACATGGAATAGACAACCTCCATCATGTAGAATTGATCATTCAAATGCATTAATCACATTTTGCAACAGGCTTTTGCCAAAGTTGACAAACCACTTCCGCATTTTTATTGTCAGCACTTGACTTGCAGTAAGTTTCTATTCTGTCTTCAACCCTTTAACTGTTAAAGTATTTTAAACCTGCACCTCTAAGACAGAAAAACAATCAAGGAACACCCACAAAGGAGTCAGCTATGAAAGAAAGGCATCTAAACTGCCCTTTTAACTTGAGCATACAGATGTGTGCATGCATGCTTTTCTACGTACTTGCTTTCCTATCCTGTGCTGTTGGTCCCTTTACAGTATTTGGAACTTGTCTTCCCATTTTTAATTATGTAAATTCTCTGATCCATTGGTTAACAGAAGTCAGGTTGCAGAAGCCAGACTTTCACCAAGACTGTCAGCCACTGAACCAGGAATATTATATTCTTCACAGAGAACAGCACAGAAGACACTTAAAAGCTTAGCATGAGGACAAGTTATTCTGTTTTTGTACTGTCTCAGACACAAGCCCAATATACTCACAGTAAGCCAAACATGGAGAGCTCAACACTGACTGCAGACCAATGTTTTAAACCAAACAGGCATCTGAAATATCACCACTGCCACCTCATCTGTTCATCTGCTGTTCATTGATATGAGCCTTACAGAGGCACAGAGTTCTGTTCAGCATCATCTTCTTCATCCACTATTTCGATCACTTCAGGTGATTTTGCACATTTTCTTCCTGGCTTTGACTTTTTTTTGCTGGGAATTGTGCTGCTTAGAATGAAAGAGCTGTTCTCCTAAGAAAATGGAACACAGAAGTAGTCACAAGTCTAGTTTTGAGATAATTAAAATGAAAGATTTTAGTAGCAGATTTCCTGATTTTAAAAACTCTACAGACAACCGCAGAATTCCTATACATTTCAGCATTGTATTGAAGAGAAGTGTGTGGACTATCAACCTCTTTCTGCATTACCAGATTAGAATTCAGAGGTCACAGTTAACTCTGGATTTAAGCTCAAGAACTAAATACTGAAGACATTATTACTGATTCTCTTAACTTTGGAACAGAAAGGCTAGAGTGTTTCTGAAGTTAAGGAGTGCTTACTTACCACTACTCTGGCATCAAGGTGTTCCTGAGTATCAGAATTCAAGCTGTCCTCATCATCACTGGAAAAAAAAAAATACATTAAACTGTATACATTTGTAGTATCTTAAAATGGTTAAGCTACAAGCCCTGAAGTCAACGGTAGCTGAAAGATAGCACTGTACCTTTACGCTGTCTTTTAGGCTTTCTAAAGGTTATGAGTATATTTACAACAGCAAGTGTTCTTGCTGGTTTACTGGCTTTTTGTTGTACTAAGCCAACTGCTTGACCCTGCAGACCAAAAATGACTCTTTGGTTTTTAATAATGTAAAAAGGTATTAAAAACTATCCTTTAGTCTTTCTTTTAGAACACTGTACTTTATTTGGGATAACATTAGAGGAGTGCATTTCAGGAAATACTTTATTTCGATTTCTAACAATTATTAGTCTTCCAATCAAATTAAAAATACTTTCTTCTGCAAGAACTTTGAAGTCGCATCTACAAACACAGAACCTCAAGTGGTAGTGTTTTGTTCCCAAAATAAACAATGCTTTCATCAGTTAAAAGGACAGGAAAATAACTGAACTCGATACACAGACATTTATGTTAGTTAAGCACAAAAGAGCAAGGAAAGATGAACTTACTCTGTTTCCCGAATAGGGGAAATTGGGCCTTCATCATCCAAGTATTTGTGTTTCCGTAACACCACACACTCTTTTTCTAAGTCATCACTGGCCTGAAGGGCTTGTAAAGCTTTTTTAAGATGTTCTTCATATTTAAGAACTTTAATATATTTGAAATATCCCTTTGCAGCTGCTTGCTGTAGAAAAAAAAATACTCAGGTAACATCTTAAAAATACCACTATAAAGCATTTACATTATGAACTGACTTGTAACATTCCATCAACATCTACACATATTCTTGCTTTGTTTGCTTTAAAAGGCATTAAACCTACAACATCAAGTGTCCAGTTTCACTGTTTTATTCTAGTAGAAGCACAACATAGCTCATTTCAATTCACAACTTTTAGACTAAGAAAATATTTATCCCACAAAACAGAGGACTCACCTCATAGCCAAGAACCATCTTTAAGGGAATATGTTTCTCCCCATAATGTTTTTCAACAAAAGGGAACTGAAAACCTCTGTCTAGCAGCCTCCTCTTTTGTTCCTGAGGTGAGGCTGTCAGTGGGGGCCTCCCTGTGGGCATGTGTGTGCTCTCATACTTTTTTCTTTTCTTCTTCCGTGCCCGTTCATTGAATTTTCGGTGTGCAGCTGCTTTGAACTTCCTTCCCCTGAAGTGATAAGCAAAAATGGCCTTCAAATTGAGTTTGGACTTCTGCTGCTTGGAAGCTTCCAATGATCTCCCTGGACTTTGGGGAGACAGAGAAGAATCTGAGGAGCTTTCACTGTCAGATACTCCTATAACAGATTCAGCTTGTTGCCTTGAAGATTGAGATCTCTTGTTCCGCTCTGAAGGTGCAGTGGAGCACTCAGGACGAGCAGCAGAGACATCACTGAAGAAGAGAAAAGAATTAACTTTCAAAAGAAGGTACACTTTTATGATACATTACACAGGTTTTCCACAGGAACAATTCTGAACTAGAGATAAAAACTCACGTTTCTGAATCACTGCTAATCAGTAAAACCTCAGCTGAAGCTGCTGATGATTTACACATGCTGTTGGGATGACCTGACGACTCCCCAGGAGCAGCCGCCTTCTGCCTTGACCGGGAACGCCCTGTTCCTGTATTCCTTTGCCATGAACACACCTCAGATGGCTCCTGCTGGTGGCTGATCAGCTCTTGGGCATCAGGGTAATCTGAGCCAGAAGCCTGGGGGTCATCTGTATCACTCATGCTTCAGTTTGGCCTAAAAAGCAATGAGAATTCAAGAAACTAAAAAAACCTTTCCATTAATCAGGTAACAAACTTTCCTCTACTCCCCTCAATCACAGGATGAACTTACAAGATCAATCTTGACCAACTTGAGCAGAGATTTTCCTATGAACCATGACCAGTTATACTCTTCATACTAACATTTAAGTCACAGCCACTCACCTAAGGATATTCACAGCATAACTGAAACCTGAAATTTTTTTAGAGTCTTTTTAGTCCTGCCCAAAGGAAGGCAAACATCAGCAGAGCAACAGATTGTTCAGAGACTTACTGAGATAACTCTGAATGTTTTAACCTTCTCCCTAGGGTAAGTTTTCTTCCAAATAAGCAACATACAAGCAGTCAATGGCTTCTTCTACTTGTAAGGATATTGCAGTTTGAAGACATACATCCATACTTCAGTGTGGTTTAAAATCTTTAAATTAATTCAAGACAGCGTCATCATGAGAAGCAATGCCATCTCCCCTCTGTTCTTTTGAAAGCTGTAAGATACCCAATATCTCCTGCTCTTAACAATCCATCACCCATTTGTTCACTGGTTATTAATCATTATAGAGACCAGCCCCAGAACTAAAATGTTCATTTTCACTTGAATCTGCAAGACAACAATCCAGCTCTTCAGTGACCCAAGTCTATACAAAAGGGACTGGAACACATAGCAAAGGAACCTGGTTTTCCCCTGTAACAGCTTAAAGTTATTTTACCTGCATGTCAAGTGATTTACTAGCCCTGCAGACCTGAATCTTTCTAATTTTACTGTGCTTTTTAGAGTTTTACAAACTCATCATCATACCCATTAAGATTTCAAATCTACACACAGTTCAGCATCTGATGCCATCTAACGTCCTCAAATAACTTGCAGCAGATCATCCTGAGGGTACATGCATGTCAATCAAAGGATCAGGCCCAGCCAGCATGAATTTAGGAAAGGCATGTCCCAAATGACCTACCTGATCTCCCTCTATGACCAGGTGACCCACTCAGTGGCTGAGGCAAAGGATGTGGATGTTGTCTGCCTGCATTTTAGTAAAGCTTTGGACACCATTTCTCACAGCATTCTCCTGGAGAAACTGGCTGCTCATGGCTTGGATGGTGCACTGCTCACTGCATTAAAAACTGGATGGATGACTGGGCCCTGAGAGTGGTGCTGAATGGAGTTACATCCAGCTAATAGCTGCTCTTAAGTGATGTTCCAGGGATCAGTGCTGGGGCCAGAGCAGTTTAATGTCTTCAGTGACGACCTCAAAAAAGGGTTCAAGTGCACTCTCATTCAGTTTGCAGAAGACACCAAGTTGGGTGGGAATGTTGATCTGCTGGAGGGCAGGTACAGGCTCTGGAGAGGTGTCTGCACAGGCTGGATTGATAGACTGAAGCCAAGCGAGGTTCAACACGGCAAAGTGCCGGGTTCCGCACAGCAGAAAAGGCCCTGGAGGTGCTGGTCAACAGCTCAACAAGATCCAGGGTGTGCCCAGGTGGCCAAGAAGGCCGATGGCATCCTGGCCTGGATCAGCACTGGTGTGGCCAGCGGGACCAGGGCAGTGACCGTCCCCCTGTACTGGGCATTGCTGAGGCCACACCTCAAATCCTGTGTTCAGTTCTGGGCCCCTCCCTGCAAGACGGACACTCGTGCACTCATACGTTCACTATGCCTATGTGGGCACACTGCTAACTCTGATTCACCCACGGCCTGAACCTGAACCACGGTCCGCCCACAAACACAAAGCCCAGAAACAAAACCAACCACCGCCAGAGGCAGGACAGAGGCAGCAGTGCCATTCCGACCGCACAGGTCCTGCCTAGTACTTACAAGCCACAGCTCAGCATCCTTCGCGGCCTCTTCCGCAGCTTCAGCCTGGTCCGCTGGCACAGCATGCAGATCCCTTAGGGAAGAAAAACAACGTTCTAAACTGGCTGAAGTAGCCGACCAAGGCGCCAGGCACACCCCCTCGCCAGCCTCGGCTGCCAGCAGCGCGCTGGGGCCGGCGCCACGGGAAGGCCTTTCGAAGGCGGGCACGCACCAGGTCACCACAGGCCAGGGGCCCCCCGCCGGCACCGCTCCCGCGGGGCCCCTCACCCCCCGCCGCAACACGCCCCGGTACCCGGGGCACGACTCCACACCGCCCGGACTGTCCCTGCA
>JBBMKD010000001.1:37038373-37105744 GCA_037834095.1 Argya squamiceps
AGCCGAGCCGAGCCGAGTCGAGCCGTGCCTTGCTTTGCCTTGCCTTGCTGTGCCAGTCCCGGACGGCAGGGCAGGTACGTGCGGTCGGGCCGTAGCGGCGGTCGGTGCGTAGCCGAGATCGGGCAGGTCCCAGCTCCCTCGGCTTCCCGCCCGGTGAGAGGCTCCCGTTCCTGCTGTCCTGCTTGTCGCTTCCCCGCGCTGCCCGGGCTCCTCCGAGCCGGCTGCTCCAGCCTGAACAGCCCCTTCGTTCCCCTCGCAGCCATGCCAAGCCTGCTGCCGGCTTTAGCGCTCCCTCGCTCCAGTACTCTTCGCTGCCTTTGCCTGCACAGGGGTGGTCTATGTCCCTACGGACCCCAGCCTCGCCTAGCACGCCTGTTGATGCCCTGCCGTGACGCGTCCCTTCCCCAAATCCCAGCCGCTCAAGCAGTCGCTTCCGCTGCCCCGCAGCCTTCCTCTGCCCCCTAAGGGATCTCCTCCCACCGCCCCAGGAGAGAAGTACGGCTTCTGCATCTGGGGATGTCTTGCTCTTCTTGGTGTCATCGCTAAATTTCTGTGTCACAACTGCCATCTTCAGATTTTTCCACTGATATTTCTTCTCCCACCACCCCCCGACCTAACTCAAAGCCTGCCTATAACCTCTCTTTTTTGGCTTTAACCCTCCAAGCTAATGTCAATTCAGGTTTTGATACTAGACACCTCACACACATAATTAATCTCGTGGTTCACTTTTCATCTCCATTTTCCTGGCACCTGGCTACTCTCTCGGATGTTTTCTTCCCACATGTAGACTTTTAAGTCTTTACATGCTTGTTGCCTCCATTCTAGTTGCAGCATCCCACATCTATAATAATCTCATCATCCCTTTGTTTTTTCTTTGAAAGTTTTCTGTAGCAGTTCAGTGTCACTGCACCTCTCCGTGATGGATCTTAATTGTGTGCTGTTGTCTCAGGTTCTTTCTGTCCCACACCACACAATTCACTCCCCTCTGAATATTTGAAGTGGTGGGCCACAGATCTACTCTTTTGTGTCTTTCCTGGTAAGAACTACTGTCTACCAATCACACTGGGTTTATTATGATACATCAAATTTTTCCAGTCTTTCCCTCCTTTCTTGCTTGTGGGGAGCTAACTTATTTGAATACTGTACAAGTCTTGCCTCTGCCTTTTACACAACAGCAGTTCTAGCTTGTCTTCTCAGACTGATTCAGGACAACTAATGTGTTGAGTGCTGGCACAGCCTCCTTCTGGATGTGGCAGAAGGTTCTTGAGGGGGTGAGGATTGTCTAAAACAATGCTGCCACAGCCATGTTCTCACTTTCTGCCTATGGCTAATTACCCCCTTTCTTGGTGTACACTAAAAGTCTTGGGGTATGTTTCACTCTACCTGACAATAGTCTTCTCCCAGAGGCACCAAATCCAGCCTGCTACTTTTTCCTCCAGAGCCAGAGGAGGGACAAAGTCAACTGTGGAGATAGATAAGACCAACTAAGATGAGAATTACTATACACAGGTTGCAGTGTTTGTTCCTTTCTCTACTGCTTCCTGCAGCAGTAATTTGGGGTGGCTGAGCACTGAGATCAAAGATTTCAGTTAAGTGACTGCTATGATCTTCCCACTCTTCTTATTTCTTTTTTTTTTCCACTGTTTTGTTTCCTTTATGCAAACTCAAGAGGCTGATGGTGCAAGGACAATTACATTTTTTGATAGTCATAAAAGTTCTGGAGGATTTTTTAAAAACAGAAGCTAGAACTGTACATAAGAAGCTGACTCACACTGTAGTCCTTCCTAATAAAGACTCAGCCTAGGAATGTAGTTAGGATTTTGGCTTTTTCCTTCAACACCTGAGATCTGGGTAAATGGGACCCATTTTAATTTTTATTGCTGTGTGCAGCAAGTGTGCACCTAAGGAGTTAATGATTGCTGCAGCTGATTTTTAGGTAGTGTACAATCAGTTGTTTCTGCCCTGAGCTAGTGGCTTGCCCTTCTAGCTGGCTTTGCTGTTGCAAGGCTGACTGAAGTACGTCCATTTGTGAAGGGGCTCTTAAACTCATGTTCAAAACCTTTTGTTACAGGCTCTGTACTCATACAGAGCCTGATACTGCAGAACTTGCTGCTGTTGATTTCTATTTTGCTGCTAGCCCGTTCCTATCTGGAAGGGGAAACACATGCCCAGAATCAATTGGAGACCATGTCACAGTTGGGGTTGAAAGTCCACCATAGCCAATGCTGGAAGAGTAAACATTAAGGTTGGGAGGACCTTAGGAGGCAGCTGATGTGCTCAGAAAAGCTCAGGTTTCTTTCAAAACTTTCTTGTAACTCCAGGCTTACAAAAAGACAGCCAAATCCCCTGATTCCTTGAACTGCATTCAGCGTAGGATGTGATTTCCCTACACCCAGCTGTCAGCTTGAGCACTAATATGTGTAATGCTCTGAGCCAGCTATAGGGCTGACAGACACAGCTTCTTCCAAAGTGCATAAGAAATTTAACATTACTGTTGAAGCTGTCGGTCTCTCCTGTGGTGGCAGAACTACAGTTCTACTTTTTCTATGTATTCTTTAATGAAATTGAAAAATAATTAACGTGTTGAAAGGAGCATGTTTAAATTGTTAAACTATTATCTTTGTTGGCAGACCAGCCACTCTGCAGTGTGCTGTACCGTAACTCCTTACCTGAAGAAATCAGAACTGATTAGGAAATGGCCAAAGTCGAAAAGTTTGCTTTTCATGTCCCCAGTCTGGAGGAGCTTGCTGGGGGTAAGTAATGCAAAGTGTGACTTTATACAAATTTGTAATGTACTCTTCAAACTTACCTTAAAGCTCATACCAAAGTCTTTCTACAGCTAGTACATACAGAATTCCTGCTTTTAGCACACTGAGAGGTAAGGAACAGCACTCTTTCTCTATATGTGATGATTTTCTTAAGCAAACAATGACTCCTCCCCAAAGCCCCCAAGATATTTAAACACATAGAGAGGCTCCCAATCCCTTTAAAACTGCTGCATATGCAGATTTGTGTGCAGGTCGTGAAAGTTTGACCACTACACACCAAACTTCTTTACACATTCAGAATCATCTGTCCTCCTCTACTCTCTGCTATTTCTTTCTTTTTCAGGACTGCTCAAAAAATAGCTGACAAAATGCAGTGTAGCATGGCAGATCCTCTTGCTTGAACCTGGTTGTGGCTCCTCCTTTGGTGCTTGCCTTAGAACAGGGCTGCAGGAAACATCTTTAGTTTACTTCTTTCTAAAGCCTTCGCAAGATGTGCTCGGAATAACAGAGTGGTTGAAGCTGGAAGGGATTTCTGGGTTCAGTCCAGTTGCTCATGAGCTTCTTTTCTTGCCCTACTAGGAAGACATTACTCCTTTTGGCAGTCTCTCCCCTGCAGGAGATACACTAAAAGTTTTTTGTCTTTCAGATTGATCCTCCGGGTCACTTTGCCACTTTGCTGAATCTGTGTCACTTCGACATTTCCATGTATTGAGAATGTGTGATCCCAGCAGTGCCCTGGGTGGTTCTCATTGCTTTTCTCACCCAGTCACACTGGGGCAGTAGGCCAGGGCTGCTGTAGACCTGTGAACTCTGCAGAGACCACCATGTACTTGCAGTAGAACAGCTTGAAAGGGTATCAGAAAAATTTCATCACAAAGCAGAATTCTCCTTTTTTTCCCCATCTGTCCTGAGGATCTCCTGTAAGCTGGGCATTGTGTTGCTGTTCAGATTTTGGGTATAATTTGAGGACTGCCCTTTTACTGTCCTTGTTCACGTACCAGAGGGTCCTGAGATGTATTTAGAAACATACCAAGTACCAGCTACTGGCCCTTTTGGTCAACAGCTTGGTAAATCTGATCTCAAGAAGTAAGGTATGGCTGAAACCCTAACTGGAGGAAACAAAGGCACAGGAAAGTCCTCAGCATAAATAAGGAACCACCTGATTTGAGATCATAGACTGGATGTTCTGTTCTTTAGTTTGAGGGATCTGTCAAAGCAGACCCCCAGGCATGAAAAAACCTGGACCTTTCCACATAGTATTTGAAGCAGTGTATGTGAAGACAATCCCACACTAAAGGTTTGGAAGTTTCCAAACAATGCATTCATCTAATCTTCCCTGTTGTTTGAGTGACTTTGCAGGTTCTGAGCCTAAAAAACATTGATATGAAGCCAACCAAAAATATTAGATTTGGTTCATTATCACCAAGATCATTCATTATCTGTCTTGCTGTGACAGTGGCACTTGCCAGAAAATCTCCACAAGAGCATAAACATGATAGGCAGTATCCCATGGCAGTAGAAATTTCCAGACAGCAGAGATGGTTTGAGATTACAATTAGGCTATTGCAAACTGTCTGGTTAATGTATGTAAAGAACTGATTCAGCTAAATCTTGCCTCCTCCTTTGCTCTTGCATCATATTGGACTGTGATCGTAATTGTCTGCTCTTTGAAGCAAAATCACTGCTGAATGTGATGGAAGTTTACCCATGTTACCTCACTTTGTGCTGCTCCTAGTGCTGCTTGGAGCAGTCACTGTATTTCAGTGAAACTGTTTTATAAATTCTGAAAATTAATTAGTGTAACAAACAATTATCTGAACACACTTTTGGTCCTTTTGAAGCTCAGAGTAATATAACAAGTGCCTGCAGACATTTAAATCAATGGAGTTACTTACGGTAAGCATAAGTAATGTATCTTGCAGAAGTAAAGCCCAAACAGATATTAATTGTTGTTAGAAACTTGTCAGACTCTTGTTAATTTTTCATTGACAACAATGTTGCCATTATTCTTTATTTTAGTGTTGCAGAAAGGGCTTAAAGAGAACTTTGCTGATGCTCAAGTCTCTGTTGTAGACTGTCCTGATCTGACTCAGGAGCCCTTCAACTTTCCTGCTAAAGGTAATCTTGCATTCCTGGGTTCCACTAGGGCTTCTCCAGTTCTTTCTGCACAATCCTCTAAAGATGTTCAGAGAGCTTAAAATGTTTTTCAGGTAAAGGATATACATGAGATGACAGCTAAATTTTATTTCTGGATTTGCTTCCTAGTTGATGTATGAACAAGGAGAAGTCATTACTAAGTACTTGTCATAATTTTTTTTTCTTAACCTATCATTGTGTACCTACTTATTTCATAAGCTTTATTTAGTGTACTGAAAGGGTGTTGAAATTAAGTTGTTATCTTTCAGATGGAGACATTTTTTAGAACTGTGCCAATTACTATCTGAACCTAAGGAGTTGTGCTTCCATTAATTTTTAAATTCCTGGCATTCATGTATGTCATTGAAGTGAAACTGTCTTATTCTGAATGGGATTCATCTGCTTTGACACTAGCTGTCTGGAAGACAGACATGTCATCTGTGCTACTCATCTGAGTTCCCTCTGGCATCAATGGGAAAGAAACACCTCCAGGCAGTTATTCATCCCTTATTAAAATGCATATCCAAATGAGTGGGATGAATTGTCCCGAGACAGCTCTCAGCTTTGCTAAAATTTTCCAAGTGGAGTCCCAGCAGAGGTCTCTACTGTGTGGTGAGGCTGTGACTGGAGAACTGGCAAATGGAAGGTGTTGTCCACTCTGGCAAATTTTCTTTGTGCTTAGAAAATGTTATTTTACAACACGTTGCGTAGCATTAAATGCTACTGTGAATAATTTTAGGGCTTGGACTTCTCAATAGCTCAACAGCTTATCTAGCATGCTGGGGAAATTGTGTTCTCAAGGGTTTGAGAAGTTCGAGGAACCAGTTCTTTGGTTGATTAGAACGCATTCTGATTGAAGATTATTGGGAAAAAAGGTTTTACCAAGCTAACTGGCTGTATTTTTCCAGGAATCTGTGGAAAACCTAGGATAGCAGATGTGGGAGGTGTTCCTTACCTCATACCTCTTGTACAGAAAGAAAAAGTGAGTTTTTCCCTGTAGCTGTGTGGTTTAATACATTTGTCAAAAGAAAAGCAATAAACAAAACTAAGGACTAAGAGATACTAGGCTCTAGATACTAGGATTCCACACTTGTGAAAGACAGTTTTCAGTGTTTAATGAGATGATTCTGATGTGTGTTGTATGTCATAAAAATCTAATAAGAACAATAATTTAGTCTTTGAATAAAATGAGCAGGGAACATACAGGTAGAATCTATCTTTTAGCGAACAAATGGAAATCTACCAAATTTTTTATTACTAAATGTTGTGTTCAGAAGCCATGTTCAACCTAATTATCAAAATTTTAATGAGGGTGTGTGTTATGAATTAAATGCCTCCAGGACTACAGTGAACAGAATGACAATTGCAGGTCAGAGCACCACACCAAAATCATGGAATGGTTTGGGTTGGAAGAGACCTTAGGGATAATCTGGTTTCAACCCCTCCTGCAGTGAGTAGGGATGCCACCCACTAGGTCAGGTTGCTTGGGGCTCCATCCAGCCTAGCCTTGGACATTTCCAGGGACAGAAGTATTGTTTTCCTTTTGCAGGTTTATGATCTAAATACAGTTGCAAAGGATATAGAGCTGCCCGGAGCTTTCATTCTTGGAGCTGGAGCTGTTTCATCCAGAGTTCTTGGAATAAATGCTGAGGTCAGTATGTAAGTGTGATGGTTCTCAGTGAATTCATGGAAGCGTCATAACAGTGGAGCAGGCTCGTGCTGGGTATTCCCCATTTACAACAATGTATTTAATAAACACTTTCACACCACAAACACATAAAACATTAGAAGGGATTGAGACGAGGGGCATCCACTGAGGTGCATACTCCTGAGATAATAAAGATTAATTTTTAACTTGTAATTCTTCAGGAAGCATGTGATTACCTTGAAGCATGCAAGAGACATAGTTTTTGAAACTGATTGACAAAGACCTGACCAGAGGTTTTAATTCCAAGATTTAGAAATGCTTCTCAAACTTCCTAGTAAATGCCTTTGAAATATTCCCTGTCTTTTGCCCTCTTGGATGACTTTGTTCCACCATTGTGAATTTTAAAGATACCATATAGAAAATTATAAACTGCAGGAGGGGTAGGAGACAAAAACTACTGCCTGTGGAGACTTTGGTTAATCACAGTTTTTTCAGGCATAGACCTTTGGTCTTGCTGTCCCTTTTTGATGGATTTATTGGCAGATGAGATAGTCCATATCAGCATTAAATTTGGGCCACTATAATAGTGGTTGTTACTGTACACTGAGAGAATATTACATAGAATTCCAATACTTGCATGCAGACTATAGATCCTTTTTCTCTTTATTCTGGTTTTGTTGTTGTTGTTTTTTGTTTGGGAGGTTTTTATTAGTTTTTGTTTGTTTGTTTGTTTGTTTTGGTTTTGTTTTAACACTAGCATTCATCTTTACATAACATTATGTTTAATTGCTCAGAAAAAGTAGACCTGTTTTCTGGACCTTTCAATTACATTATAATATTAGTGCCTTTTCTTACCAGTACAGACCTCGTCCTGAGAGATAGAGCTGTTTTTCTTGGGATCATGGTCCAAAGCTTAAATCACATTTATGTGAGTTCAGTTCATTTCGGTGATTCTTACATGTTCTTATTGACTTATTCTTACATGTTCTTTTTCCCAGTTTATCCCCATTGTTAAAACTAAGAGTGAAAAAAAGCCTGCTGTAAATGGGAGCTATGTTGCTCAGATAAATCCTGCAGATAAAGGGTGCCTGCTTGAGAAGTACAGCAGCAAATACACTGACTGTGAGTTTGGACTCTTGGCCAACCTTTTTGCCAGCGAGGGCCAGCCTGGTAAGGTACATACTTTGATCAAAGGTGACTTTGCAGTGCTTTGTGACTGAATGGAAACTCATGGTTCTCCTATCAGTGTTCTGTGATAATGGTAAAGTAGTAATTCCACAAGTGAAACAGGCAAAAATAAGGAACTGATGCCCATGATTGAGGGGAAGAATTAGTGGAGACAGAGGCACTTGAATTTTTGAGGGATAGGTATTAGTTTACTAAAACTTTTCCATCATAAATCATTCATCCAAGTCCAATCCAGACTTAAGGTAGTGGTGCAATGTACTTGTGTAAATGAGACTTGGGCAATTGGGTAGTTTTTTGCACAAGTGCTTCTCCTGACACAGCCAGGTGCTGGCAGAACAGGCAAAAACCTGACTGCAGCATGGAAACTGAACAGTCTTCTCTGTTACCCAGTGTTTCTTTCTGACAGAGTGGAAGCCAGCTGGAGGACAGAAGGGAGTTGCTCAAGGCACTGTCTCATGTATGGGTGAATCTCTTGCTGCCCAGTTCCCTTTACAGCCAAAGCTAAGCATTGAGCAGAACTAAGGAAAAAAGAGTTGGTCACATACTGGAAAGATGCAAGTGCAGCAGCACTTGCATGGAAGCTTATCTTTTCAAGAAGTGATCTTGTGTTATCAGCTTGGGAGAATTTCAGAACAGCTTTCACAGACCTTTTCAGACTATTGCAGCAGGAGATGGCAGTGACAAACTGCCTTTATCTTCCAGGTCATTGAAGTGAAAGCCAATGGAAGAACCGGGGAGCTTAACTTTGTGTCCTGTCTGAGACAAGCTTTGGAGAAACACTATGGAGAAAAGCCAGTTGGGATGGGTGGTACGTTTGTCATTCAGAAGGGGAAAGCAAAGATTCACATTATGGTACGTTGTTCTCAATGCATGTAACTTTCCTTGTCCTCCTGCAAACAGCAGTATAAATCAGGGTGTAACATCTTAGTTCCTTCACTTTGTTTTGTATTTTCAGATGTATGCATAAAGTATTAGGATGAGCCCTTTATTAAAGTAAGGAGTTGACATTAACAAATCAGTGTTACAAAACTAGTAATTCTGTTTTAGTTGGCATTAATGCCATCATCTTTTGAAATCTGTGTGCACCTAAAGAACTGTAGAACTATTGTAAAACAAATTGAAATGAAATATGTGGACTCAGATGATAGTTATAAGAAGCATTAAACTTTTTAAAAAATAATTAAGCATCTAAAATGTACCAGGAGGAGGAGCATTTTCACTTCAGTAGTTCTTCCACTACCTGTGCAATGAAAGATGCAATATTCTGGTCACTTCCTTTTCTGGCAGAAACAGAGTGATGGACACTGATGAGCTTCTTTCAGTCAAGAAGGAAAATGAACAGAATAGTGGGGAGGGAAAAAGCAAAGTTGCTAGAGAGAAAGTATCCTGATGCAAACGTCTTCCTTTTACTTTAAAAGCTTTTATTTTTGCTCTAGCCTCCAGAATTTTCTGCCTGTCCCCTGAATACTGATGAGGATGTGAATAACTGGCTCAAATTCTTTGAAATGAAGGCTCCACTGATTTGTCAGCCAGTAATAGTTTCCAGAGATCCAGTGAGTCTCTTTTTCTCATATCTAAGTATAGACTGAGATCTGTAATGAATTTTGTCTTGGATGTGATTTTCTTTTCAAGAATGGGAGTGTGTATATATATTGTGTTTGACTCTTCCAGAGCTGCGGCAATGATTGAGAAGCTTCTCATTTCTGTGAATTGTTTGAATTGAGGATAGGTCAATCTGTTCTGGAACCTAGTGGCTGTTCATAGTGGATTAACTTCATGGTTCTGTTCCAGTTGCACATGTGCAAGTGTTTGCATCCCAAACCCAACAGTATGGTTTACATTCACTGCTGGCCACGCTGGGAGAAATGTCAAGAGCATGGAAGGTGGTTCAGCCACATGTTTATGTAGTTCGCTTTCATAAGAACTCCATCTGCTAATGCTGTGTCAAAAGACATGAAATATGTGTCCCATTGCTGATGTAAATTGAAGTCTGCAAAGCCTCATGCAGAAACTTATGTAGCATCTTTCATAAGCACCAAATTCAACCACAAATAATTCAGGATAAAATCCAATCTGGTTTCAAGAACTGTTAAGGTGCTCATAATTAGGAAAACTATTTGTTTAAAAGCAACCAGAAAACTATAGATGAAAATGACTATTTTATAAATAACAATGCAGTCATAAGATATAACAACGTTTTTTCCAGAGGTAAGTGGGACATACTATAAATATGTTGAAGGGTGTGATTTTATTGTGTCATTACGTGGCAGCCTCTGGCCTAAGGCTAAACTGTGTGTAACTTCCCTTAACCCACTGATGCATCTTTTGAAAGTGGCTATTGGCAGCTGCTCCATTCAGAACCAATGCAACTTGTCTGGTGGGTGCCTCTGGATTTCTCCTGTCTGCATCTACTGCAAGCTCAACAGCACTTGGCTGGACCTGTGGTTTTGAAAATCTTTGAGTGTCACTGCAAAGAGAGCAGCAGACAATGCCATAGCAGTATTCACCAGTATCCCTTAGCAGCCCAGAAAACTAATCTTGTCCTGGGCTATGTCAAACTAGGTTTGGCCAGGTCAAGCAAGGTAATTCTTTCCCTCGTGAGACCCTGCCTGGAGTGCTGCATGTAACTTTGGGGTCCCAAGAAGGATGTGGAGTTAGAGCAGGGCCCAAGGAGGGCCATGAAAAAGCAGAGGGCTGGAGTACCTCTTGCTATGAAGAGAGACTGGGAGCTGACATTGCTCAGCGATTCTTCTCGAGAAGAAAAGGCTCCAGAAAGACCTTATTGCAGCCTTCCAGTACTTAAAGGAGGCTTTTAGGAAAGATGGAGAGAAACTTTTTACCAGGACATGTAGTGACAAAAGAAGAGACAAGGATTTTAAATTGAAAGAGAGCAGATTTAGACTGGACATACAGAAAAAAATTTTAGGCTAAGTGTGGACAGACAGGGAACAGAGAAGATGTGGAGCCCCATCCCTGGAAGTGTTCAA
Source organism: Argya squamiceps (assembly GCA_037834095.1). Classification (NCBI taxonomy): domain Eukaryota; kingdom Metazoa; phylum Chordata; class Aves; order Passeriformes; family Leiothrichidae; genus Argya; species Argya squamiceps. Next base: position 37,049,101 of record JBBMKD010000001.1, read on the forward strand.
GGCCAGGTTAGATGGGGCTTTGAGCAAACTGGTTGAATGGAAGGTGTCCTGGCCCATGACAGAGTGGTTAGAATAGATGATCTGTGAAGGTCCCTTTGAACCCAACCCATTCTATGGTACATAAAACTGGTAGTGTTGATCTCATGGTTTAGGATGTTAGTTGCTCTTTTATTCACTGTTTTTCCCATATTCATCTAAGCTGGCTCTCAGAATTGGAGCAGAGACAGTCCCTTTATCACATGGGCCTGTGGCTATTCAGTGCAAAGTGGTTTCATTTACAGTAGCGGTTCCTTGATGTGACTGCATTATTTAATCCCAATGGAAAGAAAGGCGGGGGAACAAGAAAGGTTAAAAAGGAGATCTCAGTCAGACTAACAGCAAAAGCTGGGGGCTGACAAGGTTTCTAAATTCTTCTGTCTTACTGGTTTCACAAGTGTCTTGCAAGTTTTCACTGCTTAACGTTTGGAGATGTGTGAAAATGCACATTAGGATAGACTATCCCGTGACTTTTAAATGCTGTTCCCATGAACACGTTGCTGATCGGCCTTTGTCTGCTGCCAGGGCTTCGATCTGCGCGTGGAGCACACGCACTGTTTCAGCCACCACGGGGAAGGAGGGCACTACCACCAGGACACCAGCCCGGACAGCGTGCAGTACCTGGGCTACTTCCAGCCCGCCGAGCTGCTCTTCCGCATCGACAGGCCCCAGGAGACGCACCTGGTCGGGAGAGACTGAGCCCCGCGGGCCCATCTAGTCTTCCTCAAGGACAAATGCTGATTTTTGTAATGCTTTCAATTATGCACGTTTACTTACCAGATTTAAGAATAAATATGAGAACAGTAAGCTGCCGCCTTCTTAATTGTGTCAAAGGATTTGTCAAATTGTGTCGGAGCATACGTGTCATTGGAGTTATGACCCAATCAAATGGTAATTTAATGGCAATGTTATTGTACGTTTTCCTTTTGTTTGGTTGAGCTTCCTGCGTGGCCATAGCTGACGATGGGGAACCAGAGGTGAAATTGTGTTTAGAACGGGATATGGAACCAATTTCTGGTCAAAAACAAGGCCGTAGGAGAAAACACTAGCAGACCCGAGCTTCTGCGCCCGGCACCGACCCTTCACCGCGCTGGCTCCGCCCCCTCACGAGCGCCTCCGTAGGCAGCCGAGCCCACTCGGCGCTGGCCCCGGCCGCTTCCGAGCTCTCTCCGAAAATGACCGAGTCCGCCCGGCACTGGTTGGTCTCTCTCGCGAGCGCCTCCGGAAACGGCCGAGCCCGCCCGGCGCTGGCCCCGCCCCCTGCCGAGTGCGGGCGGGGGTCGCTCCAAGATGGCGGGCGTGCCGGCCGTGCGCATCAGCATCGAGTCGGCGTGCGAGAAGCAGGTGCAGGAGGTGGGGCTGGATGGCAGCGAGACCTACCTCCAGCCGCTCTCCATGTCCCAGAACCTGGCGCGCCTGGCGCAGCGCATCGACTTCAGCCAGGGCTCCGGCTCCGAGGAGGACGAGCCGGGCTCGGCGGGCCGCGCCTGGGCCGAGCCGGGCGAGACGGAGGATGAGGAAGGTGAGGAGGGCCGCAAGCCCGAGCTCTCCCGCCGGGATGGAGCTGGTGGAGGCCCGCCGAGCTGTGGCGGTGCCGGCCTGCAGCTCCGCGGGTGGTTGGGCCTGGCCTGCCTTCCCCCAGGGGTTCCCGTGGTGGGCTAGTCGGAATATTCGTGACCGAGCCGCAGTAAATTGTAGTGGGAAAGGACAACAGGAGATATGACACCGTGTTGTATTTCGTGCCGTTATGATCTGTCTGTGTTTAAAAATGAGCCTTACACCGTACCTTTTTAAAGCCCTGTGGTTTTTTTTCTTTGGGTTTTTTTTTAGGGTTGGTAAAGTTTCAGCCGTCCCTCTGGCCATGGGATTCAGTAAGGAACAACTTAAGAAGTGCCTTGACTGAGATGTGTGTGTTGTATGACGTTCTTAGCATTGTGAAGGATAAAAAGTTCATGACTCTAGATCCAGTCGGACAAGATCCCCTTCCTCCAAAACAAGTATGTTGTACCTAATTGAGCACTTCGTGTGGCGTGATGCTAAAGATTTTGTTCCAGAGGATTCTTTTTTTCACGAGTGATCAGTGCAAAATTTATCAAAATCTTCCTTTTGATGTGCTAGTGCAATGCTTTGATGGTCAGACTAAGACTGGGAATGGGAGCTGAGGCCAGTTTCAGAAGCCTCAGTCAAATTGCTACTTCCAACTGTATAATGCTGGTATGAAAGTGGTTCTGAGTAAATTACTGCACATGCATCAAAAACAACTTATCAGTCACTGTCAGTTAGTTTCCACTAATAACAATAGCAAATAAATAATAATTAAAATTATTATTAATAAGTAATAATAGTAATAAATAACCTTTCGTGAATTTAAGTGTGAACATCTCATTGTTGTCATTGGTACTAGAATCCTCAGTTTCTACAGCTGATTTCAAAGAAGAAGTCATTAGCTGGAGCAGCTCAGATCCTGTTGAAAGGTGCAGAAAGATTATCCAAATCAGTTGCTGAAAATCAGGAAAATAAGCGACAAAGAGACTTCAACTCTGAACTGCTAAGACTGAGACAACACTGGAAGCTGAGAAAAGTGGGAGATAAAATTCTTGGTGATTTGAGCTACAGAAGTGCAGGTAAACACTAGGATCTTTTTCACAAGAATGGATATTTTATGAAATTGTCTTTTTGTAACTGGAAAAAAAGATGGAATATCTCATAGTAAATAATTTCAATGTGACTTTTGTTATATTTATGAGACAGGTTTATAAAGGGAGAACTCTTGTTTTAGTATCAGGGAAAGTATCTTGCCATCTTCAGTCCAGAAAGTGATTTTAAAGGCTAAATGTGTAGTATTTTACTAAGAATTTGTTCAGAAAAACAAGACTGCATTTGCAATGTGGTTGATCAGTTCACAGGCAGACTTTGTAAATCCTTGGCCTTTATCTACATTTGGTGTGTAAAGCATTTAAAAAAACAAAAGGGAAGATTGGGTTACATTTTTTTTTAATCAAAGATGAGAAAATCCTAGAATATCTCAAGTTAGAAGGGACCCAAGAGGATTATGATGCCTAACTCCCCTGCTCCCCAGAATTCATACCAGGTAAAACTAAACCATGTGACTGAAGAGTGACATTGAAGGTAGATTTTTGCACCTATTCCTGCAGTTGGGAAACAATGCTGAGAATATTCCTTAATTCATGGATTGCATCTAAAGGGAGTGACCAGCCCAGGGTTCTAGAGGCTGTTATGGAGTGACATAGAGTGACATAAATACAGAATCACACAAAACTTAGGATGTAGGTACAAAGCAGGCATCAGAACTGGATGTGTTGGGTTCCTGTTGTCACTGGTGAGGATGGGGAAGGACAGATTTAGATTTGTTCATTAAAAAGCTGTAGATGTACCCCAGGCTATGTTTCTTTTCTAGTTGATTTACCCTGACCTAGGTGGACTGTGCCCTGGATGAAAAAGGTGTGCAGGTGGGACAGATGTGGGTATCTGCTTTTATCAGCCCCTGAATGATTGGCTGTAGTTATCTTTTACAGTCAGAACATGGTCATAGTTTTAAGACTTCTAGCCAAACATCATCAGAATCCCTTTAGATCAGTAAGGGTGTTATATCTTTAACCAACTGCTTGCAAAACTTCACATATTTACTTTTTGTCTTTTTTTAACCAAATATCTTGTTTTTCTCCTTCCTTGCACCTAATGACTTAATTTCAAAAAACTCTTGACTTCCCCCCATAATTATTAAATACTATGTGTTAACTTACTGTAAAATATTACACATTGCACAGTGGAGGATTGAGATGCTGATACAGGGGCATGAGCTTTCTATTTTACCTGAGTTTTTTAAGAAGTCATTAAAAAGTATGAGTCAAGTGCAGCTCTGAAGATTGGGAGACTCAGAAATACATATTCTTCCAAAACAGAGATATTACAGAAAGTGCTTAATGTTTAATATCTATGTTTTTGTCCTTCTTTACTCAGGCTCCCTTTTTCTTCATCATGGCACATTTGAGGTGATAAAGAACACTGACATTGACCTGGATAAAAAGATACCTGAGGATTACTGTCCTTTGGATGTTCAAATTCCAAGTGATTTAGAGGGATCAGCATACATCAAGGTATGTCAGAGAAACCTGAATAACCTAGTGGAGTTTTGTTCCGAATTCGTATACTTGCAACAGGGAACAAACATTAAATGCTGTTCTCTCTCACCTAGGTTTCTATTCAAAAACAAGCACCAGACATTGGTGACCTCGGGACAGTCAATCTCTTTAAAAGACCCTTGCCAAAATCAAAGCCAGGTATAGCTTATATGTTGTTTTATCAATATGTTCTCAAAGAATGAGTTTGCATATGATGCTTGTTTGAAAATTTCAGCATACAGCTGGGAAGAAGAGTGAATAAGACTTCTCTTATTTAAACTGAATTTTTCTGTTTGGGTGCTGCTTGGGCTTTGGATATCATGCTTTAGAAGCATGCTCCTTCAGTTTTTCATATGTGTTTATTCAGTTCTGAAAAAAAAAATTATTAGGGTTGTATTTTGAGTATTCTGGAGCTCCTTTTGTTAGACATTAAAAGTTTGAGCCCATAACTGAAATCAAACCAAGGTGTTGTGTACATCCCATTAATTCAGCTGAACTAATGACTGTTCACTCTGCCCAAAATGCATCATTTGTGTCTGTTGCTCATATGTTTTATCTGGGTCTGAAACTGCTGGTGATCTGTGTGTTAATTAGCAACAGCTCACCTGGCAGATAGTACATTGATTCATTTAATATGTGCCAGTATGTGAGGTTGTAAAATTTAGATTAAAAAGCCATCCTTCACTCTTTAAAGTTACAAAGTTTAAAGTTGACAGGATTTTATTTTACAGTTGTCTGTGATACAGATGCTGGTGCTGTCCTGAACACAGAGTGCTGTACTATAAGGTGTTTCATATGGTATTGAGGGTACATTGTACAGCTTGTGTACTTACTCAATCCAGAATCTCCCAAGAATTTTGGGCCTATAAACCCTGTGAAAGCACATACATGCACTGAATATTGTTGTGTAGTTCATCACAGAGTGAATTTAATAAAGCCAGAAGTATTTTTGAAAGTAAATTGCAACTTAAGGAGCAGAGATTCATAAAGGGAGTTCACAAAAGGCCTGGCAGTGTAACACACTGTTCCATAAGGGTGTTGCACTTCACAATATACATATATGTAAAATTGAGTCAAAATTAGTTTTAGTTTTACCTTAAAGTGCTTGCTTAATTGAGATAAAATTCTGATAATACTCAATTTGGGTATAAGGTACTGACTGCTTTATCTTAGTGATCACATGTGGCTACTGCATAGTATCTGGCATCTAAGCAAAAAGGTGGGTTCTCTTTGTTCTTCCCTTTGTTCTTCCCTCCTCAAACATTGATTTATACTTTTCAGGTTCTGCACACTGGCAAACAAAGTTGGAGACTGCACAGAATGTTCTTCTATGTAAAGAAATATTTGCCCAGCTGTCACGAGAAGCTGTTCAAATTAAATCACAGATTCCTCACATTGTAGTGAAAAATCAGATAATCTCCCAGCCTTTCCCAGGTAGGAAGCTTTTTAAGACTCTTGACCTACAATTATTTGCTTAAATACTGTTTGATGTCACCTTTTTTAATGCTCTGAGCTTACAAAGAAAAAAAAAACCTGCTTGATTTTAATTTCAACTAATGCCCAGTAGTTTCTAATGTACTCTGTTTTCCTTTGAGCTTAGGTTTTTTTTCAGCAGCACTTAAAACTGTAAGCTGTAATGCCATGTGCATGTGGCAGTGTGGAGCTGTGCATAAGTCATTGCTCCTGGATTCCATGTAAAAAGAAATTTAAGACTTGAGTTTATGGGTCCTCAGAAGAACAAAAGCAAATGCTCTTCAGTGAGGATAATTAAACAGCATAAAGGTGGCTTGGAGTCAGTGGTGAATCTTCTGTTCTTAGAAGGGTTACACAACTTTAAATATCCATCAATACAAATCCATTTCCCACAATTTATCATGCAAAGAATCTATTTCTGGATTGCTTAAAATGTATGTGGTGGTTAATCACTCCTTCTTTGAGACAGGAATGAGGTCCTGGGGACTTTTCTTTTTGTGTGTGACTGAGTTATAGAAATTGATGTGAAATGCACTTGGTGAGTTCACACTTGGCCTGTCAGTGCTTCAGTGAATATCAAGTTTTACTTGCCTTTGTAACTAAATGGTGGTGCTGTGCTCTCCACCATCATTCTTTGATTTTTCTCTGATACAGTGACTACCTATTGTTAAACTGCAGAGTATAAAACATGAAGAAAAGCAGTTCTCAGCAGCAACCTTGAAAATTGTTAGTGTTCACTTTTTTTAATCTTTTTTTTCATTTGCTTTGCACAGGTTTGCAGTTGTCTATTTCTCTGTGTCACTCTTCCAATGATAAAAAGTCACAAAAGGCTGCTTCTGAAAAACAGAATCCAGAGGATCATCTCTATGTTCTGGAACATAATTTGCATCAACTTATCAGAGAGGTACATCAGGATCATTATGGCTGAAGTACTGAAGAGTTCTTGGGCTTTAGTTCAGCCTTCTGCCTGCTGTGTGGCGCTGGTATAACAGCAGAGTGCCACTAGAGGCCAGTCCTTCTCCATCCATTTGTGGAAGGCAGCCTGCTGCTTGGTTTCCGTGGGTGTGGGTGGTTTGGGAGTTCAGTTAATGCTTTCAGGGAATGCTGGTTCTTTACTTAACATCAGACCAGGCTGTCCACTTCAGAAAAGCCATGCAAAGCTTTTCCAGTGGAGTTCATCAGTTCTGCCTTTTTTTCTTGTGTCTAATAGTGCTTGCCAAGCACTGTCAGTGAGCATCTGGTCAGGCCATACCCTCGTGAAGGAACAATCAATCACCATAATAGCTTGGTTTATTTTAAGGTCCACTTCTCTGCTTTGGCATTTTGCATTCTTGTATAATCTAGCAGAATAACCTAGGGTATGAAGTTGAGGCTGTCTCTCTTCAGGAAAGAAGCACAGTTTTGCATCTCTAAGTAGAATTGAAACCATGTTCCAGAGAGTGTTCACCTCCTTAGAGCTTGGCTCTGCAAGTCATGCAGTCATGTGGAACAGTCCAGTATTTTAAACACTGATTTAGGGTTCTTGAAGCTTTGGCTCAGTGCCCACCCTTCCTGTGGATTTGCTTTCTTGACTTTGGACGTGTTGCTAAAACTTTTTGTACTTCAATTTTTTTCGTCTAAAATTCTTCCTTTATTTTTAAGGAATAAGGAATCCTTCTTTTTATTTTATCTTTCTGTCTCCATAGATGTATATAAAGACTTATTAGTAGGAGCTACTGCCATGCTATCAAATTTTTATTAGCTAGCACTTTTTTTTTAAATTACTTTCTGTAAGGCTTGAAAGACACCTATAAAAGGAGTGTCTTTAAAGTGCTGTCAGGCTGATAAAGTTTAAAAGTTGCACTTTTTGAAAGTGTGTACACTCAAAAAACTGGTATGAAGCAACATATTGTATACATAGTATTTCTTGCAGATATGTTATTTGGTTTCTTTCTTTTATAACATCTGTTGGTTGTTGCAGTGTCACAAGCAAACCCTGAGCTCAACAGTGATGCCACATCCAGCTAGTGCACCTTTTGGCCATAAGAGAATGAGACTTGCAGGGCCCCAGGCTTTTGATAAAAATGAAATCAGTTCTTTACAGTCAAATGAAGGACTTCTGGAAAAGATCATAAAACAGGCAAAGCATATCTTTTTGAGACGAAGGTGAGCCACAAGATACTCTTGTTACAGTAACATACCTTTATGTAGAATACAATTGATGTATTTAAGTGTTCTTAAAACTAGCTGCTGTTTCCTTCACGGTTAATACAATCTTTTTTTGTGAGTACTAAGAACCAAAAATTATGAAAAAATATAAGCAAACAACATTCAACTAGTAAAAAGAAAGAATACCAGATTTCTTTGAGATCTCTGTGACAGTTGCAGCATAAGCTGCTGATAATTGTCCCTACTTATCTCAAACAGCATAAATCCTTTTTTGGTATTCTTTGCAGTGCAGTAGTTGATACTGAGTAATATCACTTCAGTACTGCTGCAGAATGTGTGAGAAATGTACAGAATAAACAAGTGTACTTCATTAGCACCAGAACAGTGCTGAAATAGAATTTTGATCCACATGTTTCTGTTAAACCTAATAACCTCCTTGCTTCCTGTAAGCAAGATAACAGCACAGACTGCCTGGATTACTGTGTGTGGAATATGGCTTTATCTTCTAGAACTGCTCGAACCATCGACAGTCTGGCGAGTCGTATTGAGGATCCTCAGATTCAGGCTCACTGGTCCAATATCAATGACGTTTATGAATCCAGTGTTAAAGTTCTAATAACTTCTCAAGGATATGAGCAGATATGCAAGTACGTATGAGAATGCATGTCCTTTTAGTTGTAGAAGCCTGAAGCAAAGGCAGCGTGTATTCACATTGTGCTTTGAAAAGGTTTAAATTCTCTTCAGACAAGTAGGAGTCCATGATTTGTGTGTGTGTGTTTTTCTGACTTGACTGTGGGGTGAACAATCACCTTAAGAAAACTTCACCCACTTTACCCTTTAATGAAGACATTTAGTACATCTTTAATTAATACAGTTTCCTTTCAAAGAAGAAATTTTAAGATGAGAGTGGACAGTTGGGGAGGGAATTTACTTTGGGTAGAGGTGACTGAATACAGAGTATCATTTGATGTGCTGGGTTCTAAACTTCCAGTCTAGTCATGGAAAGCTAATCAGTGCTCAGTCCTAGCTTGGTTGCATAGGTTCTGAAATGTGGAACTCATGTAAATGTGGAAGTCATTCAATAATTATGCACATTGTTACCGAAATACGAGGTTTCGTGTTCCAGAAATAAGTGCCTGCAGACTGACCAACAGTGAATTCATTCATGCATCAACAGTGTTTTTATCATTTGGAGCAGTGCGGTCTGGCTTTGACCACAGTGTGGGGCAACCTGCAGTCATTGGTACATTTCCAGTCTTGGTTCCAGAGTACATAAGCTGCCCAACCCTTGTCTGTAGCATAGAACACACCGTTTTCCCCTGCACAGCTGGAAGGAAACTTGGGCACAGGGGCAGGCAGGGAGCTGCGAGGCTTCCTTGACCTGAACAAATGGTAGGCCTGGTTTGGGAGTTTGCCACAGAATATGTCACTTGCCATGTAGAGGGAGCTGTTGTGGTGACAAAACTGGAATGTTTGGAGTTCTGTCACATTCTGTAAACTTTGCACCATTTGTCTTAGGAATTCTTGTCAATGACTGGGTGGGATTCTGTGTTCTTAGTTTCCTGTTTTCTTAAGTGTTTTAACACTTTTTGAATAAATATGGATCTTGTCTTCAAAGATCCATTCAACTGCAGCTGAACATTGGAGTTGAACAAATCAGAGTTGTGCACAGAGATGGAAGAGTTATTACACTGTCCCATCAAGAGCAAGAACTGCAGGATTTCCTTTTATCTCAGGTAGAGTCACATGTGTTACTCTTCCCTTTCTCATGATGTTTGGGAGACAGAAGTTAGAATCTCACTTTTATCTATGTAGAAAATATTTAAAAGTTCAAATTAAGATAGTGAAGATGGGAAGCTGGATGACTGAATTTTCACTATGCTTATGCAGAGTCTTTAGCAACTGTGACTAAAATATATGGCCATTTTTTACTAGGGTCGGTAGTTGTACTAGTTTTTCTCTCCATTTAAAATGCATTTCTTTATGCTGCTCATTACGGGTGAAAAAAGTCGGTGGTAATCCTAGCAGACAATAAGGTATTCTGTATATGAAACTTACTGTAGCCAAGTTCTTAATGAACCCACAATTATTGTCATTTCAGCATTGTCTGTTGATGCTCACTTTGCATCTGTCGTTACTAAATTAGCTGATACTTGAATGAACTCTGTTTTCTTAATTGCTTACAACAACCTGCTGGTTTTATTCAGAAGTAACAATCTCCCCACTATGCATTATAAATAGTCAAAATACAGGTCTTTAATAACAGTGGTTGGCCTGTTGCAGTTATATAAAACTCCATGACACAGATGACAAGTCAAAACAGATCCTGCTGAGGTCGTGCCTTTTTGGTCAACTGTTGTCAGACTTGTTCACGCAGAACTGCTGAAGAGTGCTGGATACTCCTTATTACAAGGGTTAAGTCATGATACAGGAAAACAGTAGCATTTAAACTCCTAAGCTGTTAGAGCTCAGTGCTTACACTTGAGCATTAATGGAGATAATCATGCGTGTGAAAACCTCAACTTTTTTTCCTGAATTTTCTCTGCTAATACTTTCTCATATTTTTATATATTTTGCAGCAGAAGTCTTGTTCCTATTGGAAGACAGGATTGTTTGCAAATTAATTTTTTGAGACCTAAATTAAGATTTTTGTAAATTGAAAGCAATACTTAAATAAAATGACTAAGTGCATATACCTATGAAAAATTAATCTAACTGCATGATAGAGTGATCTTCTCTGTCTGCAGAGGAACTAGTCTAAATTCAAATAACACAAAGCTCTACCATCATATAAAAAAAAAGTTCCTCGGAATGTAGAGGACATAAAGTCACTTTTATAAATAACTATTGTACAAAAAAAGGTTTGCTAAACACCATAAGCAGTTCTTCCTGTGGTCTGCAAATATTGAACAGAAAACAAACCTCCTGTTATGTTTCAGATGTCACAGCACCAAGTACACGCAGTTCAGCAGCTTGCAAAAGTGATGGGATGGCACGTGCTGAGTTTCAGTAATCACGTTGGTCTGGGGCCGGTGGAGAGCATTGGCAATGCATCAGCAATAACTGTAGCATCACCAAATGGAGACTATGCCATTTCAGGTAGTGTTTCCTCTTCCAAATAGAAGTCAAATCTGTCTGAGAGTGTTTGTAGAGTATTTTACTATAAAGATGCTCTAAAAGACTGGAGACAATCTCTTGTGTATGGAACTGACATCTAAATAGAATCAACACCTTGCCCAGAAGCCACTTAATATAAACCTGATTTAATTTACGCAGGCTTGAAAATACTTCTTGTAGTTACAGAAAATTTTATATATATTCTGTAATATGTATTATATGAATACATTATTTAAACATACAAATACGTTATATATTATAAATATTTGTTTATATAATATATAAATATACATAATTGTATGTATGTATGTATTATTATTATTGTTAGCATAGAAAAAAGAGATTACAGAAGCCATCAGGATCCCGAGAGAAGGGAACAAGATAAGAGGGTCATAGCCCCAGACTTAGGGAGAACAGGGTTTGGTCTCTTTAGGGATCTTTTTGAAAGAATCCTATGGGATATGATCCTATGGGATGGAAAGAAGAGGGGTCTGGGAGTGCTGTTTGATTATTGTTTTCAAGGGTCACCTCTTCCAAGCTCAAGAATGGTCATTCTTATGTTCAGGAAGTTGTGCAAAGGTGACAGAAGATCTGTGTGTATGAACAAGGAGTTCATGACTGAACTCATGAGATAGGAAGGAAGCTCCAAGAGATCATAAGTAGTTGACCTGGGAGGGATTGTAGAGAGATTATCCAAGCATGCATTGCTAAGGATAGGAAAGCTAAGGATAGGATAGCAGTCTGATGAGGGATGTAGAGGGCAGCAAGAAGAGCTTCAACAGGTATGTCACTGGCAAAGGAAAGGTTAGGGAAAATGTGGGACTGCTGTTAAACAGAGAGTACCTGGTGGCACAGGACTTGGGGGAGGCCAAGATGCTCAGTGCCCTCTTTACTTTGGTCTTAAGACTGGCTTTCAGAAATGGATCTGTGAGACCCATGGGAAATTCTGGAGCAAAGATTCAGCCTCAGTAGAGGAAGACCAGGTTAGAGAACCTTCAAACAGGCTTAGACATACACAAGCTCATGGGACCAGGTGGGAAATATATCCATGACTGCTGAGGGAGTTGATTTGATTGATGTCATTGCAAGGCCATTTTTGATCATCTCTAAAAGGCCAGGCTCAGGAAGGGCTCCTGAGGACTGGAAGAAGGCAAATGTTACATCCTATATTCAAGAAGGAAAATGTGGCGAACTGCAGTGTGATCAGCCTCATTGCAATTACTGGGAAGATGAGGAGGGAAAAAATAGTCTCAGAAGTATTTTCTGAACACACTATGGATAACATGGTGATGGGGAGTAGTTGGCATCAATTTATGAAAGAGAAATTACGTTCAATCAGCCTGATGGTCATCTCTTTATAGAAGGTTAGCTTGCGAGATGAGGGAAAAGCTACGTGGTACCTCTCTAACTGATCATTTAAAAAGCCAACACACACCACTCCCAACATGAAAACTCAGAATGGAGCACCACCACCCCTCCACCAGTCTCGCAGAATTTTGTGATTATAAGTAACTGCCCAGTGACTTGGATCCTGTCTATTTGAGATAAATCCACTAGAAACAAAACATTTTTCAACAGAACAGTGGGGAATACATCCAAGGAAAGAATGAGCAGTGACGCCTTTGCCCTTCATGGCATCATTGGGGAAAAAGAAATGCATTTGTAAGATGTACATTTTGGGGTTTATTAAAAGTTTCTCTGTCTTGATCTAACCAAGAATATGCAGTGCTAAAGCAACAAAATCATAGAGAAGTGGGAGATGAGAGAGAAAATCCAGAGAACAAGCTTTGAAAAACAAAGGAATTTCCCTTGTTTGATTTCAGCATGTTTGGAATTGAGTAGGGGTAAGGTATAGAATACACAAGGAGGAATATTTAGTATGAGGAATTTGTGCAGTGTGAAAATGCTCATTGAAATCTCCTTTTGCCACAGTACGTAACGGTCCAGAGAGCGGCAGCAAAGTCATGGTTCAGTTTCCTCGGAGTCAGTGCAAGGATCTCCCCAAGGGCGACGTCCTGCAGGACAGCAAGTGGAATCATCTCCGGGGGCCATTCAAGGAAGTGCAGTGGAATAAAATGGAAGGGCGTAACTTTGTGTATAAAATGGAACTCCTCATGGCTGCCCTAACTCCTTGCTAGGGAAGCGTCGGCCTCTCTCTGAGGGCTATGAAGTGTCTCTGTGCAAAATAACTGCCAGTGCAGCAAAGGGAAATGGGAACTATGGGCCAATACAAGAAAGCAAAATCAAATTTATTTCCTGTACAGAAATAGCCATTTTGGTATCTGTAATTAAACCTTTTTCAGTGGCATATAAAATACATACAATTTTTTGTAAAAGTTCCTTTCAGCTGTATCTTTGAAAATTTCTCTGTACAGAGTGACATAGATGAGTAATTAATGTATTTTTTGTTTATAAAATTAAATTCGGTAGTCCTTGAGTTGAAGCATTCTTGTGTTGGAATTTGTTTGTACATTGATGGGGATTCTGGGTGACCCCTTGGAAAAATACATTTATTTGGCAGTTTAACTTGAGTGTTACAAAGTCACTGCCTGTGGCAAAAGTCTTTCCTCTCTGATGGCCTGTGTGATTTTGACTACTTTCCTTGTTTTTCGACCTTGTTTTTTGCAAGAATATAGAGGAAAGGGTCTTACTTGGCTTGCAAAGTTCTGACAGTTTGAGTTGGTGGGTGACTTGTGACTCAGTGACTGGATAGAAGGAGGTAACTCCAATGCAGTAAACCTTCACACTTCCACATCTGGGTCTTTCTCCTGCATTCTCCATGATTATCATCCAGGGAAATAATAATATCTTCCCAAATATCAGCTCTTTTGAGTTCTTTCAAAATAAAAAAATCACGTTTTTTATAGTTTTGGTTGTAATTGTAGCCTTCATGAAACTTACAGTATGGTGTTCAACAAAGCTTTCATTTTGTTTGGTACTTAAGTGCTAAGGGTCTTTCTGCAACCTGTCTGTGTGAACTGATTCATGTTCATGTCCATATTGTCTTATGAGGTGTCTGTCTGGATGTATATATATGAACTTCTTACACATAAATATGTTTGAATTGAACATCACACTTCCATGGTGACAGTTGTTATTTTGTTGTATTCTTAAGTACAAAGAATAGTTGTAGGAAAATAAGCAGCAAGCTGCTACTCGCATGTATCCAAAGTAGTTCTTGTACTTATATTGGTGTTGGCCCTTGGAGCATCTTGTTTCAGTTCCTGGAAGTACTTCCTTCTGTGTGACTGAACTAAGAGAGAGATGGGTTTTTCTTTCAGGTGCCCATGTGTTACCCAAGACAACGGATAAAAATTAAAAGCCCTGGTAGGAAATAGTCTCATGATCTTGAAACAGGGCTGAGCCTAATTAACCCTCGTGATGCCAGGTCCTGTATTGCTGTGCCAGCAGACACTGTATGATTACAGGCAGAGAGGGGTGTTGTTCCTTGGTGAACAGTTCAGCCAACAGCCTGATGCATGTGTTCATGCATCCGACTAGATGAGGCTGTTCTGACTCCTGCCAACACAACAAATCTCTTTATTAATTAGAAGATGAATCTATGAAACTTGAACATGTCTTTACACTTTATTGTTCTTCACCTAAATTGGCAGGTCTGCATGTAGCAATAGCCTTTTCATCAAGTAAGTACTTCGTTACCAAGTAATCAGATCACTGTGGAGCTATGACAATCTCATGGTTGCAGGACCTCTCCTGAAAAGAAGGACATCTCCTGTGTTGCAGAAGGGCAAGCTCTGCATGTTAGCATGGAAACACTTGTCAAGACTGCCAGGTCTAGCTGAAATAACAACAACAACAAAGAATTATTAGAGACCTGGAGAGTGTATTTTGGTGTTGAATACACAATGATTCCTAATTTTAATGGAAAACAGACTGATTAGACATCTAACAGACAGTCTTGAAACTTAGTAGTGCATCTTTGAATATGAAATGATGGTATTAGTGAATGATTAGGACCTTTTCAATTGATTGTCAAGGCAATCTGGTGAACTTGGATGTCTCTTTAATTCAAGTTTAAAAGTAAAATGCCTTAATCCCTTTGATTGTCTAGAATGCACTAAATATTAAATTTTGCTGCTGTTCTGCAGGGAGTTTACAAGTGTAGTAAGAACAGCTATTAGTTTCTGAATTTCTGTTGCAACAACCCTCCATAAGACTTTAGATGCTCCAGGGTAGCAAGAAACTGCTACAGTTTAGCCTTGTGTTCTGTACCTCAAATATTGACATTAATAATGCATATTGACAAAGATAATTTTCAGGAAAATAGGAGTATTTTTTAAGTAACATTACCTGTATAGAATAAGCATGTTAAATTGTGGGTAAAATTTTTGGGTAATTAATGTATTAGAAGAATTGTCTATAAGGAAAGCTTCATACAGGCTAACTGTACTGGATGTTCTTGCTCAATACTGTTTGAGTCCCTGCTGTTCATATGGGATGTTACTGCCTAAAAGCGAGGTTGGCACCAGGTTCAGTGCCAAGGATGGGTGCCTGAAGTTGCAGTGACTTCAGCTAAGCTGAAAGAGGTAGAACAACTGTGCTAGTTGTAAACTTCTTTTGTAGTAGTACATTTTAAACTGAACAATTTTAAGTATTTATTTCCTACTTTCATCACAGCTTTCAAACATTGCGGTTTAAATGTGTGTGTGACCTCTGCAATCACAGCAATGCACTGCAGTGGTCATTTATGTCTGGATAAGTTTCCTGACTTCCTCTGGCAATTTCAGTGTTCAGCTCAGTATTAGCAGATAATAGTGGTTTTATGTGTAAGCTGCACTCTGTACTAAGTCTGACAGAACACCTGCTATATATTCAGCTCAGCCTAATACCTAGCTTCACATTCAAAGTGCTTTAATGCTTTTTGCATTAAAAGTCTAAGATCCATTCAAAGTCTAAGATTTAGGGCTCAAAAAGAACCCCTAATGTTGTGTTTTCTTTCGTGGGGGGCTGCTATGGCCGGCTAGCAGATTCCCCTAGACCACAGAAACAGTTTGTGGGTTCCTCAGCTTAGCTGGCTGAAGCATGGGTTCTGGCTTGGAAGAAGGAATCATGCTCTCTCTGGGTTAGGAAGATGTTTATTCAGTGCAGCCCATGTGGAAGGAGCTGTGCCAAAGCCCCTGTCTCCACATGGAGAGGCGTGGAATGAGAGAGACAGTGGGCCTCGTGTATCACCTTATCTCAGTTCAGGGTCTGGGCAGGGAAACACTTTGACCCAATGGGGAAGGGAAGGGGGTGGGGTTACATCAGGAGGAACCAGGTACATCAGGGACAGGAATGGGGGGTGAAAGGAACATACCATTACAGACAAATAACAAAGTACAAATACAAATTCAAAAAACCTGAAACTCGCACCTCTACACCCTAACAATGTTTTCCATACTCCATAAGCATACTTTACCAAGTAATTCAAGTTTGGTGATTGAAACAGATGCACTTTAAATTTTTCCTGTTGTCAAAGCCTAGTTCACTCAAAGACACAATATGGGCAACACACATTTAAAGCAGAGAATTGGAATAAACTGTTACTTGTCTGTGCTGTATCAGATACTTATTTAATTTCTCACCTTTTTTGACCTGTTCCAGATGTAGGAAGGAGCAAACAGCTGAATCTGGTACCTCAATTTATGAGGGGGAGAGTCCCTTTTTACTACAAATGGCCAGCTCAGTATGGGATGGCTTACAGGTATTGTGCACAGGATGCTTCAGCTTGTTTGGCACCTACCTGCGTCATTAGGCACTTGGTGAGAACTTCCCTGAATGCTTTTCCAAATGGAGCCCATAAAACCTCTGCACTTGAGAATTCTAGTCCCTGACCAGAGGGAAAGCTCTGTCAGCCTGTCCTGTAAAAGGTTTTTGCAAGCAAGACAAAATGTGAAAAAGGTAGTAGCAGCAGTTTGACTCAAACAGCCACGTGGCAATCTACAAGCGCAGACTAGTCTATGGTGTCTTCCAAGTTCAAAGTTTATTTCACACTGCAAAATACTCATTACAAAAGCAACACAGAATAATTTGAAATTTGGTCAGTTTACTGCTTTCTCACTGACAAACACAAATGTTGTTCTACCCAACAGATCTACAGGTGGAGAACTGCAATACGCACAATATGCAGATTCAAGAAAACATTAGTTGGGTCACTTCATGTTTTCTTACAACATAGGGAAAGCAAAGGTGGCTTCTCAACAAGAGCAATTTTAGAACTGTACTTGTAGATACTATATTTCAAAGTAATGCTGTTTTAACTTCTCTGATTCATTCTTCATCGCTGGGCTAAGTTTGCAAAGGACTTGACATCTTTCACAACAAAACTATTTAGTACTTCACCACCCCGCTGGTGTTGTATTTTATCTGACCCCTCTAATCTTTACAGACAGTGTCCTCTTTAGTGCCTGCCTGCACTGTTCCTTGTACAACCACCTGCTCTAGTAATGTCATAAAATGTGTGTTAACATCCATCCTGGGGCAGTGTCAACAATTGGAAACACAAGCAGGAGAACTTTGACCAGCTCAACATTCTTTCAAAGTCAGTTTTGTCTCATGAAAAATTGCAGTTTATCTTCAGAGCTCCAGGAAGTTCCTTACACCCAAAAGTAGCAGCATAGGTGCAATAAACAGGATTTAATGCTTGCAATTCATTTTTTAATGTAATACTGTAATTAAATATTTAATTTATTATGTTGATGGATGCTAATGACCACTCTGTAATAGGAGACTTGCTGTATCCAAAATGCAGGTGTCCTTCATGACCATGGTAATTTCCTTCATGGGTTGATCTTAGAGGCTTGGTTGGTTGGTTGGTAGGTTGGTTGTTTTAAGAGTGGTAGAGGCTGTAGATTTTATTAGCTAGCCACAAAAATGTGTTCATGCTCAGCATGAAAACATACTCTTTTTTACTCTGACCTTGACTAGCAGAACTTAAAACCTACCAGGTCAAGACAGCTCCATCAGACACTGCTAATTTAATTATTTTGCAAGTCAGGATGTTTCTGCAGTAATCACAGACATTTTATTGTCTAAGTTTGTTCTTGCTTTCTTGGCCAATACTTTCTTCTGAGGTAGAATTGTTATTTTTATTATGATACAGTTCTTGGCTAACACTCAATGGTTTCCAGTTCAATCTCTTCTGTTGTACTTGCTGTAAATAAAAGGATATGGTTATTGATTGGCAAATGGATTGGAAGGCCAACATTCCAAAATGAACTGTGCTAAGACATTTTTAACATTTTAATATTAGCTCAAGCTTGCTCATCTAAAATTAAGTTTTAAATACATCTTTTCAAAATATTTAACTGTATAAAGAGGTTTTCACAGTCTTTAAAGTGACAACGATTTCTTCCAGTATAAGGCTAAAGGCACTAAGAAAACTAAGTGCATGGGGCCTGTTCTTTTATCTCTCTTCTTGACTTCTGAAAGGAGGGCTCTCTTGAGATAGAACTGGGGCAGAAATTATGTCTCTGCTTTGGACCATTTCCTGGGAGATCACACAAGTTTCTAGAACTGTGCTTTCCTGAACTCTGCCATATGTTACATGAATATGTCTATTCAATTCAGCTCTGTGGGAAGATTGGCTTCAGCTGGAGGAAGAGGCTTTATCTAAACAAAATCCTGTTTATTCTGGCATGACAGGAAAGTTTTCAGTAGCTACAGAAGCTTGAGTGGTGTATGCACCATGAAAACAGCAGCAGCCCTTAAGAGCTGTAGGTGAGCGATGGGAAGAGGCAGCTCAAATGAAGTTAATTTCTTCTTCTATTAGGTTTTGCAGAGTTGACACAAAGTCTGGGCCATGAGTCTTCGGATGCTTGAGTGTCTCTGTTGGTCTAGTGAAATACTGTTAGCTAGGCTGCTTGTTGCAATGTAACGTTTATTATAGAAGAAATACAGACCTTTTGCCTAGAGGGCAAGCAACCACTAGTGGATCTGCAATTACAAAGAAGGGAGGTAAACATCTGAAATATTTTGAAGTGGTAAAGGAAACCTTCCATTTCAAAGATGTGTCTAAGAGCTTGATCCCAGGCCCATAATGTGCACCTTGTCTTTCTGCCTAGGCCAAATATCCCTGGCAGTGGCTTGGAAATTTCTTCTCTAATAGGTCCCTTCAGTGGAGCCCTTGTGTTCCCTTGACCTGCTTTTTGTGACTGTTGTCTTTGGTGTCAGATTTTGATATTACTCACTGTTCACTGGAGTCTGCAACTGGATCAAAAGTGAACAGATGAATAAAGAGGGGGTTTGAGAGGAGGAGATGCAACCCTCCACTGAAGATTGAACTGAGGCAGGGGCCACTCCCAAGGGTCATTTGAGTATTTTCCCCTAGGGTACACCCTGCTGATGTGAAGTCAGAGATGCTGATGCTCTTGACTTTGTCTCCTGCCCTTTGATGGGGGGTTATTGCAGCTCTGGCCTTTTCTCCCCAGGTTTTGCAATCAGCAATGTTGGGAAGTGTTATTTCTATTGTGAAACATGTAAGATAGATGTCCTGTGGATTGTTCTTCAACGAAACACCTGTTATTCAGTTGCTCCAGCTAGTAAGGAGTTATTACAGGATAACCGATCTGAGCCCTTCAGTCTTGTTTCTCAGTGGCCCTGTTTAGTGCCTTTATGGTACAAATTTTAGGCTCAAATTTCAGGCTTGAAGACCCTGTACCCTGACTACATTTTTAGAGAAATACCTGTTAGTTTGTGTGTTGTCTTCTTCTGAAATAGATGCAGAGATTTATTACACAGCCACATGAAGCAGATTAGAATGGCAGATACTGCAGCAAGAAATGCAAAGAGAACTGCTACAAAATGCAAATCTTCATAGATAATCTCTGTAGGGAAAATGGAAAACAGTTAATATTATAAAATTGATTACAAGCAGATTGAGGTTTAAACACAGGGTAAAGCCAAGAAATCCCATCTAGTTTGTACCGTAAACATTGACTATGATGGTGCCATAGGCATTGGCTCCATGCTCGTCCATCACGGTGACAAAATAGTAGCCGGCGTCTCTCATGCCCACGTTCCGAAGCTGTATAGAGCCATTTTCAAAAGTAGTCACCCTGTCCTTGTAGACCATGGATATGTTGACATAACTGCCACTTCTCCACTCAACAATGCTGGTGGTGCCCCAGCTTGACACATGCTTCCACTCAATGGTGGCCACGCCTCGGCAAGAGTATTCAACTGAGAGGAGAATGTTTTGTGCCACTGTTGCATTGATGTTGGGTTGTGGGACAGCTAAGGACACTCCTCCGGGAGCTGAAAGACAAAGGAGAGTGATGAGTCTGGAGGTGATGCTGCACCAACTGTCCAGGGCAGGTTGGGACCTCTGGATCCTGGTGATTCATCCTACCTGTCTCAGTGATCTGTTTTAAGAGAGGATAGATGATGCTTTTCAATACCTTTTTCTTTCTGCTCTCTATAAAAGTAACATACATACTAGAAGACTAAATACACATCTATAATTGGTGGAAGCAAAAATGCTTCCACCATAGAGGACACATAATTGCATGTGTTTCAATGTTTTAACACCCACATAGAAAGAGACTTTGGACAAGCGTAACATTTTCTGAAAACTGAGCAATGTTCTTTTGTTCATCAGTAACTGGCTTTCTTTAAATATCCTGCATTTACATGGAAAGTTTATTCACTGTGTCCAGGGTAATCTATCATATTCATTAACTACCATCCCCCAAAAGCAAGAACTCTAGTAGGAATAAGTATGTGAAGTCTTGGCAAGGACTTTGTCATGTTTTCAGGATGTGTAATCAACATTAGAAGTATCAGCTTTTTAAGGGCGGCCAGTTAATAAGCCACATGTAACCAAAGGTACACAGTTTCATGAGAAGCCAGGGACTTTACGTTCCTGATGATATCTGGGCAAAAATGCATATAAAAGAATATTTAATTCTCACCTACTTCCTCCTGATGTGATTACAGAGCTGTTCATGACAATGTGAAACTGAACCGACAGCTTAGTTTAATGTGTAACTGCAATAATTTCTGCTTACATTTGGTGTTTCTGCATGAAGATTTGGATGAACACCAACACTGGAGTTTTAACTGGCATACATTTTTTCTTTTTTAAGTGGCTTGTTTGAAACCCTTGGCTGAAGACTGAAATCTTGTTATCTACCCACAAAAATCAAAGCAGACCAAAGGCAAGATAAAGCACAGAGTAAGGGTGAATGCCTTTTCCTGGTTTGGGTTGGAGCAGCTCACCTGCTCTACTCCCTTACTGTGGGAACAGGCTGACTGCAAGAGCAAAATGAAAAAGAAATGCTGACCTGTAAATGTCTGTAACCCAGTCGGGGAGTGAGAATGAGACCCTCACCTACACTGCATGAGTGCAAAGCAGGACACCTGGGGATGATCCTGGAGGTTCTGCAGAGTCCTCAGGGATAAGAATGACTAAGAAAGGCAAAGAAAAAAGTCTCCAAGGGAAAAAACAAATTTAAAAAATATTAAAGTAAAGGTTCTCTATGGCCAAAACTCCACAGCCACCACAAATGGAAGATATGGGTGAATTACAATCTGACTTTACTGTATTTGGGATCTGTAGCAGAATTCACTAACTCTACTGGTCAGCATAAGGTAGGGGAGCTGAAGAAACCAGTTCAAGTCCTAGGCCCTCATGTATGGTACCAAATAGGATCGAGGCTTTTTCCAAGATAACACTCCTGGGTTCCCCCCTTCATGAGCATTTTCATACTTATGCTGCTCAGTCCCCCTGCAGGAACACGATGCTTTCCAGGCAACTCAGCTGAGCTGTGCTCTGCTGTTCAGCCTGTGTGCAGGAGAGACTAACCAGAGCTGTGAAAACGAGGTTTGTGCCAGCTACAGAAACAGAACAGCCGGGAACCTCTGGTAATCGCTGCAAATTGTTCCAATTGTTTTCTGGTCCATGTGTTTATTTAAAGGCCTTTCCCACTGTTTCTGACCAGACAGGAGCTGAGTGTCTCTCCTCAGTGACCCTTTCATGTTTTTATAGAGGCTTTGTTTTGAATATGCGATTCAAGGTAAACGTAAAAAAAAGAATTCAAATCTTTCCATGAAATGATTTGCAAAACATATTCTGTCCCTATCTGGCATGCAAAGCTAAAAAAAGCAGTGCAGTATCTAACCATTCAAAAATATTTTTGGTGGGCAGTGTGCCTAGATCACCTGAACCGGTCTAATCCAACAGAGCTGCGCCAGGCTGGAGAGCAAATATCACACCCTACACAAGGTGACTGCACTCTGCTGCTCGCAAAACCAGCCCCTTCACACCCAGTAAAACTCACACCCAGGGGAAGAGTGCACAGGGGCTGCTCAGAGCTCACTCACTGAGTTTGCCATCCTGGCATGCTGCTCTACTCCAAAGTATTTGCCTGGCCGAGAGTCAAAGCGGGAAGTGCGGCTGTGCGTACCAGACCTGGCCATGGCAACGCAGCTGGGCCTGCAGTGTGCTGGGCAGTTGGTGGGAAAGAACAAGGCTGGCAGCGAGGGGCCTCCACGCAGGAGCTCTAAACTGGAGGGACAGCTCTAAACGGGCCTCTGAAACCCTGCGGACTGTTTCCCCACCCTTTGGTGTCCTGTGAGTGCGTCACTTCTGTTGGAGTGCCGTGACCAAACCAAACTCACTGGCGGCCCTGACACCTCGGTCCCCAGGCGAGGTGGGGCTGGCAGTAGCCTCCTTCAGGCCCCTCAGGGAGACGACCGGACGGCTCTCTGCGTGCTGCCCCATCCCCACTCACCCCCCTTGGGGTGCTGGGTTGGAACCCACCTTCCCTCCTCACCGCCGCGTTTCCCAGCGTGACCCGACATCCCTCGGGCTGTCTCCTAACCGGGGTTGTTTCCCCCTCCACGCCTGATGTCCCCTCAGTCGCTGGAAAAGCAGAGGGAGGACGGGCTGCTGGGGCCGCCCCTGCCTGGAGCGGGCGTGAGGTCGGGGTGTGGGGCGCTCCCCCCCCGCGGCCGCGCTGGTCCCGCTCGGCTCCCCCGCTCCCTCCGAGCAGCAGGAGCGGGGACGAGCCTCCCGTCACCGTGTCCAGCCCTCAGACAGCAGCGACGCCTGCCTGAGTCTCGGTACGTCCCGTCCCCAGCCCCTCCCCAGGCGCTCCCGGTTGCGGACGGGCTGGCAGAGCGCTGGCCGCGGGCGGGGGTCGGCGGGCGCTGGGGCAGAGCCGGGGCATCGCGGCGAGGAGCGGGGGAGGAAAGGGCCGGGGGTGGGAGCGGGGGAGGCAGGGACGGAGCCGGAGACTTACTCTGCAGAGCCCACCCGGCGGCCAGGCAGAGGGTGACGGTCCCCACGACGACGCCTCGGCTTCGACAGCCCTGCAGCGGTCTCATCAGCGGGAAGCCGATGCCCCAGGAGTTGCATTGAAGTGGCAGGGCCGGCCGGCGCGGCCCGACCCCGGGGTCTGCCTGCCCCAGGCCTCTCCCTCGCTTCTCCTCCTCCCGCTCCCGCCGCGCCGCCGGAGCTGCTCCCAGCTCCCCCCCGCAGCGGCCCCCGGGCGCTCCCCCGCCTCACACCCCGCGATCTCCGATCCGGGCTGGAGATGCAATTGGCTGAGGAAGGGAAGGCTCTGCCCGGCCGCCGGCCATCGCCCAGCCGGGAAATGGGCGCGATGGGCGGCCGCGGAGCCGCGCAGCCCTGCCCGGCCCTGCCGATGCCCGGCCGGAGCCTGGAGCCGGCAGCCGAGCCCGGGATCGGGACACCTGGCCGAGGAGGCTGGTTTTAAGTGTGATTTGGCATCCGCAAGGGAAATTTCACTTCGGGGTGTTAAAACTGACTTTTTGCTCCAAGAAGTCTGGTGATGCTGCAGGTGAGACGGGGATGGGGGGAGGGCTGGAGAGCAGCATCTCCGTGTCCCCAGAGATCGTCTCAGATGACCACGATGGAAAAT
Source organism: Argya squamiceps (assembly GCA_037834095.1). Taxonomy (NCBI): domain Eukaryota; kingdom Metazoa; phylum Chordata; class Aves; order Passeriformes; family Leiothrichidae; genus Argya; species Argya squamiceps. Next base: position 37,072,901 of record JBBMKD010000001.1, read on the forward strand.
GAACCTGGTTCCTATTCCACTGTACCCGGCACATGCACTAGGTGCTCCTCTCTCCCTTCTATTGTCGTCCAGAGGAGGTCCCCAGCGGTCCTTGTACTTCTTCCAAAAGCACCGGACAGTGTGAGATAGTGGGAAACATGATCAGAAAACATGAGAGCTTCCCAGTCCTGAAAATTATCCTTTTATATGACTACCAGAAGCCATATACACCCCCAGAAGACCTGCCCCTCTGATCAGGGAGAGTTACACACAAGATCAGCCTTTTAGCAGATTTTCCATTCTCTTTCTTGCATTTCCCTCTCCTCAAGTTTTCTTTACTAGAGTTGTGGATCAAAGAGAGGTGTTTCAGCGTGCTGGTCAGCACAGGCTCCTCACAGTGAGTGTGAGGAAAGGGCAGTCACACAGGTGACAAGGGACAGCTGCCATCTGCCGGAGCTGCCTGCACTGAGTAGCCACTTTCCCCCTGCACTGTATGGAATAATGCAGGTTTCCTTATGTACTGGCTGTCTGTGAGGAGAACAGGTGAGTCCCACGGGGACTCTGGACAGCTGAAGCACAGCTCTGGGCAGGGGGCTGAGCAGGAGTGAGGCTTGTGCAGGGCTCAGCTGCAGGGAACCCACTCCTGCTGGGGTTTTTCAATCAAGTGTGATGCTATCATGTGCTGCCATGCTCTTTTATGACCTTACAGCTTCTTTCATGCACATCTCAGGGGGGACTTGCAGGACTTAAGTCAGACCTTGACAAGAGACAGTGCGATCTTCATGGACGCCAGGGCCCAGATTTTGTTCAGGTGCAAAAAAAATCTCCAGCCTCACCAACTTCTGGTGCATCTCCTGAAGCTTCAGCAATGATACGCAGATGAAGGGCAGGGAAAGAGAGGTCAGTGAGGGCATGCTGCCCAAGTGTTTGATCCCATGTAGGTTTTGCAGCCTGCCATGGTGCTGGGGTTCCCTGAAGGTGTGTTTGCACTCCATCTGCAGAGGCAGGCCGTGAAGTGCCTCTTCCATCTCATCTGTCTGAGCTACTCCTGTGCTTTGCCAAATCCCCTCTGCTGCATCAGGCCAACATTGTGCCTGGGTGTCCCTGCTGAAAATGTAATTGCATGAAAAACTGTGTCGTGCTTGCCCTGGAAGAGATTCTGTCAGATGAAGCTTCTTCCTGATCCCATCACTTTATGGCAGTTTTATTCCTCAGAGCATTAAAGAACGTCTCATGATGATGTGACTTTGTGTAATTTTCCTTTTTTATTTCTTTCAGCCTTTATTTAAATTATTTTTGATCTTGTGGGCCAGTGAACTATTTTGGCAGCACAACTTATGAGCTATATTATCATATAAAATTAATTGAACGCTGCATATTTTAAATGTATCAAACTGGCTGCATTGAGTAAATGCACTCTATTGGAATGACAGGTGTTAGTAATGAATTTGAAATTCAGGCCTGGAGCTCCTCTCAAATTTTGACAGTTTTGGCTACCATAGGTCAAATGTTCAGTCCTGTGATAAAAAGAAGTCCTTTGTTTGTGTTCAGCATCAATAATTAAGAGCAAAAACCTTTTAAATTCCTTCTTTTTAAAGGAAAAATTATAAAATATCTAGAGGTTGGGGTTTTTTAAATAAAAACTGCACCTCAAGAAATAGATATCACAAAGTGCTCAGCATTAAGAAAGCATTTAAACGAGCTATTATAAACCATGTTTATTTGAAAGCTGGCTGGGTCCTCTCTCCCTGAGAGCCCCTTGGAAGCAATGCTTCCTCCCTCTGTGCTGCAAACATTCCCTCTGCAAGGGAGGAGGTTTCTCTTAAGCAGAAATGCATTGGGGTGTGAAATGGCAGTGCTGGGTGAGAGCTGGGCAGGGTGGGGGCCCACTGGCAAGGCAGAGGAGCAGCAGAGGGCAGGGGCAATTTTCAGGGCAGTTTTCTTGCCTGCAGCCTGTGGAGGAGTGTGGCCATATAGGCTGCACCGTGGGGGGCTGGTGCTGGAGGCCGTGGGGTGCAGCCCCAACAAGTGACTGGAGCGAATCACTTGGCCTCAAGGAATCATAGAATTAGTTTGGCTGGAAGGGGTCATCAAACCAACCATTAACCAGCACTGCCAAATCCACCACTAAACCATGCCCATAAGAACCACATCTACATGTCTTTAAAATACCTCCAGCATGGTGACTCCACCATTTTCCTGGGCAGCCTGTTCAAGTGGTTGACAACCCTTTCAGAGAAGCAATTTTTAGTGATGTCCTCAGCATAACCTGAAGTCATTTCCTCTTGTACTGATGATGGCAGGATTATTGATTAGCAACCAATCTAACTGAATTTAACCTTGATGTTTGATCCCTCTGAGTCCCCCCAGCACCTGCCTGCCTCCCAGCACCCCAAAGGCAATGGGGGATGAGCTTCAGCAGATATCACCTGCTGTTGGGCTGGAGTTTGAAGAGGACGCTGTGGACATCCTGGACTTTGATGCTTGGGCATTGGTGCAAGGCTTCAGCAGGAAAACCGTTCCTGCCAGGTGTGAGTGAAAGGATGCACCCTGCCTGGCTTTTCTGCAGGATTTTGTGGCTAACTCAGGGTAACTTTATAGAAAAGCCAGATTGGAGTGTTATTCCTAATTTTACTTACCTTGGCATATTCATGATATATTTTCTTAACAAAGTTTTTTATTAAAATCCTGTCCAACCACACTCAGATGAGTCTAATGATATGCCATTCCAGGTTGTAGGTTTTTCATCCATTAATGCCACTCTTCTGGTTTTATTTTTCTCTGCTTGTCAATCAGCAGTTCTAGGAAACATAAATGTATCAAGTAATATAATACACACTGTAAAAAATTAGGTTTTCTTTGTTTAATTACAAAGTGGCCTTTAGCTACCAGGCTCTGGGAATGACTTACAAGGTCTGTAAAAGATTTAGTTTGCCATTCTTACCCTGCTATAAGCATCTGCAGATTTTACTGCTACATGCTTAGTATTTTATGTATTCCTTCCTCTTCCCTTTGCTTATTTCCATTATTTTAAATGTTTTTTTTCCTTTCTTCTCATTGCCAGATGTGAAACAACAGTCTCTCAAGTTTGTCTGGAGGGCCTGATTTCTCTTTCTGGTGCCATTAATAATGGAACAAAACCACATTAACGATTGCAGCAACAGCCAGATAGGAGCCAGAAAGCTCCTTTTGCTCTCTAATGTGCTGCATGAGTACACTGAAGTGCTTTATACAGAGGATTTGCTTTTTTTTTTTCCTCCTCACCCTTTTGCATTGATGTCTTTTTTGGACTTGATAAAATGCTTGACCTTGTCTTTTGCTGAAGAAAAGATAAAACCCACCACAGCTAAATATTATAAGAGTTTCCAGATCTGAGATAGCCCTTTAGAGGTAATTTCATCCTGCAAGAAACCACAGAAGACTCAGTGAAGAAATGTTAACAGCGACTGCAGGGCATTGCATCTGCCTGGTCAGATGGGCTGCACAGGCTGCACACTATTGTTTTTGGTTGATGATGGAGTGAGCTGGCAAACAGCTGGCAGAGAGCAGGAGAGAGCTGCAGGCTTCCAAACCAGCAAAGAAATGTGCAGCTGGCACAGGAGTAGTCAAAAAATTGGTAACATTCTGCAGGCCCCTCCTCTTTGACATGAGGTTAGTCATCTGGGCTTAGCTTATTCTGGTCTTCTGGAAGTGGGAAGAACATTTGTTGTGAGGTCTTGGTGTGTAAAAACGTTCTTTCCATTTGTATAAGATGAAAAAGGATTTTTCAGCATCTGAAGTAGAACCTGGTCAAATCTGCCTTTGCATGTCAGTGGTTTCTTTTTGCCTTTTATTTTTTCTGCAGAGGCACAGTACACAAAGCCCCTTTCTTACCTCAGTTCAATCAATAGCTGTAAGAAGAAGGACAATGGGCAGTTCTGGTCTGTCAGCATTCATCTGCTGCATAAACTGTCTAGACTGCCTAAATCTTCTTGTGGGTTTGGCCTGTGGGTTTGCAGGTTAGGGAAATAGAGGGGAAAAAATCAAATGATGATGCAGAAATGTTTATCTGAGATGTTTATCTGAGAATGCACAGATGCTTAGTAGAAGCGCCTGTGCATTCTCAGATAAACATTTGCAGCACAGATAAACATCTTGCAGCACAGAGACATTTGGAAACAGCTTTTATCAAATGGGAGATGCTCAAAACACACCTTTGAACAGGGATAGCTGACATTAGCCCATGAGTTGCTGTTGTGGCAGTAAATACCTTCTGAGACAATACATCCTCCCTCTGTATTCACAGAGAGTGGAATAACCCCATGTTCTTTCAATGGGAACCCAAAGCACAAAGTTGCTTTTTTTTCTACAAAGTTTCTATCAAAACAGAGAAAATAAATCCTCAGTATCTTAAGTCTCTGAGGTGGTCTTTATCCTGCCTCTCTGAGCAACCTGTTCTAGTATTTCCTCATCCTCGCTGTAAAGATTTTGTTCCTTGTATCTACTTGAAATTTAGTCTCCTCTAATTTAAACCCAATACCCCTTTTCCTTTCACTACACCTGCTCCTTGACCTTCCTCACCCTATCTTTCCACACCTGAGCAGTGTCCCTATACTCTTCCCAGGACACCTGTTCCTGCTTCACTGCCTGTGCATTTCCTTCTTGCCCTTTAGTTTCTCTAGCAGGTCTTCTCAGCCGCAATGGTCTCTTGCCTTCCTTTCCTGATTTCTTATACTTGGGGATTGAAAGCTCTTGTACTCTATGAAAAATGTCCTTTAAGATCTCTCAGCTCTCTTCTGCTCCCTTGCCCCTGAGGGCAGTTTTCCACAGAGGTCCTATTGGCTAACTCTTTGAAGGATTGGAAGTTATTTTTCCTAAATTTCAGGGTCCTGATTTTATTCTTTGCCTGACTTTTATCCCTCGGGATGTGAACTCTGCTAGTGCCTTATCACTGCAGCCTGGGCTGCCTCCAGTCGTGATGTCACTGATTAACTTGTGTTGTAGTGGTAAAAATAAAGTAAAATAATAATGCAGTTGCAATTAAATAAAATAATTATTTTCCACTTTGAACACCAGAAGGTCAGTCATTCCTACAACACTTCACCTCACATCAGTGTTCCAAGTTAGTGTCTATTGGTTAGTGTTATACCATACAAAGAATATACAAGAGGAGCTTTTATCACAAGGAAGATTCATCTGACCATTTTCCAAGTTTCTAGTTCAACTTTCCTGACCCATGGTATTTTTCACTGTTGCTCATTATCAATGTAAATATTTTCAGTTACAGAATTTAGCTAAGTGAATGGCACATCTGTCCACTGTGTGCAGAATGAAAACAATCTCAAAAAGGGAAGGGACAAAGGGTGTCTTCCCTTTTTCATTTTTTTCCCTCTTTTTTTCCTCCTTTTTCCTTTCTATTGCTGTCCATTACCAGAATAGCATAAGCTTTTTTCATCTCAAATCTTGGGATGCTCCAGGTGCTCAAGCCTGTGTCTCATCTCTGATTTGATCAGTGTCCTAAGATGCAGGATATGTACATTATATCTTAATCTGATATGTACAGACAAGTAAAATTAAACATAAGTAGTAATTAAGAAAAGCAATAATTAAGCATTATTAAGTTGGTCTAGTTGAAATGGATTGTTTCACACTTCAGTCTTAACCACACTTCTTATGTGTGTTAAAGCTAAACAGCTCTCCAATTCATTTGGCCTAAATTTGGTGCAGAGTATTTACTTTGACCTGCCCTGTCAACAGAGCTGTGTCCTCATGGCGTCTGAGCTGCCAAAACCAGAACTCTTTTTTTCTGTCTCTGATTAGGCTCACTGTGGGTTTGCTGAAGCACCGAGCAGGGGCTCCCATAGGGCTCTCTAGAGAGCCAGACTCAGTGATCCTTGCTGCATGCAACCTCCTTGTCTGTGCTGGTTCCTGTGCCTGGACACAGCACCTGCAAGGCAACTGGGAATACAGAGCACTGAATTAAATTGAATCGAGTCCATCTGGCCCTGCAGAACAGCTGCTGAAGCCATGTCAGGCATGTGGCCTTTCAAATAATAACTGTGAGCAATGGTGGTGTAATTGTGGTGTCACCCATGGAAACAAGTACAGGTATGTCAGGGCAGTCACAGCTCAGATCCTTGCACAGGCACAGTGGGTGGTTTCCCCCTGGAGCACCACACACGGACATCACAACACCAGTTATAGCCTTGGCCTTATGCCTCACCTCAGCCTATGTGTGTGGAGGACTTCAAACTGCTCCCAACACACCAGAGATGGAAACCTGATTTTTCAGTGCTGGATGGGTAGGTGGCTGCTGGAGGAGGTCATGCAGCACCATCACTGAGAGAAGGAGACTATTTCATCTTTGAACAGGCTGCTTGAGTTCCAGGATACAGAGTCTGCTGATGGAGGACCCAGTTTAGATTTAGAAATCCAAATCACACTGTGTTCTTGACTTCTTATTGTTGGAGTTCAAGGGTGGCAAGCAGGGCTCTGAGCAGTGTCAGCAGTAAGATAGAAGTGGCAGTGCTTACCTCAGTGGTTCCTGATTGCTCATCTCCAGCAGAGCTGGGAGAAGAACAAACAATGTTACAGGCATTTGTCACTCTGAACTCTGGGCCAGACATCAGATACTCTAGGGCTACGCTGAATGGATTCCTCTTAAAACAGAGGGATAAATTTGAGAAAAGCTTCCACTTTCACTGTAGCATTTTCAGTGATGGCAAATCCACCTCAGACCTTGCCAACTTGCTCTACTTAATGGATTTTACATTTAAAATGCTGAGCCTCATTTATAGTCTTAATTTGTCTAGTTTTAGCTTCCAGACACTGAATGTTGTCATAAACCCTGCCTGTGAGGAAAAAAAAAAGAGACAAAGTAGCAGGAGCATGCTCTTACCTAAATCTCAACTTTGCAGTGCATAGCATAACTAAGACCTTGCTTTGAGGACAACACAGCCAACAGTTGGTTTTAGGCTGTGATAGACTTGATCTGTCTGTAGACACCTACATGGGATTGTCCATGAGCCCACACTGACCTGCAGCTCATTTGACCAGCTGAGCACACAATGTGAACTGCTCCTCATTGCCCACCAGTCCCTGGTAAGTGCAGTTCCATAGCACAATGCCAAGAATCACCCTCACTGGAGGTTCTGGTATTGGATGGTAATTTCCTATTTGTAATTACATTTCAAACCTGCCAGTTGCTAATCTGCCTAATGCATATGGCATTGATTTTGTATGGTTCTTCTTTCTTAATCAAATTTTAGTCTGATACCATCTCAGATGCTCCGAAGATGAACTGTAAAAATGTCAAAGAAAGGCAAGACAATGGAAGCCTCAGGGTATCTCAGTGGATCCTGCCAGCCCAGGCAATACCAGCTGGATGCCAATGTTTGCTGCTTTGTGTAGCAGCTGTCTAGGCTGAGAAATTTAATGAAAGCTGAAACTGTATAGAGTCATTGTCATGGACACTTCTAAGGGTCAAAGGAGGTAAAGCCACATGTGGAGAGGTAAACTGGGGCCCTCCAGTGCCAAAGTGATTTTTTTATAAAGGAGGGAAAGAAAAATAAAGCAATACTGAACTAGAGGCTGTAACCCATGAACAGAATGAACAGTAACTCATGGAGGCTGGGTCATTATCCCCCATGCTAGCAACACCTCAAGGACCTTGGGTCTGCTGGACTGGAACAACTAGGCATTTGGGCATTAAGTATAGGACAGAAGTATTTTTGTATTTATTTTACTTGCAGCTAATTGCTTCCAAAACTTTGTTCAACCTTGATGAATGTTTTCTTTTTAAGCTTGCTGAGGGGATGTTCAGAGGAGAGAGTCATATAAGGATGGAAAATGGTAAACATTCGTGAGAGTTACAGTAATTGTGTCGTCGCCATTTTCCTCTATTCACACAAAGCAGAGCGCTGTTAGTGTTGTGAAATTTAGGGAAGTTTTGCAAGGGCCAAGTATGGCTGAGTATGCCAGATACCACAGACAGCAAAGACTCTTGTGTTTGAAGTCTCTGTGAGTTTCTGTGGTGATGCTGGGTGGTAACGTGGTAGTGACACTCTTTAGCTGTCCTTTGCTGCCCTCTCAGAAAGCCATGGATCTATTGCCTGCCATGCCAAGCCTGTTAGCACAGAAAGGCTTCAATATCAAGCTTTGGGTCTCTGCAGGGTAAAAGCAGGAGAAGTTGAGCATAAGAGTGGAGTGAAGAGGTATCTCCAGATGTAGGCATTTGCCTGTCAGAGCTGCTGTGTGGGTTGGATCCTGGGCTGCATCAAAAGCAGTGTGGCCTGCAGGGCAAGGGCAGGGATTCTATCCCTCCGCTCTGCTCTTGTGAGACCCTCTCTGCAGTGCTGCATCCAGCTCTGGGTTCCCAGCACAGGAAAGATGTGCTGAGTGGTCCAGAGGAAGCCACAAAGGTGATCAGAGAAATGGAGCACCTCTCCTATGGAGACACTCTGAGACATTTGGGGTTGCCCAGCTTGGAGAAGAGGAAGCTCCATGGAGTCTTCATTGCTGCCTTGAAGAACCTCAAGGGGGCTTATAAAAAGGAGGGAAGGGGACTTTCTGTATGAAAAGACAGTGACAGAACAAGGTGCAGTATTTTTTAAATGAAAGAGGATATTTTTAGATTAGATAATAAATTCTTTACTCAAAGGTTGGTGAGGCACAGGAACAGGTTGCCTAGGGAAGTTGTGGATGCCCAATCCATGGAAGTGTTCAAGGCCAGGTTGAATGGGGCTCTGAGCAACCTCACATAGTAAGTGGCATCCCTGGCCATGGTAGTGGGCTTGGAACTAGATGATCTTTAAGGTCTCTTCCAAGCCCTTAACATTCTATGGTTCTGTGGTCAGGAAGTAGGGTGATAACTTTGTCACGAGGATGTGGGGGTTTCACTCTTACCTGGGTCATGCAGCAGGTCTGTGCCCTGGTTCAAATGCAGCACGTCAGCTTTGATCTGCTCCGCATAGAGGGATGGACAGGTCCCCAAACTAGGTCACCCCTAAATCTCTCAGGGGAGTATGCTTGAATCAGCATCCAGCAACTGTGATTTAACAAGAGCCCTGTTCTCCTGGCGCTGAGGTAATGATAGCTTTGGTGCCTCCCTTGCCTAAGCACAACCTCACACTCCCACTCAAATGTGTGAAAGATTCCCGTGGGTGACTGCCTAGGGCCATGGTCAATGGCAAAGCTTTTGATTTTTAAACCAGTTTTTCTTTTTCCCTTTTCTAGACACGTTATAATTCATATTTCATGGCAGTCTCTAGAGACACAGGAGAGAATTTCTGGTCTTGGTTTAACAAAGTATTATCAAGAGGACTGCTGTGCATTGGAAGGTTAGTGTGCCTAGGAGTTCACTAACACTAGTACAAACCAGAAAATTATGTGATATTTTTCTCATAAGGAGCATAAACTCCACCTTGCTGAGGATGGATATTTTAAAAGAGCTGAATGATGCCCCACAGGGAGAAGTGTCTTCAAAGCCATATCTAGAGTGCAGGGCTGACAGTCCTCTTCCCAAGCCAAGGCAGTTGCCTTGGTACAGTTCAGTGTCTCATGGCTCCTTGCTGAGCTTGCTGCAGTGGCACCAGTGGAGCTTCTCACCTTGTGCATGCACATGCTGGAAGTGAATCACAAACCAGCACCTTGTTTTCACCTCGGCTGCTCACTTGGCTGTGAGGGTTACTCTGCTGCAGGATATTTTGGTTATGCCAGTAAATATCTTCCTTTCAATAGTGCCAGGTGTTGCCACTCACAGCAGCTCCCACAACCACTTTGGAAAGGTACTGTGAGTGCGGTTCCTGCTGGCTCTTGTGAGTGGATTGCAACTGACCCTGGTAAGATGCTGCACAGCTGCTGAGGGAAATATAACAGCCATCTGTGAGCCATTGCTATAGAATCCTCCTGAATTTTTAATTCAGCTCACGTCTTAATGATCCCATTTCACTAGGGGATGTTCTCAGTCCATCAGACCTCAGGCTAGAGTCCAGATTCACTATTTATCTGGGTTTCTTGTCTTCCAAGCCATTAAGAATTTATGGAAACAAGATATTGGGGGCTTTTCTCTACTCATCTGTGGCTTGAATCTTTTGGGATCTTGCCTTCAGGATTTTAGGATTTTGTGTCCCTGGAGGAAAGTTTAGGATCACTTTCCACCCTCTTTCTGTCATCACAGTCCTCTGAGTTCTCACACACCAGTTTTTGTATGTCACACACCATCCTGTCGCTGTGCTGGGGTGAAACCTTGACGTAAGTGATTTAACAGGTTTTAGACAGAATTTGTCCAATAGTCTGTCTGGCATCTCTGTTTTTCTATGTGGTTACATTTTTGTAAATAGTGGCTATGTAAATCTTTCATAGTGAATAGTTAAGGGCTGTTGCTTTATCTTACTTACCTGTTGCAGCCCTACCAGGCTGTATAGAGGGGATGTCTCACATATTTCCAGACTGAGGGATCCACTGGCAGATACTGCAGTGGGGAGAGACGTGCAAAAACTTTTGTAGTATGAAGAAAAACTTTGTAAAGCATACAAGTAATGGTGCAGAGCTGATATTACTGCTGCACTGCTGTGGCAATAGCCCTACTTTCAGTAATTTGTGTTTTCAGAAGTTTGATGTGCCCCCCAGGGATGATTATGCTAAACCCCTTACTGTGTAAGGGAAACAGGTATGCTCAGTTTTTTTTAATCAAGAATACTCAATCTATCAGACATTAATTTGTTTTCTTTGTGGTGAGAAAAGTATGTGACTTGGGAACACCCTAAGAGTTGGAGCAGGATTATAGCTTTGGTTTCAGTTGGAATACTAGGGGCACCTTGAAGCAACCACTGCAGGGGCCCAAGGTGTCCTGTGGTCACCACCACAAGACTGTGCTCCACCACCATGTGACTTTAATCAGTGCTGACTTCAAACTCACATATTCTCCTTGGATGAACAGAATGCCTCTTTATTTCTCAGTGAGGACTTTAAATAAACATTAGTGGAGAAAGCAAAGAGCAGTGCTGTCTGTGCCATGCTCTAACTGCTGAACACACCATCCCTTTCAAATGAAGCCTCACATTTAATCATGGTTCTCTTCTAGTGCAGTGGTTGGCAAACGCTCCTGTTTCTCCACCTGCTGCAAGGGGATGAGGATGGCAGTTCCCCCCATGACATTGCAAACATCCCAGCTGCAAGGGAGGAGGTTTCTCTGAAACAAAGCCTTGGCCAGGTGTGAAACAGCAAGGATTGTGCCCAAGGTGAGAAGCACGGTGAATGTTTTAAAGGGAAAGAGCTGGCTGTAGGTCCCGTTCACCAGGGAGCCGGCTGGGTAGCGGATGATGGGGGGGATGCTCAGGGCAGGCTCCCCTGCCAGCAGCCTCAGCAGGAGCCCAACCAGGAAACCAGCAGCTGATCCATAAGTGTTCGTGCTGGGTGCAAAGAGGGCACAGCAGAGCTGGGGGAAGAGGAGGGCGTACACCAGCTCCCCACTGAGGAACCAGAGGTCGTAGACAGAGCTGGAGTAAAAAGCCAGACCAGCAGCCCCAGCCCCAAACAGCAGCATGGAGGTCCTCATGGCCCACAACACCTCTGTCTCTGAAGCCTGTAAAGCAGAGATTGCAGCATTAGAGACACAGTGTTTTCCAGCAGAATGGCCAGTGCTGCCCTGGCCTGGCTGGTTCTCCCCAAGCCCCTGATGCTTTCAAGCACCACTTGCCACCAAGCAGCCAGGCAAGGCAGGCACCCCTGGAGGGGCCCTCTGATTTTAAGGGTCATGGTTTTATTCTGTTTCCATTAATACTTTAGTCTAAATTTCATACTAGTCATGTTAGAATGAGCAAAGCTCACTAGTGCGGGTATTGGTACTCCTACCAAGGATATGAACACCCCTGGCTTATGTTTGGATCTCTATCTCCAGAAATCAGTTCAGCAGCTGAAGGACACACACCTCCAGTCACAGACTGGTTTAGAAATAGCCTTGAAACAAGACTGTCTTTTCTGACACAAAAACTACTGAATGCTGCAGCCAGGTACCTTTTTCCTCAGGATTCTCCTGTAGATGTTGTGAGCGAACATGGAGCCAGTGGAGAGAAGAGCTGAATCTGCAGAAGACATTGCAGCAGCAGCAATGGCTCCCAGACCAGTAATGGAGATATATGCTGGACAGAGGTGTTGTAAAACAAGTGGTAGTATCATTGCTGACTCCCCTCTCTCAAATGGACTTGGAAGACCATAGCTTGTCTGATTCCAGTCTTTAAAACAAAACAAGGAAAAGTCACAACAAATCCTTTGAGGACATTTCTACTAGCTTTGAAATGGCTTTTTCACAGGAGCCAGTCACAGAAGGGCCGAGAACTGAGATCCACTCAGTGTTTTAGGACTTAGATTGATTTTTTGGGGTTCTTTTGTGGACTTCTGTGATTCCCCTTAACATGCTGCAGCTCCCACTAGATCAAAAATTTCCCTTTTTCTCAGCAGCATCTATAGAAATAAGTGTGCTTTGTGTGATTCCAGAATTGGCTTAATTAAAGGTCAACCTCTAGACACTGCTCATGAGAAGAAGGGAATTGGATGAAGTCATGACTCCAGCTGATTTCCTTAAATGTTCAGTGATCTGGCTGCACTTTTACCTTGCTCACAGTCAACACAGGACTGATTCCCTGCCTGGAGACATTGAGTTTACAGGACTGAGAACCTTATTAACAATCTGTAGTAATATTGCTGGGTCTTACATGTCTAAGGCATGAGCAGAAGGAAGCATAAATTTTCTTCTAAAATAGGATTATACAAGGTGTTTTATAGAGTCTGCCTTCATCTTTCCTCAACACAAAGTCTGGGAAAAGTAATTTCATCCTAAGGAAATAGCTTTAAAAAGGTCTTGGGACTGTTTAAATGTCTGTAAGTAGTCGTGCAGTATACTTCAGAGGGCTCCACATTTTCTGGTACGGATCACCTCTCTAGGTATCGAGGACTGTGGGATGGGGTAGTTCAAAGTCTCCATCAGGACTTCTTTGGATCCCATTTTAATCACGTTTACCAAAACCACACTGACTGCTCAGAGACAAGCAATTCCTTTTACCCGTTGATGCTGCGACTGCCCCAATGAGCACCGAGGGGATGGCCATTGCAAAGCACCCGAGTCCAGAGAGGTAGGAGATGAGCCTTGCCTGTCCTGTCGAGGCAGCAGAGAGCATCCTTTGGAAGTAAGTCTGCCACGGGATGCTCCCAAGCACCTGAAACATTCATCTGTTATCACTGGTACCCACCAGGCTGCTGTAGGGCATCATCCATAATAATCTTCAGTGTTATCAAGTTCTCATTTCAAGTGCATAAATGTTGCCCAGCTCTAACTCTTGAGGATAGTATTTCTGATAGTTGAGAATTCCCTTTTCCTTTGTTTTCATTGCAATGGATGTGAAATTTTAATGAAAAAAGGTTAATGGTTTGGCAGATGCAGAAAGCTGAAAAATGGTTATTTGGAATTGTGAATCAGGCACAGAGGAAGTGAAAGGAAAGTTTTTCAAGAATGCAGCTTTTGTAAATAAATCTACCCAAACTTAGCTATTCTGCATTTAAAATGAAAAACAAACCCATAATTTTCACTTTCCTAGCAGACAAAATTAATCAGATAAAATTTGAAGATTCTCTCCTCACCAAACATGCTTGTGTGTGTCCCTATTATCAGTTTAGTAAGAGCAGAACAAACTTCTGGAGTCTTGGCTATACTGGTAACTCAAAAGTTGTGTTGTACTGTGGAGCCAATTGCACTGTGCTTGCTGATGACCTGCAATCATGTCATTTAATTTTTTTTTTTAAATAGAAGGAATTTTACATATTTATGTTAAAAGCACACTATTGAGGCTGTAAGACCAGTATCTCAAAAGATAGGAAATTACTCATTTAGGTGCCAGGAGAGGAGCTGGCTGCCTGGATGGTTTTACCCAAGAGGTATGTTCCTCCATGTGGAGGATGGAGTGTCCCTACTGCTTCTTTTCATCCCACAGCTGAGCCCTGGGTCTCCCCAGTCCGTTTAGGTTGCTGCAGGGGGTGCTGAGAGACAGTTTTACACCTCCAGCCCATGTCAACTGGTCTTGCAATGTAGGGCTCCTGACTGGTAGAACTCAGAAGCTTTCCAGACAGAAAGTCTCCACACAATTCCTCCTCCCAACCACTTGTCCAAGAAATACTCCATACCAAGTAGAAGAAGTCATCCAGCCACCTTCCAAGATACTGTTTTTCTATCTTCCCAATCCAAGGGTCTTGGTAAGATTGATGGATTGCAGTGTAATAAATACTTTCCGTTGCAGAATTCACCAGGGCAAAGGGGATACAGATCCACTAGAATAGAAATGGAATTTGTTAACCGTTTTCCCAGTGTCCTTGTTTTTGGAGAACAGATGTTTAAGTTAAGGTAGATGTAGAATGTAGAGTTATATAAGATTAAGCCTAGACTTAGAGTCTTCCTTTCTCCCCCTTCCTTACTCTAAATCTACATGTTTCTACTTCATGGTATCATCAAGAACATGAGTGTAATTCAGGTTAATTGGTACTTTCTATAGACAGATCTTTCTCCATTCAAGATGGTTCTAGATAGGTTCTAAAACCTTCACTTTTGTGCAGACCTTTTTGTGTTCACCCAGCAAGGCCAGTGGCACTGTGAGCACTGTCTGAAATGCATAAGGTACAAAGACTTATAAAGGCTGTAACATTTTTCAGGAAGCCTGTTCTCCTAAAGAGGAGCTGTAGGTCAAGGAAGTTATTTTTGGTCTGAGAAGTGCTGAAAAGAAGAGCAGGACTTTTCCCTTTAGTTAGAAAACTGGTTCCAAAGAAATGCACAGGACTTGCCAGGCTGAGGGTAATGAAAACCATCTGGATGACATCGGTGTAGGCAACAGAGTAGAGGCCTCCCAGCAGAGTGTAGAGTATGACAGTGCATGCTGAGATGGTGATAGCCAAAGAGCCTCCAATATCCAAGATGACCCTCATTGTTGCTCCTGCAGACAAGGACAGCAGTCAAGTATTTTAAGACAGATTTCATATGTGCAGAATACAGGATAAATAAGGATATGTTATTCCCCTGGTGCCAGTACAACATACTGTATGAAAATGCAGTCTACAGAGAGTGTGCACAGAGGGAACTCAAGAGAGCCCGTGATTCCTTCCTGCTCTTGCTGCTTCACCTTGCTGCATGGCCATTGCCAAGGCACTTTGCCTTTTTTCATTTGCTCCTCTGCAGGCAAGAGGAAGGTACAAACTCACATTGGAAGAGTTCCCTATTATAATATAATGAATATATAGCATAATTTGTTTTAAACCTTAAAACATATTTTCTAGAAATGAGAAATGCTTGCTCCTCTCACAAAAGGAGACATGAAGCTTAGCTTTCCACAGTTCCCAAATGTGTATTATACTCAGTCAGTCCACATAACCTTTAACAAATATAACAGGAAAGCAAATACTTACCCAGGGATGCCAGGATAGCTGCAAACCAGAACACCTCTCCTAGCAGTGGTGGAATGAAGAGTAAGGTTCCCATCATGTTCCCATAAGTTTCTTGAAGAGGGTCCATCACGGTCACGTAATTCTTTGCTCTCATTGGATTTACAAAGAAGAAGCCACCTATCAGAAGGTAATGACATTTTGGTAGAATTTTGCATGTTTTACATTCCAGGACAAAAAAAGGTAAGAGTAATATTGTATATGCATATCAGACCCACTTAGTGGATTCATACATAATGGACCCTAGAGAATGATGGAGCCAACCAGACACCAGGGTTTCAATTCACTTGCTAAATGTGGGGTTTTATCCATTTGAGAGGTCCCATCTTATAAAGTATATCTGTTTACAGCTGATAGATATGACCAACCAGTTTTGGCACACCTAGATCTTTCTGGAGTGGCTACTGGAGGGCAGAGAGGACCCCCTGTGGCACCCCAAATGGCACAAAATACCTGTGTGACTTTAAGAGGAATTTAGCTCAGTGGATAACCATACATAATCTCCTCTGCATCCTCAAAGACGTACCAATCTGAGACATAAAGTTTTCTGAAAAGCATCCTGTGGAAGGTGTCAGTAGACAGAGTGAGGCATTGAAGACTCATATTTAGCTAAAAAGGAGGCAGAATTTTGTGCTTGGTCATGTGATGAACCTGTTGATACATGGTCCTTTTCTGATTACATTTTTCATTTTGCTGGCTTCATTGTCTCTTCTCAGAACTATATTGTTTTAATCTGTGCATTGAGCTGAGTCCCACTCACCTTCACCTAAATATTGGACCTCAGATGTGCAGCCATCTCATTAAAACCAAAGAATATGTATTGTGTCTAACCCTGAAGCCAACAGGACTGCTTGTCTGGGCACTACTGACCTGAGCAAAGATTTGCAGGATCAGACCTGCACTCCTCAGTTTCATTAGTAAAAATTATTCACATAAGCAATGCTGGCAGTATATTTCCAAGCCTGATTCATATTCACGTCAGTTGGACTCTTTTCTTTGACTTGAGAATAAAGGGTATGGTTCTTTTAGAAACTCCTGTGTAAGGTCTGCACAGGTCTCCTTGCTTTCATCATCCTGTGTCCCTAGAGAGTTATGGTATAACACAATGTGGCCTGAAAGCAACTTTGGTCTTGGCAAGAGAGCTGAACCTCAGCATGAGTCCAGTAATTCTCAGAGTTAGAAATGGCAACTCCGGTATAGAACACTGCACACTTTGCTTATTTTCTACAAAAAAATGACCAGCTATAAAGTGTCATAAACTGGAGGCACGACACATTCATCCTGAGACAAGACTACTCAGAAGAATGCATTTTAGTGGAAAAATCAAGATACTATTATTTCATCACACAGAAATTCCAAGGAAAAAATTAGATACCAATACTCTCAATAGTCTGTGAATTAAACACCATGTGGAAAAAGCAATATGCACATAGACACATTCTTCTAAATCCTCAGATAAGATTTTTGTCCTATAAATTACTACAAGACAAAACTCTACACTAGCTCCAAGCTACCCTAACTTATGTTTCAGTTCAGAAGATAGCATTATAAATGCTTATTCTTGATATATGGGAGACTGAAAAAACAAAATCACTTTTATCTTAATATACTCCTATAATATATTTTTAAAGCTTATGTGTCCTAATTACGTGAATTATTTACCAATAACAAGGGACAGGGCAAATCCAACAGGTGCCTGGACCCACAGTAATCCTTTTGAAGGCAGGTAGACAATTTCAGCTATGCTGTTGATATATGCTCCTCCAACCCAGGTGGCTGTAATCATAGAAGATGAAAAGGTCAGAATTGAGAGACATATTCTCAACTAACCGTGCAGAACACTCTGAGAGCTTGTAAACATTTTTGTCAAATATTTAATCACACCTCTATTTTCTTTGCATTTTTCTGCCATACAGAGATGTGCTACTGACTAAAGGTAATAGTATTAGAATCTCACTCTAAATAGTTTTCCAGCTTCAAGAATGGATATCTGTGTGTACATGGAAAAGCTCAATGTTTAACGTTTAGAGGCAGTTTGAATATGGTCATTTTTAATTACATTTTTTTCTCAGAGGAAGACTTTTGCTAGCGGAAATGGAATTGCCTTTGTGTATTTGCCCTCCTTCACTTACAGCATTGAAGGAAATAGACATTAGGGAAAATCAATGCAAACAGGCAATGCAGTCAGATAACAAACCTATGACAATGATTTTAGTGTCTTAGCCAGGCAAATGCTACTGGGGGATGCCTTTACAAAAAACAGGTCAGGGAAGCAAATTTCAGATTATGCCAGGCAGCAAGGAGAGAAAAGAGAAGTTGAGGGTAACTCTCTCATTAAGAGAGAGACCAATGCTCATCATGAGTGATAATTTATTTCACACAGAACTGGACTTTTCTGTGAGTAAAATTCTTCTGTTATGTTGGATAACAGAAACTGGTACATGATTAAGACCACAGTCCTCCTTATTGAAAAGTGTTGTATTCTTTTGTCACTCTTAAATTAAACTCTTAACTCTTAACTAAACTCTTAAATGAATCTCTTTAATTTAAGAGAATCTACATAAACATTAGGTTCTGCTCAGTGTGAAGAGGTTTGTAAGAATCCATCCCAAAATGATTCATGAAACCATACTCCTTTAAAGTCACACTTAGGCAAAATCTACCCTGACATTAAAGCAGTTCACTTCCTTTGAAAGAGAAGTCACCCAGATCTATGCAATACGTGTGTTTTAAGAAGAATCTTTTAAAGTCTTTTAAGAAAACTTACCTGTTGCAGTAAACAATCCAATTAAAACATTTATATTCCTGCCTCCAACCATGGCCATCTCTGTTGGGTTCCTGTTCTGCTGATCATTTCTGCTTTTCCAAGAAGCCCAAATTCCAGTAGCTAAAGTTAATGTAAAAAATACACTCAGAGATACTAAGCCTGGTATATTCAGAGCCATTTTCTGTTGCTTAATTTAGGTTATAGAGAGGAATAATGGCGTGATGATAATGTTCTTTGATCGAGTACACGATCAGAAAAAATCAGTGGAAATAGCGGTGCCTTGTAAAGAAATTGCTGAGTATTTGCTGGACTTTGCAACAAAAGAAGCACTATGAAACAGAGTGACAAACCCAAAAGTCTGGAGAACCAGATGCAGAGTCTCAGCCTTTGGAAAAACACTGGCAATTCTGCAGCCTTCCTCCTTCTCCAGTAGATATCCAATCTTATTTTTGTGAGGAGCAATGATAAGAGCATAGGAATTAGTGTTGATATGCATAATGGAACACTGATGTGAGGGATATTACTAGATTGGCTTAAAGTAGGAGAAATGTTATATTTTGTCTGATATGGAATGGTATGAAGTTACTCCATATTTCTCTGGGTTCTAGGCACAAGGCTAAAGCAGCAGATAGGGCTAAGAATTTGTCTGTTTAAAGTTGACTAGACTAAACCCTCAGCAATGATCAAAATAAACCTAGGAAACAGTAAAAATTATTTACCATTGACCAATGAAAGGAGCTACATGATGATTCTCAAAGCAATCATTGGAAAGTGGTAGGAAAGTCAGGTTGGACTCTTCAATGAAACTGTAGGAATGATACAGACTTTTTAACTTATGAAGCTCTCTGTAAACAGAAATAATTCTGGGGAAAATCCTCATATGTGCATTACAGAGGACAGTTACATTTATTGTACATTTATTGTAGAATTGCCACACTGATACCTTTTTAGTTGCTCTGTCAATCTTTACCATCTGTCCACATATGGATCTTTATAACAAATTCTGTGTAAAACCTGCCCGTTTTAGGTACATGTATATCCTTTCCTGGATACCTTTGTTCATCCACGGAGTGGGTAGCTCCTTTCCATAGGGAAATCTCGGGTGTCTTCTTCTCAGATGCACTCTGAGTGAAAGGCCAAATCT
This sequence comes from Argya squamiceps, assembly GCA_037834095.1. NCBI lineage: Eukaryota > Metazoa > Chordata > Aves > Passeriformes > Leiothrichidae > Argya > Argya squamiceps. The sequence continues at coordinate 37,092,250 of JBBMKD010000001.1, forward strand.
TTAGGAAGGTTTTCTACAGTGCACCAGCTCCTGCTGATAGACAGGAGTAGCTGTGCATGGAGGTGACAGTGGCACAGGCTAAGCATATCCCATTGGCAGGACATGGTAGGAACACACAGGCACATAGGTGATGGCTGTGAGAAGAAAAGGGGAGAAGTGCAGGAACTCTGTGTTTTCTGTGACACCTCTCTGTACAAGGGGAAAAAAGGTTTTGGTAAGATATGGAGTGATCTGGTGGGAAGACTCTATAATTAGTATTTAAAAAGAAATGGAAATTAAAAGAGATGAAAAAGCCTGACAACCAGATGATTACTTAATCTGCCTTAGGAGAAATATTTTATATTTATAATCAAATGCTATTTTCACGGAGTAATGGCTTTTAAATTTGACCCAATTATTTTAAGTACAAAAAGGGACACTGTGAATTTTAAAGGCACATTTTTTGGGTGGTAATTAGAAACACTCCCTTCTACCTTAAATGAACCTGCTACAAGGTCCTAGAAACTGCAGCTCCATTGCCAGTGGCAGTGGAGTCATTGGTTTCTCTGGTGTGCCTTCCTTGCTCAGAATGTGTGTTCCACAAACTTTTAAAACAGTGTACATGTACTAAGTTTTTTTTCTAGGAACAAAAGTTTTGCATCATATTTTGTAGGCAGGAACAGGAAAAGGTGAGGGTGAATGCAGCCAGGTCTCAGCCTGCTCTGCGATCAGACACTCCTGGGAGGACATACCTGACCTTGCATCCTTCCTGTGAGGATCAACTAAATTCAGCATGCCCAAAGCAAGATTTGAATTTGTTCTTTGACATCTGCAGAGAATGTCTGGACTGACCCTGCTTTTTTTCATCTTTTGGGAAAAAAAACAAACACTTTTCAAGCATAAAATTCTCCAGAAGAAATTTCATTTACAGACCCAGAGGGGTGGAGGGCAGATGTGGTAGGACACAATGTAAGTGAAAACGTTGCATGATGGGATGAAGGAGACTTAGAGAAAGAGGATTTGTAAGGTAGTTCATCTGAATCTGGAGTGTTTTTGCTGATATACAGTGCAAGGAAGGATTCTAAAAATACAAGCTTATACCAAGAAGACCAGTTCCTCCCTGAATCTGTTATTTTATCTGTTATCTTTTGCTATTAAATGACTCTCAGCTAATGCATCTATTTTAAGAAAGAAAAAAAAAAAAGAAATCTCACCAGTGAAGAGATTTTTGAAGTGGGCTTCACTCCCTGCTCACAATGAGGGACTGCAGCTTTGGGTGCCAGCTGCTGTGCTGTTCACTTCAAGCTCCCTAAGTATCCCATGGGGAGAAATACACAATCTCAGGGGGCGATTGACTGACCTGTTTCAAGTCTTGTGAGACAGAGCAGGTCTCAGACTGATAAACTCACAGTTGCTTCTAAGAGCAGTGCCACTGTACCCATGTAGATGTTTCAGAGCTTGATTTGAATGCTCACATGGAGATGGCTGGTGTCACATGAGATGCTATAAAACCTGTGAGATGTCCACTTGGCCAAGCAGAGGTTACAGGCCCTGTTGGAGACACCTGGCCATCCTGGAATGGCAGCCAAGATGTTCTAATATATCTCCAACAGTTCTGAGCTTAGGGGATACAAGTTCTTTCCAGTACCTGAAGGGAATAAGAAAGCTGAGGAGCGACTTTTTATGAGGGCATGTAGTGGACAAGGAGTAATGACTTTAAACAAAAAGAGGGCAGGTTTAGATTAGATGTCACAAAAAAATTCTTTACTGTGAGGGTGGTGAGGCACTGGCATAGGTTGCCCAGAGGAGTTGTGGATGCCCCACCCCTGGAAGTGCTCGAGGCTGTGTTGGACAGGGCTCTGAGCAACCCGATATGGGAAGGTGTCCCTGCCTGTGGCAGGGGGTTGGAACTAGATGATTGTAAGGTCCATTCTAACTCAGACCACTCTGTGACTCTGCGATAGTCAGCTGACCTCTTAATTCTTACTCCTTATTAGATGGAACAAATTGGTATGTGTTGTTGATAAGAACAGAGGAATACCTGAAAGAAAGTGTGAGTGCTGTGTACCAGTGAAGTTTTCTATGTACTGTAGCAATGATCTGCACTGTAGTGAGCACTTACAGGTTTGTAAGTGTAAGCACTGTACTGAGCTACTCCGCTTTGAAGCTGACTGGCAGGAAGAAATTAAGATGGACAAAGCAGTGGTCTCTGTGCCTCAGACCATGCCTTTGCTGTGCCTTTCTGGGTTAAATGTGCTACATTATTGCTGGTGGGTTTTAGATGGCTCTCTGTGGCCCATGGGCTCAGGACAAAAGGGGTGCTTCCAGGTGAGAGAGGTCCTACAGGGAAGGGCATTTCTGAAGGGTGGCTGTCACTCCTCTGGAAAGGGACAAGCCCAAAGAGCTAGTGCTCTGTAGGCGATGAAATAAACCACTGTGAGAGTTTGGAAAGGTTTGGGGTTTTTTAATTCCCTTTGGGATTTTTTAAAGTTTGGTTGCACAGAAGAGATCACCTGGGAGCACAGGCACAGGACTGGGATTGGGACAGTAGAGCAGAGGCCATGGGACTCTGAGGTCTGCAAGGATCAACCTCTCACTGGTTTACTTTGCTCTGCAAGCCAAAAAAATCGAGAACATCAAGTGCCGGGGCCTGAGGCATCTCTAAGCCATTTGCATCAAAATGAACTGACAGTTCCTCTTGAAATTAGAGGGTGTGAACTAGTCTGTGGTGTCCAGCCCAGGTATTTGGATTGTGTCCTTGATCCTGACAGCTAAAACACAGGTTCTGTGGTTTGGACTGTTGGTCTCCAAACTTTTACATTTTTTAGATGATGTCCTTGCTGTAAAGTTTTATTCCTATCCCAAGTTGTTCCTAGTTGCAAATGGCTGATCTCCTGCATGAGTTTCAAATGCAGGACAGAGAGGGATAATTTGATGTAAACCCAACATATTTAAGTCCTTCAGTCAGAGCCTGTGTAGTGTGATTGCACAGTGAATTAATATCAAAATTACACAAATATTTTCAAATTATGTCTGGGTAGTTTTTAACTATTAATTATTTAAAGTTGATAAATACAGAAAAGATAGATAGATAGATAGATAGATAGATAGATAGATAGATAGATAGATAGATATAGAGAAATGTTAGATACAGAAGAATGAGTTCCTTAGTTTTACTAAGTTCTTCATGCATACAATACAAAAAACATTTCAAGGACAAAATTGCTCTTTTCCTTTGCAGGGAGATTTCCCTGAAAGAATTCTTTCCATTTTGGAAAAAACCCCAAACCAATAACTTCAAATCTGTAGTAATCTTAATTCTGAAGCACGATATCTTATCTTCAGTCAAGCCAACTCTCTATTCAAATCAGAGTTTTTTATTATATTTAGTATTTTGTAGACATTTTCTTTTGAAGCCTTGCTCACCAGAAGAGCTTGGGTTCACAGGTGTCCCTGCAGTGCTCAGCAGGAGGAGCTGCCCCTGTTGCAACAGCCCTCCAGGCTGGCTCCTGGAGAAGGTCCTGGTGACACTTCTGAGAGGACAGGCTTTGACTCATGTAAAAGGTGATAGATCCAAAAAAGTATGAGCTGAAATAATTTAATCTAATTTTAGTCACCTTTATGTATTTTCACTAAATGAATTTTTAGCATCCTTGTGTATGTAAGAGACAGCTAGCTGTTTGCTTTGGTCATATACACGTTTGTGTTGTTAGCTCCTGATGAGATTCTTGGATCTCTGGACATCTGTGAACGGGTTCTTGCTGCATTTCAAATGACACCAGATGTTCCCGTCCATGGTGGACAACTGAACCTTGCTCATAAAGGCTTGCCCACTTGCCTTAAGCATCTCTTTCAGTGTTGGCTGGGGGAAGGTTGCCTCTCCCTATGGCCCATGTATCTTGATTCCCACCCTAGAAAAGACTTCTTCATGCTGATTAGGGTTAGATGATTTAACTCTGCTTTTTCTGTTTCTCCATTTACTTTCCTGTTGGAGGTAGTTTGAGCTCACAGGTCGTTCAGACCACACAAATTAAACCAGAAAATAAGTTCAGAATAGCAATATTTAATATTTACATATATCAGTGAGGCCAGTGGTCACACAGTTGGCAGGACAGAGGGTGTTCCCAGGAGCACACAGGCATCCCCAGGGCAGGACAGCCTGGAACAAGCAGATGGCAGCAGCACAGTACACTTATTTCTCTGTGCTGGAGGTGTGCCAGTGGGTATCTGTTCCTCTCCTGGTGGTAGTGCAGCCAAAATTGGCTTTACCCCAGAGGTGAGAGTCAGGGAGTCAAAACTAAGGGATGAGGAGTGGGAATTTAGGGATTGTAAAGCGTTCATAGAGCCCCTGTGCTGATGAAGGAATCTCTCTCCACCTGACTACATGTGAATATCCTTATCCTTATCCTGCCTCTTTAACTCTTTTCCTGGTTTGCTGTCTGCTGTATGTGGTTGCACTGTCCATGCTTCACTGCCTGCAATGAACATGAGCTTTTTAAGCCACCTGGCACGTTTGGATGCACCTAGTGATGGATTGCAAACTTCAACAAGTCTTACGCTTTCTTCTTTACAGAAGTGGCATTTGAATTTTATAAGTTACATTTCCTGCTTCTAGGGGTGAAACTGTGCTCCAAGGTGCATATGCTCCTCATCTAGGCAACTGACATTTTCTTCTCCATTTTATATAAAGGAGAACGTGAAGCATTTTACGTGCTGCATTAGAGGACAGCACAAGCAGCCATGTATGTCTGCAATGAATGCGTTTAAAAAGTTTGCTGCCATGCTACAGTCCACGAATATGAACAACTTTGAGAAAACATAAATCAGGAAAAATAGATTCCAAGTGCTTTAAATGTATTCCACTTTTCATAGCTGCCTACATGCATTCAGGATGGGTAAAGATTATTTCATGGTTTGGCTGACAGAGGAAAGACAGTTTGTGTCCAAGAATTAACCTTTGAGGAAGTCACTGAAATGATGAGTTTTCTGAAATTTCCTAGTCATGGACATTAGCTCAAGATCAAGAGCTTGCTCTTGAGTAATGATGGGGAATTATGCAGTTCCTGGTTGGTATTACTGTTGCTAAAAAACTAAAGCTGATGCAATTTGCTGCCTTCAGATTGTATCTTCTATTTATTACTAAGCTGCACATAATTACTACATATATCTTCATTTATCTTTGGCAAGTTAATTCCTTGATCCATGTGCTCTTCTAGAACAGCCCTACAGACCTGTGTGGAAGTTAGTGAAATTCTTAGGCAGTTTCATGAAGGCAAAATTGGTGGTGAGGTGTTTGACTTTTTGTTAAACCAGACACTTCTAAACTCCTGCTGCAAACCCTGCTGTCTGTGTTGACCCAAATGCTCCTCTAAGGCTGCCATAACTCTCAGGTGCTCCTGAAGAACCAATTTAGAAGTGCACTGGTCTTTGGCAAGGGAATCTGGCTCCAGGCAGGCAGAAAGAGGTTGAAAACCATGTTCTTCAGTTGCCTCTGCAGTGTCTCAAACACTGCTCGATATATTCTCCTCCTCATTCAAATCTGTGAGTGCCCCATTCGAAAATTAATAGGAACAGGCAAGTGAGCTCACGGTGGGATTTGAGGAGGCTGGGTCATTATTTACATCTGCCAGAGAGCACCTGCTTCACGCAGCTGATAAATGTACACATTAACAACAGCTCCATCTCCCACATACATGAGAGGGCAAGTGGTGATCTTTTATCTGAGGACTGTTGTGCTTTAAACACAAGTACAGCAGTAAGGGCCAGATAGATTAATGTTTTTGGCAGTACCTGAGGTTTAGTGGGTATGTTCAGAGAGATGAAAATGTGGAGTCTCAGACTGAAATGATCTAGCTCTTTTCCCCCCTGACTTCTTTATTAAAAAAATCATTTTACCCTGTGAAACACCTGAACATTTTTGTTGTTGTTGTTGTCCCCCCATAAATAAAACAGTACAGTGCACTATCCTTATTGGATGTGAATTGGCAATTCGGGGCTTCTCTTGGCATTCCTTGTAGGTCATTCACATTCCAGAAATATTTGTCTGAAAGGCAATGAATGAAAGATGATTGATTAATTAATATTCCAGGGGATATCTGACTTACTGCAAATATCTTGTACAATGAAAATAGGAAACAATAGTGATAAATGAAATTTGGAAGATGTATTCTTTCATTCTGTAAAATAACAATTTTACTATGTTTGACCAATTTAAAACATCTCTACTTTTTGTCTATCACTTACATTTGCTGGGGAGGGTCATTACACTTTATCAAAAAGGCTTCTTAAATAGGAACAGAACCATGCAATGAGTATGTCAATATGTCATACTGGTCTGGTGTGTAGAAAAAGTTGAGGGTCAGGTTATCCCTGACTGTAATGTGACAGACAAAATGAGAGTATGCAAATGCATCTGTACTGCCCAGAGGAGCTCGTCCAGGGACTGTGCAGATCTCTCAGCTCATGTACCATTACCAGAGCCTGAAAAATAAAACTGGAAAGGACATAAAGCACACTTTTACTGCATACCAACCTTTCTTCTCCTCATGCATGTGCCACATAGGAAGCCAGTGAGTCCATTGATGACTTGAATGAAACAAAGAATAGCTTCAATCACACCAATGGCCAGGAGAATAGAGAAAAGGACGATATTCCAAAGGATGATGTTTTCAGGTTGCTTGCAAATACTCCATGTTGTCTGGTTAAACAAATAATTGTCTCTGTGATAGAGGAAAATAATTGGCAAGGTATTAGCAAGTAAAAACCTGAGAATGCTTTCTGTATTTTCTGGCATTTTATTTTCTGAACTTGATTGCACAAAGTGAGTCTCAGATGGTGCTGTAATTGGTCAAAGCCAGTGATTCCCCCCAGAATTCCCTTTGCAGAGATGCAATTGATAATTAGGGAGCCACATCTGTATTTTGTTGCATGCACAAGAATCTCCTCTTTGTTTTATGGCAAAATTATGTTAATAACTAAGGAGAAAGATCGGTAATGGTTTTAAAATATGTCTCCACATTCTCCATTCCTGCTGTGGCATCTCAGCCCAGTCCATTCATTATCTCTAGCTCTGGTTTGAAGAGCATGGTTGCCAAAGTTAACTTTAAAGATTCAGAGAAGATTTTTACTTTGCTTCGCAGAAGTAAGTAGAGCAGGCTGAGTTCTTGATCATTGAACAGATTATTGTGGCACAGTAGGCAAACATTTTCTTTTGACTCCCGTGGGAGTCACAGCTCACAGGTGTTTGTCATGTGCTTCCTTGGTCAAAGAGATGGCCAGCTGGAACATGCTGCAGAGAAGTGTGAGTTTAGGTGTACTCAGGGTGAATCATCAGTTCATTTTGGAAAAATCCAAGTTCACTTTAAGAAGATGGGGGAGGGATCAGGGAAAGCAAAATTGGAGGAGCCTGTAAGCCATACTCACTTCAGAGTGTCATTCCTGAAAGGGTAGAGGTATTCTCCATTGCCTGTGTCACACAGAGGACCCCCAATCAGCCCCAGTGAAGAGATGACCACGCAATATGCTCCTCCTGCGAATCCCAGCACAGACAGGATCACTGACAGCAGCATCTGAAAAGGAAAATACCTTCAACATTGTGTACGCAGAGGTTTGAGTAGCATGGAGAACTCACAATGAATGGGACAGAATTCTTTTTCTTGTCTCTTACTTTTTCTTGAAACTACTACTGCTACTAAATTTGTGGGAATAAAAAATATTTGACTTTTTCTGACTGTTGTAGCTGTCCTAGAACAAGAACTTATTCAGAGTTTTATGCTTAAGCTATCAATTATGAAAAAATCTGGTGAATTTTCTTTCAATGGCCATCATGAGGCCAGTTCTGGATTGATCTGTTCTGTATCATGTTCCTTGGCATTTCCAACTCTTCAACTTTCTTGGCCCTTGCACCAACAAAAAAAAGCAAAAAACTACTGAACCAGGTATGAAAGCAACAGAAGATACATTAATTGCTTTTGCTAATTAATGGGCTGCAAAAAAGCCTTTCTTATTGCTGCTTTCCTTCATTTTGCAACACTGTGACACGTGATTACCATTTCTCTCGTTGAGAAATCTAATTGTGCTGCATAAGGCAACAAACCAGCAGTGACATCAAATTGTATGCAATGCACTCATGTTTTACATCAGACACTCCCACAGGAATGTTACCTCTACTCCATTCTGGGGTAGTTTTCTAGTAATGAATGGGATGTATCTGGTGGCTGTTTGTCTATACAAACAAAAATCCCAGCAGGTGCTGCTGGTGGTGCATCTGAGATAGGCATCCCAATAGTCTTGTTAAGAATCACAGTTTGTGGTTGTTCACAACTCTGCCAAGTGGGGGGAGAAACTCTGGAGCAGACTGATAGAACCAGGGGAAGATCTGGAGCAGGGAGAAGGCAGCAGGCCTTAAAGTCAGGGCAGCATCATGACCAAAGGAAGCATATTCAAAATACTCTCATCCATGACTCAGGTTTAAAGCCAAATATCTCGAGTCTCATAATTCCCTGCTGCCAGCAAATACCAGATGAAATCCACCAGCCCACAAGGCAGGTATAAACCTTCTCCTAGTCCCAGTTGTTCCACATACCACTGCACTATGGAATCAAATGAAAATATCTACCATCCATGTTGGAGTTTTTTGACAAAGTGTTGAAAAGGCTATTCACTGTCTGAACACGTTCAAACTGGTGAATGCAATTTCCAGCTGACTGCTTTCTGTAGAACCTTTCATGATGCTGGTGTGTGAATTGGCTAATTTTGTGTGTTGTTTTGTCTCTGAAGCAAAACCTTGAGTTAAAGGTTGCTGGGATTTCTCATGGGGTTTATTAAATCATAACTGATTAACAAGTCAATCTTTTCTTGCAAATCTGGATACTCTTTCTTTAGTCTTCATCACCATGTTGGCTGAATTGCCTCTTAGCAGAGCTCTACTGTCAGCAAAATGTGGGTCATTTAGTCTATTGTCATGGACCAAAACTGTCTGGATTGTAGCTGATGCATTGTCTCTCATAATAATATCACCAGTCATGCCTTGTGGTGAGGGTGAGTGACTGATACTCTCTTTGAAACTCCTACCTATTCTGAATCACTTTTCCCCACTTGTTTTCTCATTTACTTCAACTGTGCATTCTGCTTCTTGGTTGAAGGATCTTAACTATGTTAACAGTTCATTTCAGTACAGCATTGCAGTACAGGGCATCCCAAAGATAGTTATGAAGAAAAAGTCAAATGGTCTTTTGGTATTACTATGTTTTATGATAGCAGTTAGTACTAGCAGTACTTGTCAGTGCTCTCTGTGATGACTGTTCTGTCACATGATTGTCTCATTTGGAATCTGTTGACTGTATGACTAGCCTCATCCCAACTATTTCCCTTACTGTGTACAAGATCATCTAGACAGAGACTTGTCACTGAAAGAAGAGTCTGAAGTTTCTGCAGCTGTTAAACTGGCTCTCCTCAGCATTTTCCAGACATGCAGGGGCATTTCCCCATTTTATCTACTGATCTGGAGACTTTTCTGGAGGCTTGCCTCATCTGCAAAAATTCAAGAATTTTATTAACCATTTCATCATCTCAAACTTTCAACATTTTCCCTAGTTGTACTTCTCACTGAAATATGTAATTTCCTCATTTGTGTCCTTAATTGCAACAAGAGGCCTAAACTGGGATGCTTGAATATGTTGAAATTTGTTTGCCATGATGTTGACCTGTTCTGTACTCCTGTAAAGGTTTTGCTAATAATTCTTGCTGATTTTCTCTTCTTTATCCTTCACACAATTGAATTGTCCCTGGTGAGTTGATGGAGACTCTTAGAATTCGTTCTTTGAAGGTTTGCATCAGCTACTTTGGTGAAGTTACCAAGTTCCTCCTGTCCCAGCTTGTGCTGCTGTTTATTACCCTGGTTCTTGTTCCATACACATTTCTTTCTTCTCTGTTTCTTTGTCTGGGAGTGGTTTTTTTATTTTTGGTTTTTTTATGGAATTGTTGTTCCGTCTGGTTATCTGGATATCTTTGCTTAGATTTGTTTGTCTGGAAAGCTGCTATGGCTATTCTTGTTCTACTAGTAACTCTTAAGGAAGACTTAGAAATACTGGAGTATGTGTTTGCTGATGCAATGAGGGAAGCTGCATTTTGGGTGGGCCTTTTTCCTCATCACGTCAATGCAGTGGATGATTTCAGATGTGTACGTGTTAAGCTGCAAGACACTGAAGCTTTCTAAATCTATTGCTTTCCAAATTCATTACTCCATAGTGCAAGGACAAGAAGCCATTGATGTATGCTTGTAAGTAATAATTTAAAGTTGATTAATGAAAAAACTTAATGTAGCACATCATCACTGTGAACTGGAAAACTCACTAAAGTGAATAAAAAGTATGAGAAACATAGTAATTTTTATTACTGTTGAAGAGACTTTAGAAGTATGTAAAAACTTTGATGAAGTCTGAAACTATTAAACCAGGAATTGTGCAACATAAAATAGAATGAGTCCCTGCCCTGAGGAAAAAGTTATGTTTTGATTGAACAATAATTCTGATCAGTAATAATGCTTTAACTTTTTTTCTTTTTACTATGACAAGCAATTCTGCAATTCTGAGTATTCAGTGTAAGTTATCATTTTATACCTAAGATCTCCAAACAGAAAGGTGCCCAAACTAGCCTTTGGATCAGAGATGCTCCTGAGTAGTTCCGTGAGGGCTATTTCTCTGCCAATAGGTGGAAGTAGTTGAGGACCCCTGATTAGGTCCATCCAGACCTTCCTCCTAAGGAGCTCTGGCCCTTTGGGAGGTTACTGATATTGTGAATGTTTGAATCAATCCTAGGAACCCTCTGCTCTTCAGGGCCTCACACCATACCCTGCCTTGCATATACAGCCCTGATAGTCAGGACATCTGAGCGCCCCTGCTGGGGATGTCTGTGCATTTTCTTCCACTCTCCACAAAGCAAATTTTGCCTGCAGTTTCTTCCCTTGAAGAAGCAGGCCATTAGCCTTCAGTTCTCCTCCAACACTCACTTCTTTATGAATGTTTGGAAATCACTCTTCCCCAGGAGCTGTGCAGGGTAAACTTGTTTTTAGTGCTGCTCACAGCCACTCACTCTGCTCATCTCCCCATCTCATCTCTACTTTGAGCCACAGTCTGTTTAAAACATGGGGGGTAGAGCTTCACCCTTTCCACGTCACAGAGGCATATGACTCGAGAGAGGTGTGTGTTCAAAAAGAGAGCACTTTCATACAGAGACTGTCCTCACTGAGCCTATTTTCCAGTTTGGTTTGGATAGCTTCCTCGCTTGGCCATCAGCCACTTTGTGATATGGTTTAGTGGGCCTGGTGGTATTCATTTGAAGGTTGGACTTGATGAACTTGGAGTCTTTTTCCAACCTTAATGATTGTGTGATTCTCCTGATTCTACAAAATATCACAGTGCATGATCAAATTACTTTCTTAACATCTATTTTATTCCTCCATAACAGCAAATAAAGAAGGAGGAACAGCTTGTAGGTAACAAATCAGTGAGAGGAAGGTGCAGATAAGGTATCTGGCATTGATGTACTGGAATGCTAGGAATGGCTCAGACAGTGAAAGAGGAGGGGGAAAGCAGAGGATCGTGGTGGGTGTGTGGATGTGGGCTGCTGGATGACACTGTGCTACCACCTGTGTTTTTAGGCTGGGGAGTGAACCCAGCCAGCCTGGGGAAGTTTGGCTCTTGGCTCTATAATATTTAGGGCTGGGATGATGGATGAAGAAGAGACGTCTGAGATGTTGTGTGAACTCAGCCCAGTTCAGCTGGATTTCCCCTCGTGACTTACCAGATTCAGTGAGTGTAGGAACCACTACAGTGGCTGTTTTTCATCACTGCTTTCTACATCACCCAAAATCAAGCAAAGCAGCTGGCTCTAGCACTGTTTGCAGTTTTGCAGGGTGCCTAGGATCTCACCCCAGCTCTGCAAATGGCTGCTTGGCCATTGTTAGCATCCTGTCTGTGCATGTGACATTTGGTAAAATCAATGTAATGGCTTGGGATGTATTGGCATCCTAATAAAGAATGCTATTTTGATATCATGAATAATGAATTAACCTAAGTAAAATGTTTTAAAGAAGCAAAGGTTTTCTTAAGGATCAGACTAAATATTAATTGAAGAGTACAGAAGATACATGCTTTATTGCATGGAATCTATCATTCCAGGCTGCTTCTGGGAAGGATGCAGACTCAAAAACATTTCAAAATCAGTTTATTCTTGCCAATAATGATAGCCACAGAGAAGTCTGTGCCCAGGGCTTGAAGATGAATGGATGCCTTTATAACGTTGCTTTAAATATTCTTAATTATCAAGGAAAAGATCTCTCTGGCCTCTCTTTAGATGTCAGAGAGCCTAAACTGCATTTTCACATTTCACATGCATAACATTTGGGCACATGTGAGATACTAGTCAGAACTGCAGGAAGCAGTGCTGGCTCCTCAGTGCCAGATGCAGCAGCTCATGCTTTTGGCATGGATCTGCAAATAGGGGACCTGTGTATCCCTACAGAGAAAAGCAGGGATGAACTTGTGGAAAAGATGATTGCTATGGAAGGGTATAGAGGAAACAGGACTCTGTGAAAGCAGGAGGAACAGGCAGCTATCTCAGTCTTTAGGATTGCCTTGAGCAGGGGAAGATGGACCCATGTTCTTCTTTATGTGATGTAGTCCCCTTTGCCCTCAGCATTGTGCCTAAGGGCTCCTGCACCAGCCCTGCTTGATTTTCCTCGTTTCAGCAGCTGCAGCATCTAATATTCTTGTTGGCTACCTGAGCTCTCAGCCCCAGCCCAGGGACGCTGTAGATCAAGCTCCTCTTCCACGTTTCCCTGACATGGCTGCTGACTGTGGCATGATGGTTTGTCACTGCACATTTCCACCTGCTGAGCAGCCATTTAAAGAGCTGTTGCACAAACTCTCCAGTGCCATTTTGACACATAAATGTTCACTTACCCCACATCTGTTAGCGCAACATCCTGCTCCACCTGCTCCCAGCATCATGAATGCTGGCAAAATAACCTGGAAGAAAAGCACAGGCTGAATTGGTGTGCAGCTCTTCTGCTGGGGTGGTTTTTAAATTCTAAGAGCTTGGGCATCATATTCCTCAAAGGCAAGTCACCTTCTGACTCTTCCCTGGGAGTTCAACCTGCTTGGATGTTGGTGCTGCTGAAGAGTTACTGAGAAATAAATGTGGGATTACAGCTAGAGCTGTCTGGCAAATTGCTGGTACATTAATTCTGATTGCTGAAGCTACACTGCTTTTTTCAGGGTATAAAAAGGCTCAGCACAGTATTGTTGGGGTTTTTTGTTTGGAAAAAATGTGTCAGTTTTGAGAAAATTGAATTTCTGCCCAGAAAAGATACATAGCTGGACTAAGAATTATGTCAGTTTAAATGTCCTGATGTCGTGGTTTCACGTTCGCCAAATCAAGTGTAGTGGTTTCTTTCTCTGGGAGGTAGGATTTTCGGGAGAAAAAGGCACCAACAGGCCCAACTTGAAGTGAACAA
>JBBMKD010000001.1:37105844-37120871 GCA_037834095.1 Argya squamiceps
CAAGCTGTCAGTATTTGCTAATACTTCCCTAAAGACTAAAAAACAAAAAAACTACCTGTGCTAAACCATCACACCTGAGCATTCTGCTCTGAATTATAATTAGGAAATCAGCCTTGAGCTTCCTGAAACAGATCTGACTTTGGTGGGTTTGTTTTGCTTTGTGCTAAACTTCTGGAAAACCTACAAGAGGGACTTCAGTCAATAGGGAACTTCCAGTTTACATCAGCTTTCTCCATGGTAATTATCAGGTGGAGCTGGACCAGTACAATGCAGTCAGTAATCATCTATGACTTGGGATATAGCGCTGCCTTACAGACACTCTGGAGTTAGGAAAAGTCGCCTTTAGTTTGGTAGCCAGAGGGCAAGAAAGCTTTTGTAGGTCTGGCTGTGCAGACTCCCACTGCCTTGTCTCTACACACCACTGCTGGTCAAAACATCTCAAAGAGCAGCACAACTAAAGGAGCATTTAAGAAAGGAGGAAGTGGTTACCATAAAGTTAATGAAAGAAGGAGAAACCAAACCAAGCAGTCAATCATTCAATCAAACAAACAAACATAAAAGGTAAAAATTGCCTGACTAGATGCTGGCAAGATTTTTTTTCTCATGTAGGGCAGGAAGAGTAGAATGTCCATGATGAACAAAGCCCACGGAATTTATGTGTGTAGGGTGAATATCTCTGTTGAACAGTGAGGGACAGTGTTACGAAATTTGCTTAGATTTGTAGGCTTCTAAATTTTTTTTTTTCTAAGGATTTATTCTCTACTGCCTTTTATGCACAGCCCAGAGGCAACCTACAGCACCTACAGTGGTGGCTGGACCACATTTGGAAGCCTGCAGGAGTAGAACATTGAGGTTAAAAAGGTGCTCCTCTTCCTGCAAAGAAGTTTGCTCTTAAATGATCACAAATGGTCCCCAAGGCAGCCTCAGCCCCAGTGTTCTATTGTCTGGCACTCAGAAGAAGAGTTAATACCTCTGCCCATCAAACCAACACTCCTTTTCCTCCAGGGCTGTCTTTTCTTTCGAGGTTTCCCATCTAAGCAGCAAACAGTTTTGTGTCATCTATTAGCCTGGCTCAGGATGAAGGGTTTGCTTGGCAGCTTTCTTTTTAAGCAGTGCCTGATTATAAACACCTGCCTTTTGACATGGGAATGAGAATATGCTGGGTTTGGCTGTTTCAGTAAAACAAGAGCTGCGTGTGAGCCATGGCTCAGTCAGGCATTTCCTTGTGTTGCACACAGACTTTCAATGAGGAAAGATGTTGCTATGACACATAGATCCAGTCTTACTCTCTTTACATCCTAAATATTTGAAATAAGGAAATTGAGAGGTTTTCATGTCATATAATTTCCATTAGAGATTCATCAGAGGAGGAGGAAAGGGTGGAGCTGGCTACAGAGCCAAAGAGTGCACAGATGATCTATGTATCAGTCTACAAATGAAGATGGAGGGAGGCTTACTGGCTCACAGAGCTAAGCCAGGCTGTTCTGAAGTTTCTCCCACAGTCTTGACACTGGAGGCTGTGTCCAGGTTGTGGGGAAATTCTCCAAGGTCAGGCAACCTGTTGGCATGACTTGCCTCAGTTTCCTTTGGGAGGAAGCTAGATGCATGGGGGAACATATTGCAGCTTCATCTTTCCTCACTGTAGTGTCAGGATATGGACCAGACTTCAGCTGTGGGACATCCTGTCCCTTGTTTTAACTCCTTAGGACACTGAGAAGCAATCTTCATTTTCTCATGCTTCCAGCACCTGGAAGATGGAGCTGTTGATAATGCTTCTTTTCCCCTTACCTGTGGGCATTTCTCATGCTGTTTTCTGGAAAACGTGTACACTCAACAGCATTGTTTGTGGATCAATAATTACTCCTAATGCCATGTTTTGAAGGTCAATGCAAATTTTTCCTCTCCTCTGACTAGCTGTTCTCATTTTTGATGTATGTGGTGCTGGCCACAGGCAAGTCTGTGTGGAAGCCTTAAAAGAAGGCACGTTTTCAATGAGCCGATGACGCTCTCATGTCTAACATCTGCCTTTCCTTTCATTGAACGCCAATGACTCCTGGGCTTGCAGTGATAGGAATTTTCCACAAGGTCTCTCATGTACTTCCACTTCTTCCTTCTACAAATTTATGCTTATGTTCAAGCTTAGCATGAGTAATACGCCCAAGTGGTAGCCACGAGAAGAAACAGACAAGTGCTGATGGAGAACAATTTATTGAATGATCTTATACCATGTCTCTGCTTTGGGAAAAATGAGTATGAATCAGATCCACTGCAGCCTTTCCATAGACTTAAGCAGCAGCTGCATCATAGTCTGACTGTGAATGAGATTTTTTTTTTCTAAGTTAATTGTTCTTAAACATTCTTTTATTTTTTTGGCCAGCTCTATGCCAGTTTGCCATCCTCCCAGTACTGGTCATATCCATGTTACTTGCTCAGCTTTTTAACTGCACTTGGGTAGATAATTGAAAGAGCACAAAGGGAGCAGGCTTTCTGATGAACTGGAAAAATAAATATTCCCCAACATGTTCCCTTCTAGCCATAGATAGTCAAATAAAAGTGATCTTTCTGGAGGCCTGGAATGGAGAACTAGTTATGGAAGAGCACATTCAAACCAGATCCAGCCCCAAAGAAGGTGGGTGGGAGTGTTGGAACAGGAGGCATTCAGCTTATTAAGCCATTTGCAACTCCACATTTGTAAAGTGTTAGCTGGGTCTTGAACTAACACCTGCTGAAACATGTTTCAGTTTTTGCTTTAATGTTTTTGTGAATTGTCTGTACATAAAATCAGCTGGAAGACTAACGTGGGGGTGCAGACAGTAGTGGAAACTCAGCACCTCCAGCTGAGCTTAGGACCTCAGTTTTGCTTTTACTCTTGGAGGATGAACACTTGTGTAACTCTTCTCCACAGCGAGCAGTCAGGCTTAGTGCTTCTTCCTAACTTGGAGTCCTGATACTTATTTCAGGAATGTTTTGTGGTTTTTTTGACTAGGCACTTTTTTCGTCTTAAATGCATTTTCTCAATTACATACCAAACTTCTCATTTAAGCTGTTCACATGTTTATGCCAAACGCATTTTTACGACCTTTTTTTTTTTTAAATGGAGGTTTTCTTGGCCCCAAATTTAAAACAAAACAGAACAAAACCCACAAGAAACATTCATCTCTTACCAGTATCCCAGCTCCCAGGATGCCATGGAAAAACCAGACCAAATCAGTTATCTCGCTGAGCTGCAGTACTTGTCCATTGGGGAAGTACAGGAGAATGTTGGAGACAATGGCACATACTGCCAGTGGGAAGAGGGTGATCCCAATGCACTTTGAACACTTCCCTGTGCACATGGCAGCTCTCTGCTTGGGAAAGATACAGGGAGATTTGGGTTACTGCTGTGCAGGGAGCACCAGATTTCAGCAGTTTTACTCTTTAATGAAAGAAGAATCAATTTTGTAGAAAGAAATGTTCCAGGTAAGACTTACACAGATAATCCTGTTCTACAGACACTGTTCCCTTCAGAGAACTTATTTAAAATTGAATTCTTCAAAGCTGGGATGTTTAATTGAATTTATTTTAAATTGTAGGACTAAATCTGTGTTGGTAGGAAATTACCAGAGAGTTTCATTTTAGTTGTTAATGGGCAATTGTCTGTCTATTGGGAATATCAGTAACAAAACCATGACCCCACAAACAGATACCCTAGCTGACAGTCAGGGCTAAGGCCTTGAGTGGAAGAGGGGGTGGATGCCCTGGGTGTTCTAGGACCACTGTCTTGGGAAGCTGATTTGAAATCTCTTGCACTGGAGGTCTAGAAGAGCAGGAAATAGCTACCAGGTGAATAGATACCATGTGAATGTTCAGCTCTGCCTTGGCACAGGGACAAGCAGGGAAGCCTTCCCAGAGTCCCTACCAGCTGCATTTCCTCTATTTCAGTCAAAAATACAGTCTCAGCAAGAATTGGAGAAATATTTATTACTGTTTACTGAGACATGCTTATTCTGCACATAAGGGTAGATAAGTCTGTGGTAGATTACAGGCCTGTTTGCCACCCACCCTAAAATATCTGAAAACTTGCAATCTTGTCTAATTCTGTGTCTGTTTTCTAAGGGCAGGTCAAAAAGCCATCCCATCTCATTTTCAGAGATCTGTCATAATATACAGTAGCTTAGTAGTTCATAGCATTCAGGTTCTTTCCTTTTAAAATCAAAGAATCAACATAAATGAAGCACTGGTTGAGAGAGATCTCTGCAGTTGTCCAGTCTGACCTCCTGCTGAAAGCAGGATTACCACTGACACTAGGTCACTGTGTCAGCCACAGCTTTGTGTAGCTGAGCTTTAAAAACCCCCAAGGATGGAGCCACCACTGCCTCTCTGGGTGACCTGTTGCAGGGTTGACCTAATCTCTTGATGAAAAAGTCTTTTCTCATGTCCAATCTGAATCTCCAAAGCTGTAAACAGGGCTGTTGCTCCTCATTATATCCTCTCACACCACTCCATCACCTCTGTCACCTCATGTTGGAATTCTGGAAGCTGAAAATTTAATTTTTCATAGGCTGTCATTAGATCTCTCTTCACCAAAGTCTGCAACCCCAGCTCACACTGCACCCATGCTGTGATCTACAGCCAGAGAGAAAAGCCTGTTCATTACAGAAGTGGATCCACAGATATATCTCCATGTCAGTTTGGAAATTTCAGACTACTAAGTCAGAGGTTATTGAACTTGAATACTACTTTCATCTTTATGGCACAAACTGACCACAACTTCTTCATGGTGTTTTATCATAGCTTCATTCCAGCTCAAGGCTTTCAAATGCATAAAAATATAAAATGTGCATAAAAATATAAAATACCAAGCTGTGGATTTCTGTCCTCAGAGAGAATTGTCAGTTTATGACAAAAAGGGCTTTGCTCTCCTGTGAGTAAGTTAACAAATGCAAGAGAAGGAAAAGGACGTGGACACACACCATTTCATGCACATGCAGATGCCTTTGCTTGTTATGTGCAAATAGTTTTTGTAACAACTGAGGCAGTCAGCAGTGAAATGCCCTTCAATTTACTCATGTGCATTGGCTAATCCAGAAAATTTTATGACAAAGATTGGTGTGCAGAATGCATTAAGCAGGCCAGGAACACAGAAATCAATCAAGGTTGGGTTCCCAAGCAAGAAAAAGGCCCTGGTGAAAGGTAGCTTGAAGCCATTTGAGAAAGCCAGAGACAGGCTAAAACAGACTAGTGACAGAATGAAGACAGTGAAGAGATAAGGTAAGATATCAGGTGAGATGTCCTCAGACCTCTTCAACTGAGAGGGAAAACAGAAAGACTTTATGGGGTGTGATTACATTGCTGTGAAGCAGCCGTGGCTTCCAGAAACTTCTGAGTTTGCATTTCTATAGCAAAGAATTTGCATCATTCTCTGCTGCTATGAGTTCAACAAGGGCACTGTGCTTATATGCCTTTTCTTCTGAGCACTTTGTATTCATGTTGAGCTTTATAATCTATCTTTAAAATAAGCTAACTGGCATTAAACAGTTCCAAATGTGATAATTTTTAACAGAGATACTTCTGTGTTTATGGTAATTACCTGTTGTTTACACAGTGCTCAAAATTTGGCAAAGCATTTTGCAAGCCTCTGGAAAAAGCCCTAGCTCAAAGAGATAAAAATCTAAACAGACCAACAGTGTGCAAGTGAAAGATAAAGTGGGAAATGGAGGAAAATGGAAAGAATACTGGATATTTCACCTGCCTTTCAAACAACCAGTGTCTAGGTTATTTTTTACACTGACTCTTGCTTGCCTGCTTTCCCATCTCATTCCAGCTTTAGCTTTTCCATTTGTTTGCCCAACCTCACCTACTTCCCCTCCCTAGAGAGAAGCAAACAAGCACAGGCACAGCCTAGCCTCCTTCTACAAAAGCTAAGCCTTGTAGTTGAGTTATAAATTCTCTTCTGCGTCTTTCGTACATCGCCCGAGGGCCCAATTCTTGTATGTCACAAGCAACATGATGCTGCTTTGGCTGGAAGGACTGGGGGTTCCAGCCCATTCTCTCTGACCTATCTCAATACCACTTCAAACTGCAGGGAGAACTTACCTAAAACAACAATCACCAGACCTAGTGAGAGCCTCTACCACCAAAATCAGTGCCACTTTGCCACCTGCGCACGTCAGAGGATCTGCATGTGTTATTACAGCTTAGGAAAACAGTCTGGTTTGCCAGAAGCACTTAAAACTCTTTATTGATTCACCAAACAAAAGCACATTCTACAGCTTCATTAAGCAAGGTGGCTAGAGCAAGCTTCTAATTTTTAGTGAGGTTTTTAGAAAGTTTTGCTTTTTAATGCTACAGTCAGCATGTAAATACTTTTGCTTACCTTCTAAACAGGGCTAAGATGGCCTCTAGAGTTCCCCACAGCCGGCTTCAGGCTTTCCAGCTCCTCTCTCCTGGAGCGTGGCTGTCTGAGCGAGGCACAGCAATGTTTTTGGGTGACAGCCTCTGTTAAACAAATAGCTGTTTGTCTCTGAGAATGAGGAAATACCCCAAGTTATCCCTGGTTGGCCAGCGCGAGGTTGGCGTGTCACCCGCGGTTATTGATTATTTTAAGGCAGTGTTCCAATGGTCAATGCCTCAGCCCCCGGGACACGTGGATCGGGAGCAGCGGAGACCTTTTTGAAGCTGTAGCCATTTCAGTTGCGTGGAGTTTGGCAGAAGAGGAAAGGCAGGAGATGGCAGAGGAATGAGTACCTGGCAGAAAAAATGGTTGGAGCATGAGGTGGTGGCACAACAAAGTCTGGCCATTGGTGTGGCGTCATCTTCTGCACACCACACTGTGGCTGTTAAAATTCAGTACTGGCTGTGCTCCAAAGCATGCTCTTGGGAGAGTTAGGTGAGGAGAATGGGGATGGGAGGAGAAGAAGTCTCACAGTAAGACAGGAGAAAAAGGAGAAAGAAGGACAGACAGACTGGGGAGAAAAGAGAGATGAAGAAAAGACCAAGGGAGAGAGCAAGGAAAGAAAAAACTACACTATTCCAAGGAGGAGAGAGTGGGAATATGGAAGGGAAACTGAAAATTTGCTTTGGCAGTGGAAAAAATAAAGGTAGAAGAGACACTAGGGATGGGCCAAGAAATATAAAATACAATGAAGAATATTAAGCCATTAAAATTGGTCTGGGAGAAGACTCATACTGAGGATAAAGGGAGTTTATTTTGTAGAAAATGTGAGGATAATAATAACTGTTAAAATATGTCCCAACTTTAAAACATAGAAATATATATGTTACTTGGTAGGTCAGATTTGGCCTGAGTTGTGCTGGGAATACCAGATCCTTCCCTTCAGCTGAAAACATCCCCTCTCTGACAAGCATCTTCATCCTCACCTTTTACCTTCATCCTCTAATCTTGCTAGGAAAGATTGGTTGTGAAGGGTAGAATTCATCTAATGTGACTTTGGGCAGAGATGTCAGCCTAGGCTGTGCTTATTTCTCATGAGAGAAACAGGCACTTCTAAGGAAAAGAATCACAAGATCTATTTAAGGAATTACTGTAGGGTTACAGTAAATCATTAATGGTAAAAGAATCTCACCACTTGTTAAGATCTAGATGTCAGAATCTGTTGTCAGATGAATTGCATCCGTGAGGACTACCGGCATGGCAGAGTGACTGCAAAAGCACCAGGAATTCAGTCCCTGGTTGCATATTTAATTTAAATGATAATACCAAGTTATCACTGACTCACAGCCAGTGAAAATCTTGAGTGATCTCAGAGGGATCTCAGGCAAAGAACCTTCATTAAAACGCAGATGTTGACAAGGAGGAAAACTGAACTAACTCACTGAATCCAATGCCCCAAACTTCAACTGACATCAGCAGCAGCAGCGTTTAACCATGTCTTTTGTGGCAGTACTTCAACCCCAAGGGAAAGGAACTAAGTCAGCATCATACAATCTTCAGACCAGACAAAGGCACCAGGTCTAGTGACATTTAAAGCCGTTAAAAAATTAACTTTAAAACAACTTGAAGACCATCAGCAATTTGCACTGACAGCTGGAACAACTGGAGGAACCTGCCAGCTTATATAGAGAGTTAAGAAGCAAATGAGGGAGCTTCTTCATGATACTTAAGATGAACCCTGCCCCTAAATCTCATATCCTGGTTGCTTGGAGTTTTTATAGATTTTAACTCCATAATATCTCTCATGCACCACCTTTCCTGTCTTCACATATCCAACACCTTAAGCTGGGCTCAGCATCCTTCATTTTGATTCTGCTTTTCTCTGGCTTTGCCTGGCTCATACTCCTCCAAGATGATGTGCAAACCTCACCTCTGTAGTTTCTCACCTATACTGTCTCCCCAGCATTACACATTCTTTTACTGATATTTTTCATTTTCTTCTCTGCACTCTCCAAAATTTGTCTACCGACAATGTAGATTTTAAAATGTTTGAGACAAGTTCAGTGTTTTATCTACATTTATATAACACTTATGTGCTCAGGGGTTTAACCAAAGACTAGTGCTTCTAGTTGCTACAGAAAAAAAATACTAGTAAACTATATTGAACTCTATTCTCTTACTGGTTCAAGAATATCCTTAGATGTGCTCATTGACTGAGTAGGGTCAACATTCAGTCTTTGTACTAAGTACTCCATGCTAGGTACTGCTCATTGTGAGGCACAGAAGGAATGCCAAAAAGAACAACATAAAAAAAAAATCTGTATTAACACCAGGCATCCTGACTCCTAGCTGTTTTTCTAAAGCGACAGACTCATCCAAAAGAAATTAAAGCAAGCAAGCTCTAAAACACTTAGAAACACTGAGCTTTGTCTGTGAAGTGTTTAGTGGCTGAGTGTACACAATTGTGTACATCTATTTTGCCCCCTGCAATATTGACTTTTAAGGCAATGAAAACATTTTGTGTTCCACTGATCAATGCCTCCTGATTATATTGACTTACTCTACACCAGCTCTGATCTTCCTTTTATTTCTACCCTTTTAGACATAAATTCATTATTAATTTTCCAGTTACATGTAGTAGTGTGGGAAGTGAGAGAGGAACTGTAAATACGTGAAAAATCTTGTTCATCATGATAGGAATGAAAACAGTTCCAGCCCACAATTTCCATGAGTGGTACAATGTGAGAAACTGAAGAATCATGGCCCCGTGCAGGTTTTTGAAGGGCATATCTGACTGCCCACTTACTCTGTTAATTGATCTGCCCCATTTGGAGCGTGGCTGCTGTGCACTAAGGAAAAATGGCCTTTTTGCTGTTGGTATGATGTGGAAAAAGGAGCAAGGCAGCTCTGTCCCCATCTATTCTTGTACAAAACTTAAGTGATTGTGCTGAAGTCAGAACTTTATTCTGAGTACACTGTGACACTCCACTCACTCCACTTTAATTTATTCAATTTTGACACAAATTATTTCTTGCTGCTGTTTCCTGTGCCACTTTGCTGTTAATGTTCCCTTCAACTGAGTGAAAGGGAGGTTGATTTTCCTGAGATCAGGCTGCTGTTAGGAAATTTAACTGCTGTTAAGAAGCTCTTTCTGAGATGAGCTAACTCTGAGAAGGTCCATGTGCTTGGGCATTGCAGGTAACCTGGCCTGAAGTGCCAGCTGCCCCTGCTTCTCCTAAAGCAGCTGCCCAGCTGAAGCTGCCTGCCTGTATCCAGGAGCATGCAGATGCTCTGTTAAGCTAGAAACAGGAAGAGGGTAATGACACTACATGCATTATTCAGGTTTTTCTTTATCTGGAGTATCCAAGACCTGCATGACCCAGGCCACAAAGAGCTGATTGCCTGGCAAGAGTATTGAGGAAGCTGAGAAACAGCTCAGCACAAAAAGGCTCATGACTTGAATCAGATCAGAGACAGCCAGAAACCAACTATTTTTAATGGCTGAGTGGTGTAAGTTAAGGTTTTTATATTATGGATACTTATGGGTCTGAAGAGGTGGAATGGAAGTTATTCTGGACAAATTTTGAAACAGGCTCTCTGCACTCTTTGGGAGAGTATTCACTGCATTGCATCATCATGCACTGGTGGTCCCAACACACAGCATATGCTGGACATGCACTTCACAGCAACAGCAGTCACATGGATAGATCTTTCCTTATCTTCTGTTTTCCCTATTTTTCATTTTCCCCCCTCTTCTTTCTTTTCTCTTGTCTCTCCTTTTATGCATAATTGCTTTTCCTACATACCTTGGCTAAGATCCCTTAGGATCATAGGTGTCATCCCTGAGATGACACCCTGTTAAGCGCTCTTTTCCCCCTGCAATGGCAGCAGCAGCATATCATTGCCCCTAGGGACACTTACACCACTACCAAGAGGCAGTGCTTTGGGAATAAACCCCATCCTTATCAGTTACTCTGTGACCCCAGGGCACCCCTGGGTGGCACAGCCAACCCTCTGCAGAAGCATCTTCTGGGGCAAGGAGTATGGTCCTGAGACAACACCCAGCGAGCTCTGCCCATCTGACAAAGCATTATCCATTGCTTGCTTGTGTGTATGTGTGTTCATCTGATTTATAACAAAGCTTGTTTTATTTAATTACCTGAGTGGTTTGCCCAGGGACAGCACTGTACCAATCCCAATGTTTACTAAAATAGCAATGAACTATGACCTGTGGCCAAGGGTTGTTTGTACTCCCAACACAGAACAACACTGTCACTATCCAATATTAAAATAATTAGAGGTTTGTGCTTTCATTTTGCTGGTTTCGTGCAACACTTCTTTCTGGTTTTGGCTGAAAGGCATTTCTCATCCATATGTTTTGACACTGGGGTTTGCCCAAGAATGTGCTTGGGAAAAGGGTGAATTAGGAGCTAAAAGTAGTACTAGAAAATGCCCCTATTTTCCTGAGCAAACAGGGGAAAATCTTACTGGTGATCTTTCTGCTTCCTTCCTCTCTTGCCCTGAACTGACCCAGGTTTTTTAGGAAGTCTTCAGTAATGAAGAACAAATATTGGGAATATGCTCAAGATTTAGGTGGTTTGTCAAAAAATGCTCATTGTATTTTTTATAGATGTTTGACACTGTCCGAAGGGAAGCTTTCTGTAGTCCAGAGTGCTGGTTTTGGTCAGACTGAGATATGTAGCTTATCCAGGTAACTTGAAAGAGATTACCGATTTCCATGCAAGGCTGAGGCACCTGTGGCAGTGACTCCCACCAGAATGAAAGAGGAGGACAACACCCAGGAGGTCAGAAGTGACCATTAAGTGTTTTGTTATTGCAAGGGGCACTGTCCTCTCGTTCACCGTCTCCGTTTGGTTTTGTGCCAAAAGGAAAAAAGGAAAATCAATACTAGCTGTGTGTGTAGTTGTGATGTTTTGAACATGCTCATGGGGCCAGGTTTGTAGCAAGAATTACTGCTTGCTAGTAGAAGTACTTACTACTTACTTTGCCAGTTTGAGAGAAATTAATATATATGGAAAAATTGGATAAGCCTTTGGAAATACAGCTGGTTTTCAGATTCTGAGGTTGTTTCTTTCCAGCTGGTGCTGGCTGGTTGAGGAAAGAACCATCCATCCGCTTGCTGACTCCAAAGCTGTTAGTTGTTTCCATCCATTGTGGGACAGGATAGTATTTAAAATCTCTACATATGTAGCAGAAGGGCCTGAGGCAAATAAGTTAATATTTCCCAAGTGGAAAGTTCTTTCAGGCATTTCTTAGCACTGCATGTGTTTCTGAAATAGATTCTCTGCTTTCACAGACAAACACATCCCAGATTTTCCCAGAAATTAAGCAGTCTTCATCTTCAAATTATTTCTTCTTTACTGTTTTTATGTCCACTGAAAGGCAGATTCAAGGCTTTTTTGAGGGTGAGGGGATGTTGAGGAAAATGTACTGCAGACATTTTTTTTGCTGTGTAAAATTAGGCAGACATAATTAAAGGTCTTTTCTGAAAAGTGGAGAACTGTCTGTCTCCATCCTTGGAGATACATAATCTCCAGTCCTGAAGATATTCAAAAGCTGTCTGGGCATGGTCCAGGGTAGCCAGCTTCAGCATGAGGAAGACATCTGAAAACTAGACTTAAAAAAATGAAAACCAAGCCATCTGAAGTATGCTCTTGTCATTCCTTGGTGGTGTAATCAATTTTTCATATTAGGTGTGGGCCTGAACTGAGCTAAGGACAAGACCTGCATTAGCTCTGTGATGATGGCAAGACTCCAGAGGCTGGGAGAAAAGCAACAACATTGGTGAGTGATAAGAGGGAAGATACTGGGTGGAGACAGGATCATAAAAGAGCTAGATGAGAGATGAAGCCCCACACACTACCAAAATAAAAGCCTGGAGGGCCTCCTCCAGGGGCCACCTCTCGCCCTGTGCAGTGCCAGGGCTTCTGGCTGTGTGGTTCCCCTGCAATGGCACAGGGGGACAGTGACCCACGATGTCGATGCCCATTAGAGGGAGCTTGGAGGAGTCCAAGGATGAAATGCAGCCTTGGAAAGCAGAAGCAATGTATGGAAGACAGCTGGTTCAGCATTTTAAACCTATTTTTAATATCCTTGAGATGCTTAATGAGGTAAGGAGGCATTTCCCTGTGATCTCCAAGAAATACAGCTGTCTCTTCCTTGGAAAAATTGCTTTTTGAAAGAGGGCATGTTCACTAGCTGTTACTAAACAGACTGGATGCTTTTGCTTGAGAAAAGCAAACAAGAGTACCATTTGGATTCATACAGCAATCAGAGGAAGGTTCAGCAATTGCTGGTTTCACCCAGGACATTGCAGGTCCAGGTACAACCTCATTCCACTGATGGGCTGAAACAGACCCTGAAGGAGGTGAGGGATGCAGATGCCTGACCCTTGGGCTAGCCTGGTACTCCCTGACCCAGGATCTGCCTCTGCAATCCTTCACACTCTGAAGGAAAGAAGTGATGGCTCACATTGGCACATCTCATCCCAGAGCATCCCACCAGCTATGCTACTGGCCTTGGTCATGTTTCCCACTCTTTCCACTGAGCCAGTGCCAACCCTTTCACAGTCATGTGTGAGAGTTATCAGCATCTGGCTGGGACCCGCTTGGGTTTTTTACTTCTGTATCTGTCTGCCTGTCTAGTCAGGCATTAGATAAAGGAACAAATTACTATGGAGTACCTCATCACTGCATGTAAGCTCCTCCTAACACCCATCCCCCTGGCACTTTGGAGAGAACGAAAACTACTTGTGAGAGACTCACTGGGTACATGGGAGGGAAGAGGGATGAGCTGTCACCAAGCCCATTCTCACTTCCTTCCCGCTGAGCAGTTGATTGACAGCAACCTGTTACCACCTGTTACCTGTTACCACCAGGAATTTGTTCTACCTATCCAAATATTTCAAATTTTTCGTGGATAGTTTTGACGTCTTCTTTATTAATGAAATATTTTCAGTACTCACGGCTGCAAAGAAAAACAAAGCTTGATTTGCTCAAAAATTAGAGGGCAAACAAGGAGAGTTTACATTTACTACCTTTTGTAAAAGACTTCCTTTTTTGAAATGCTGACTTGAGATTTTTAAATACCTCAGAACAGTAATATTGTGCTTTTTTTGGCTAACAGGACACTTGTAAAAAGCAGCTGTTGCAAAACCCAGCCCGTGTGCGGTAAGTCACTACATGCATTGGTTTTGTCTGGGTTTGTGCTCCCTTCCCCGCTCTTTGTCTGGTTGATCTGGCTGGTGAGATTAGGAGCACTGCAGGGCAGGGAGGATCCCCCATGTCTGTGTATTTGCACTGTGTCTTGACACTTGTAAAGGAAGCGAGTAATCATCACTCTTGCTGCTTTCATGTCTCCTTGCACAATAGAAGTATAATTAATAGTAATAGCAGTGCTTTGCCTATCTGCGGCCCCTTTCATCTGAAGACCTGAAAGTGCTTGACAAGCATTAACTAAATTAGCTTCCAAATACCTGCAGAGGGAGTCAGATGTAATCATCCCCACTTTTAGATGAGCACACAGGAGGAGAAGCTAAGCTGACTGAGTGCTTACAGTTAGTCAGCTGAAACCATGTTTCTTCCATTGGGGGAGCTTGCTCAGCACTTAGGAGGCTCAGGCTGCTTTTTGAGGTGCCTAAAAGTGGGGTTTGATGTCCACTTTTTACTTCCAAAACATACAGGCTGTGGAGCTGTGTGATCTGCCCTGCAGGAGCTGGAGGATGTGTGTCAGGCACTGTCATTGGTGAAGTTTACCATTTGAACTACTAACCTGGCCTGGGAAAGAAGGAAGTTCTGCTGACACCATGTTGGCAAAGCCAGAATGGCTCTGAGTTAGTCCTGATTTCAGAAATGTAAGCAGTCCCCAGCACAGAAACCATTCAGCTTGGATCCAGGGGTGGTGCAGCCAAGTTTGCATGGTGCTGCCTTTCACTTCATAACCCTTTTGGAGAGGAATCTGTACCAGAATTGGCAAATTTGATCAGCCTTATATACATAGTGTGACTTTACCAGGCCCTGTCACAGTGTTCACAGGCCTTGCAAAGAAAGATGCTGAGAGTCCTGACCCAAATCTGGAGTCTTAAATAGACCTCTGTTAAAACAAGGGTGCTCTGCAACTCCCAGGACTGTACTCAGCAGGGGAAAGGAAGAAATTCTCAGTAACACCTATGTAAGATCTGGTATTGACATGAAATTACAAATGATGTTTTGATGATGATGGCAGATTTTGAAAGACCACAGCAAGCTCTTCAAAGTGGTAACTGGGCTGGTGGACAAGAGAGGTTTTTTTTTCCCATAGACTACGGAATTTCTAATGCTGCAGAAATTATTTTCCTTTGAAATATCAGACCTGAAGGTCTTCCATTCCAGGAATGGTGCTCTGGCTGTAACATAGGTTCCTTCAAATAGGAAGTACCAGAGTCACTGAAGAGCAGAAGGCCTGCTCCTTATTGCAAAACTTTGTAGAGTCAGATGAAAGACACTAATAGTGTTGGCAGCATATCCCATAAATCACATGATTTCACTGTGGGCAATCATCCAGGTTTTCACAAGGGTGTTGAGACATTAATTTTTAAGAATTAAGGACTTTAGTTAAACTAGATATTGCTGAGGTAAGATAGACAAACTTCCCTC
>JBBMKD010000001.1:37120971-37163753 GCA_037834095.1 Argya squamiceps
GGGTATTCAATACTCCTGTACATAAAAAGACCCTGTGATCATCTGTAAATTGCACGTGTGTATTTGGGAGCTATCCTGCACGCTGCCTGGCGTCGTAATAAACATACACTTTCTAACTTTAAACTGTTAGAGAGTCTTTGTCCATCGTAGTTGGATATCGGTATTAGATCAATATCCATACTTTTAATAAATCAGTATGACATTTTCTACATTTTCTCCTTTCCTGCTGAGAAACTGGCCAGAAGAAGTTGTCTGGACATCAGGTAACTCCTGTCAGCTCCTCCACTTCACATGACACCCTCCCGTTTAATCAACAGACCCTAAGCAAAGTGTCACACTCCTGCTGGGAGTATGCATCTTAGTATCACTCTTGGGGATGGGGTGCCAGGCAGAATTGAGTTTGCAACAGTTTGGAAGCCAGTTGTGCAGATGCAATCACAAATTCTTTCTTTTCTGCTTGCAATGCTTGATACTTTCCTGTCTGCTACCTGCTTCAAATAGTCCTGGTTAGGTTTCCAGTGCTGTGGTTTATTACCACAACTTCCCTACTTACCCAGAGAAAATGAGGCAATGATCTCATAAGAAGGAAAACAAAAGGGTCACGTTTCCTCTAGTGTAAGTAAGTAGGTCAGTGCCATGAGATGAGATGGAAGAGGATCCCATGATGCCCACGGGGTGACTAGAGGAGGCTGGACAGGCAGCAGAGCTGCCTAGAGGAGAGCTCAGGTGGACCTTGGCACTGGCCCTCCTGCTGGCAGGCAGCCAAGGTGTGTATGAAAGAGTTTCACCATGCAACCAATCACAGCATCACTTCCACATACACTGGAAGTCCAACAAGACCCTGATCTCCACCAGCCTCAAGCTCAGGGGGAAGCCTGTGGGCCAGGAGGGCTGTTTTCTTGCTCCCAGCTGTGGACAGGAAGTCAAGAGACCAGGTGGCCTTGTTTTGTGAGCATCTGGACATTGCGTACCCTTCCTCCTTCCTCGTTTGTATAATAGGCTTAATAAACGTGTTCTGTCCCACAGTGCTGACGTAACGTTAAGCTCTTTCATGTTTGTTAACTGCTACAAGAGGCAGCACCATACAAACTCGTAAATAATGTACCTTGAAGTTCTGTCGAGGTATTAACCTTGTTTCAACAGTGCAGATTTACATGAGTTACCACACACAAGAAGCTTCTCTTAATTAGGATCAAAACTTACTTTTTTTAGCTTTGTTTTAATGACTTTTAAGGAGGAACAATTTTTACTTGCCCAGCCTATTTGGCAATTTATTTTAATCTCTTCAAGCTTGAAGTTCTTTTCAGTACACAGTTAAATGTCTTTGTTCTCATCGTTGAGAGATCATCATTGTTCCCTTACATTTTTCAAACTGAAATATCTTTAGGGGTTTTTTACAGGTGTATAATTGGTTTCTCTGGAATCTAAATTAACCTGTGTTATTGCACTTTGTTGGTGGTGTGAGAGATTCTGGGTTTAGCTCAAAACCTTGACAGCAAAGAAAGGATCTGTGTGCTGTTTCTGATACAACGGAGGCCCTTTTTTCCATTTCACACCTTGCCTCAAGATTTGTCAACAGCTGGTAATGTACCAAAGTAGCTGTTCTGCAAGGAGAGTGTCCTCACAGAGATGTTCAGAGCAAATTATTCTGCGCTAATGATCTCCAGACAACCACTGCGGTAAATGGCCAATTGTGACCCTGAGCTGGGTGCATGGACTGAGCCCAAATGGCTGGAAGGCAACGCCAGGGAGCCATGCGGGCTCTGACATGGGAATCTGGAGGGATGGGTTCAGTTTCCATCCTGCCACAAAGACTTCTGGGCAGACGTGAGTCAGGTTCACTGTGTCACATGTAATATGGGATATAGCTGTACGTCTAATATCTTCACTGATTGTAGATCCTTGTTATTCTTGTTAATTCCAGCAGCATTTTTGTACTTCTCTCTCCAACCATTTCAGTACTCAGACTTGGAATGCTCCCGGGAAATGCTATGTATGCCAAGGAAGCCTTTCTCTCCAAAGTCCTATCCAGAACTCCAAACAGAAATTCTGAATGTCTTTTGAGATTTCTGACCTACCAGTGTGAACTCAAAAGATTCAAGTAATTCACATGCACCTTGTGTGACTACCCAAGATAACATGAGGTTTATATTCTGTTCACTACTGCTGCAACTCAGAAATTGATTAGAAAGTGCAATAGAAACTGGATTTAAGTGATGCACAAAGAGACATATATTTAATGTGTGTTTGTGTCTGGAGAGTGTGGGACAACTGATGAAGAGAGAGAATGTCTTGGTTGAAAGGCTAATGCAAAACTTAGGAGGGTTCAGTTCCAGACACTCTTTGTCACCTTGGGGTGTCACTACAGGCACAGCTCCAGGGCTGGTGGCAGTACTAGCTGAAGATGATCTTATGCTGGAAACAGAGACTAATTCCCCAGCCTGGATTGCAATGGAGACACAAACCAACACAACAGAGGCACCAGGAAGGATCAGCTATGAATGGGAACTACTACTATCAAGAAGAAGCAGGGGAAACAGAGTAGGTAATCACAGAGCAGACAATCTACATGAACATCAGCTCATCTGCTAACGGAGAATCAAAGCTGGGCTTCAGTCATAGGCAGTCTGAATAAAGTGCTTGTCTATGATCTAATTTCAAGGAACTGACAAAGTTCAGCATATCCATCATCTCCCTTCATTAATCTTACAGCCATCACAAATTAAGCATTTTAGTTTAATTACCAACATTACTTCGTGCAACTCTGGTCTTTAATGCACTAACTTAAGCTAATTCTTGCAATAATTCCTGATTTACTTGAAAAGAAAGCTCTATTGGTGATGTTTTGGGGCTCATTCACAAACTGGTATTCAAGATGTTCCCCCTTTGGTCCTATGAACATTGCTTCTCATTGCAAAACTCTGAAGCCCAGCTGTGCTCTAATTTTAGCCTTCAGAGGGACAGAAAGTCCCAGAGTAATAACCAATAGCCAACCCCTTTGCTGAAAGGATTCTGGACAAAGTGACAAATTTAATCCCATGACCTCACCGCTGGGAGGGAGCTTCCCAGAAATTTTCCTGATGCAAGGGCAAAACAGCCGTTCTTTCATCTTTTTCTGAGTCATGCCCACAGCACCTCTCCAGAATGCAAATATGCCTGGGTTTAATGATGTGACAAAGTAATTAAGTGTTAACGTGTGGATGCAAAGAGTATACAAGTTGCCAGATCTACTAAGTGCTGAAGCCAAACTAAGGCGTTTACCAGACTTAAAACATATGGATGATATGGGGTGCTAATGTCTACACATTATTCCTGTTACACAAGTAAATTTTACAGTAATAGACAAATAAATTACCTTCATATTTGAATTTTAAAGAGTTATTCTAACAAGAAAGCAGCCAGGACCCAATCCTAGGTGCATGAGAAGCAATAGAAAAACTAGGACATAGCACTATTATTATTTAAATTACTATAATGCAGTCAGATGCCAGCTCAGAATTGGACACTCCCCCTTCCTATTCCCTATTAGCTTGATGCATTTGTGTCATATTAGTCCACATATGCAGAGATTTAAACATATGGCAGAATTCTTGAGTTACAAAAAAGCACACGGACAGGAAGTCATAACAACACTGTCTAGATTAAATTGACCCTGTACTCAACCCTTAAATATCTCAAATGGCTAATTTAAGCAATTGAACTCCATACAATCTCATTCAAAGTGAACAGTGCCCTATAAATAAACATATTTCCTACTCGAATGCAAATGCTTGCTACATTATGGCAATGAATATTTGCATAACAGGCACGAGTTCTGGTAAATGCAGGTGCTTGAGTGACAGGTGATGAAGTTTGCAACTCCCCTGGGCTCTGGAGAGCTCCTCTGGGCAGTGGAAGTATTCCTAGGCCCTGTGAAAAGATGGCAGTGGGATCCTTTTAGCCTCCAAGTGTCACCTTGGCCTTTTCCTAGGTTTTGTAGCCCAGCAGCTGGCCTGCTTGTCCCACCCCAGGGGCATGTTCGATGGCTGTGCCACGGGCTGGCAAAGCTCTGTCCCGCTGCCATTGTGTTTTCTTTTGCTTTCTAATTACGCCTGTTAACATCACACTGCTTTTAGTCATCATCATTTGAGTAACGCAACAAAGTGACACAACAAAGCAGTGGAAAAGGAAGATGACTTTTAAGTGTCAGTATTTTGGAAGAGAGGATACAGATTGACGTGAGAAGGCAAGAGGCTGGGCGCTGTGTGGTTTGCAGCAGGAGTGAAGAGATCAGCAAAGTGTCCAAGGATATCAGGAAGTCTGTAGGTGCTGCCTCTGAGGATCAGGATCTCTGTACACACCTGTATTGCCTTGTTGCACAACACCTGTGTTGTCCTATCACATCTCCTTTTTCTCTTTGTTCATCAATTAACTGACTTGAGAAAATGAACATCAGCCTGTATCAGAGAATTTTGAGGGCCAAGGGACTCCTGCTTTTATAACTGTCAAGCTGACCATTTGCAGATTGTCTGACTGTATCCTTAACCCACATATACTGGGGCTTTCAGTCCTCATAGCTAGAGAGATGTAAAGTATAGCCTAAAACCACCAAAAGCTTCTTTAGCATGATACTGCATGTATCTGTGAGCCTTGTCTCTTAATTTAGATAAGACCTGTCAAGGTCCAGGTGGCTGGAGCTGGGCTGCTGTGAACAGCACCTGTTTTTTTGAGTTATTCTCTGTGACTTCAGAGAGAGCTGACAGCAGTGAGGAGAGGGGAGCTCAGTACAGCTGACCATAGATGTAGCCATCACTGCCACATACCAGAGGGTGAACCTCACCCCACTGCCACATAAAACCTCATTCGCATCACTGAGCTATGTCTCGGTGGACAGCATTAGACGTGTGACTTCCAAATCCATTTCTGAATCCTCCTGCACCCCTAGTCATGGATAACCATTAGCTGCCACAGGAAGAAGTCAGATGGTTCTGGACCTGAAAGAGGAATTTCACACTGTTAAAGCTTGCAATCAGTCTCAAAAACTGTATTCCAGAACTGCAACTTTTTTTATGCCTGTAGTCACTTAAAAATTAGGAACAGAGCAGTATGATTTTGCAAAATGTCTTGTCACCTAGATTTTTTTTTTTGTATCCTAAGTGGTTTTAAATACTCTTTTCTATCCTATCCTGTCAAGTATATGTTTACACTGGGTTTTGTCAAGTTGGTAGCACAGATATCCTCCTAGAAGAGGTTAAGCTGTAAAGCAAGGGAGTGATTTTCTAGAGAGCTACGTGGGCATGTTAATTACCAAGGTTAATAAAAGGGTGATCTTTATGTGCCTCAATTCTTAGGTGTCCAAATGGAAAGACTTTTATAAGGGCTCTAATTTCCAGGGATGCTTGTGAAAAGGTACCTCATTTTGGGCACTCTAAAACTGAATATATTCAAATCAATTGCAGCCTTAATAAATAAATCAGAAAATTAGAGGTACTGGTCAATTCTTTTGCTCTCTCTGATAATGCTGGATTATACCTTAGTGCTATGTCATTAAAAAAAAAAAGAAGGCAACGAGAAGCTAGTTTTAGAAATCTCAGACATGATAAAGAAGTTAAAACAAAAATTTTAAAAAAGGGTTTTTACAGGGATGTCAAAAACACTGACCCCTCCTCTGCCCCAATATGCCATATCCCCTAGTCTGGAAAAAGGAGGACTACAAACCATCCAAACTTCTAAAAACCACCATCTGGTTCCAGCCTGGACAGGTAAGTGAGTAATTTACTCACTAACCAAAGGATTGGCAAAGGTCCTGCCATGACAGCAACCTTCTTCCTGCTCTGCATAGCCTGGCTCTCTACCTATCCCAGTCCTAACCTGCTGGAAAGGAGGAGCTTTGCTCTGTCCTTTCCTTATTTATAACTTGTTGAGAGCTGGGAGGGAGGGAGGGGTGAGCTCCCTGTGGTGCACCCTGCTGCTGCCTGCCCGTGCCAGCCTTGCAGTCACCACCACAAATGCCTCCCGCGCAGCGCGGTCGCTGCCTCCGCGCCCTAGGGTTCCTCTGGCTCTGGGCACTGGTGGAAGCAAGGACCAGAACTTACTACCTCGGGATTGTGGAAGAGAACTGGGACTATGCACCATCTGGGAAAAATCTCATCACAGGGCAAAGCCTCTTAGAGGACAAGTAAGTGACTGGCGGCTTTGATAAGACGGAGATGTACCAACAACTCCAAAATTGGCTAATGTGGTAGTTTTGCTGCAAGTGTCTTAAGATGGCCTTTTCCTTGTTTTTATTCTGATGATGTTGTCATAGGTGGGAATTCTGCTTCAAGGCAAGAGTAGACTTTGATTGCTTTCTCTTCCATTGTAGTTGATTAAGCAAGGTGATAGTGTGTATTTGAAGAAGATGTTAATGAACTGATTTTTTGTCAAAATTGCATCAGGTATGGGCTCAAAATTCCCTACCTGTACTTCATTGAGATGCAGATATCCCTGAGACTTGGTATCAAAAAGCAAACTGCAACTTTGCTATAACCAAGCACACTCATCACTGTAAAACACAAAACGCTGTTTACTGGCATATTATGTCATTTTAAGTATTTTCCCTGATAAAATTTGGGTAACTTGGTAAGATATTCTGAAATTCAAATGTGATACAAATGAGATACCTACAAATGAGATACAAGTCCCTATGTCCATGCAATCTGTACAGCTGTGGGGGCTTTCATTTTGGAAATTGTTTAGATAGGTGCTTAGATATACAACAGTAAATGGTCAAACAAAATTCCTGGTACTCTCTGAAACTGGGGAGTGTAGGTGAGCACTGTGATGAATTGTGCCTTGACCAGTGAAAACAGATGTCTGTTCCCATGTCCACATGGCTGGGGCTGGCTGTGAGTTCCTCTCAGAGCAGGAGAGCTGGCCTGGATGTTGAACAGAGATGGCTCTGGTCCCTGGTGCCTGTCTAAAGAATGATTTGGGTTGAAAGGGACCTTTAAAGGTCCTCTCATTCACTTCCCCTGCCATGTTCAGGGTCATCTTCAACTAGGTCAGGTTGCTCAGAGGTATATCCAAGCTGAATTTGAATGCTTCCAAGGATGGGGCATCCACTACCTCTTTGGGCAATGTGTGCTGGTGTTTTACCACCTTCATTGTTAAAAACTTATCTCTTACATCTGAATTGACTCTCTTTTAGTTTAAAACCATTGCTTCTTACATCATGGGATTCAAATGTGTGGGAATATTTTTAACATTTCATTGATATTTTTGACACACTAGAGGTATTTTGGGGATCCTTCCTCAGTGTCTAGGCCTGGGATTAGAGTGGTAGCTGTGGGTAGGTGAGGAGGTCCTCATCTCTGTACGAGGTTTGGAGGCTCGCTGGGAGCTAGATGCTGCGTCCCAGAAGGTAGAAACGGAAATGTACTTTCTGACTTTTCAGGAAATCCCAAGCAAGTCTGGACATGTCTCTAGTGGTCTGTAATTTCAGAATCATTCTCAGATGAATTTCATAAAAGAAATTATTTTGTCACAAGAAGGAGATGAGAAAGAGTTTTATTTTTCAACACAAATTTATGCTTAAGCTTTTAATAGAGGTCCCGGATGGCATCCAAGTCCATAGGTATTACATTTATAGGTAGAATTAAGGGTAATAGTTTGTTCCCAGCCCATGAAAACAAGCTTTACTGGCAAAATTGTTCTCCATTTATAGTAAATGCCTGATTTTCACACTTTCCTAATCTTTATAGCAGAGGATAACTTTCTCCACTCACTGAACTAGAAGATCTCTCACTATAGAGTAGTTTAGCCTCAACTGAAGAGCACCTACTTATAAATCCACTTCAGTGGAGAGGTATTCAGTAGAGAGATACCATAGAGAGATTGGAATCTTTAAATTGTACTTTTGAGGCTGTCTGCACTATGTGCTCCCTGAACATCAAGTGGCACATTTACTTTTAAGTCTTGCCATAAATGCAATTTTTTTAACTAAATGGCAACACAGGGACGGAAGATACCTTATGTGTTCAGTCATCATGGCAATGTAATAATTACAGAATACTAATTACAAAAGGTTTACCCACAGAGGATTTTAATCTAGACTACACATTCAAAGCTGGGGAGATGTTTGCCATGTACTCTCTACATGCAAAATAATTAAGTAATTTTTGGTATTTTATTCCATTTTTAAACTTTATTGAGTTGAGCCAGGATGAAGTGCTGCGTTCTTGAATAATAGTGTGTCTGCATAAGCGTGTGGGTTAAATAGTGAACCAGAAATAGCTATTTTGACTATTCAGCTCTTTAGGATAATCTCTAATGTAAATTTAAAACAGTATAATAATGGGCTACTTTTCAACTAATTAATTGGTTCCTACAGATATTATAAAAAAAGTAGTTCCATAAGCAAAGTTTAAGGATCAGTTTCCAGGTAGGGATATGAATGTCTTTTGAGCCAGCTGGCTGAGCCAAGCACTTCTCACCCTGTGAAGCATCCTCACAGCACCCATCTGATGGGGCACTATCCCAGTTTTACTGAGACTGAAGTGAAGATAAAGAGGTTGCAGACAAGGTGATTATCTTTAAAAGAATTGATGCATACACAAAAAGGAATGTTCCCTTTGATTCCAGCTAGCCCACAGAGATATAATCAAGACCACTTATGCTTCAGTACTTAATGAAAATCCTGAACTAGCAAGTGCAATGGAAAGTGTTAGATTACCTGGATCAGATAGCGATCAGATAGTGATTTAAGAGATGATTTTCCATGTTGCATGCCAAAGTCAATAGTATCTTCCTCAACCTTTAGTTAGTTGTAGTAAGGAGGATAAATGAGGCTTTGGTAGCTGAAACGTGGGGCTAGAAACCAGGTGAGCCAATTCTGGCACCAGACACGACTATGCTGCTCAGTTCCCGCTGTGCTGGTGCTGAGCGAGCTGCCTTTGGAGCCAGGAATCCTAGTGCTGCATCAGAACCTGCCTGGGTGTGAGCTGAAAAGACTGCCTCTCATCAGAGCTGATTAGCCCAAATGAGCCCTGTCTTAGCAGAACTGTTCTGCTTGGATGATAATTTTTTATTATGCCTTGTCTTACTGCAGTGCTCCAGAGCCAGCCTGCTGCTTGCACAGAATAAGTATCTTGCTGGACATCAGCTCTTTTAAAGTAAAAAGACTGATGAGGCTGTTCACCTCTGCCCTTTGTCTTGTCTAAGCTTGAGGCCTCAAACTGTTCTACTAATTCTCATAATTTGGAGTGCTATGAGTAAAACCAAGACATTTCACTCTCTGTTCTCCCTTCAGAAATTAAACTTGCATTTTCTGGAGCACACAGGGCTTTGGAAATCACAGGTCCAGATTATAGCCACTGAGCATAGGTGAGCTGAGAAGGTGGTCAGCATCCCTTCCCACCTGACATAATTGATGGAAGAGCTGACATCACTAAACCATGCTGGACTAGAAACACAGGGTGCAAGGTGCTGTCAGTGCTGCTGGGTGTGCTGCAGATCCCAGTGAGATTTTGTGAGTTAGGCCATGGGTATTGCTGCTGCAGGAGGGTGAGCTTGGATGTTT
Organism: Argya squamiceps; assembly: GCA_037834095.1. Taxonomy (NCBI): domain Eukaryota; kingdom Metazoa; phylum Chordata; class Aves; order Passeriformes; family Leiothrichidae; genus Argya; species Argya squamiceps. Next base: position 37,130,510 of record JBBMKD010000001.1, read on the forward strand.
TCTGCTTTCTTTAATGGTCACATGAAAATGGCCTTTCAAGAGGAAAATTGCGAAAATAGGTATTGTGATTTAACATCCACCAGTCATTCTTTCTCCACTGTAGCTCAGCCCTCAGGATTAAGTTTAGTTGATAATCCCTTGAAATTAGCTTGATACTAGTTTACATGATGGACACTTAAATCTTGCTTTGCTGGTGGTATATGTTAGTAAGTTTTGCCTGATGTAGCAGCTCATCCCTTCTCTTTAGGTCACCAATCCTAAATTTATCTGGGCCAAGTCCTGCACCCACCAACATTAACGGGTGTTTTTTGTTACCATAGCATCAAACACAGTTTGTGCAATTTGCCTATGAGGAGATCCCACCCAGAGAAATGACGGTGAAACTGTCATCACAGATGCTACACTAATAGCTGAGTCATTATGGGGCCAAATAACCCAATTGCAACAGGAGGGATGATCATTATGGGAAGGGTCAACATCAAAAGGGTATTGGAGATGAAATCCTGGCTCTGATGAAGCCTGAGAGGAGCTTTGCTACTGACTTCAGGGGCAAGTTTATTGTAGGAGGGAAGCCATCATACCACGCCAGTGACACCTCAGAGCCTCATCTATGATTTTATGGATTTTATTGACCTCTGTGGCTCATGTGGGTCAGAAAAAGCCTAAAAACATCCTTTGAGGGCCTTGTGTCTCTGTCTTTTGAGGACACTCAGCTTTGTTGTTTGGCACTTTGTGGTCAGGGCACCATCTAGAAAGGTGAGTTGGCACCACTGGTCCCCCTTCCCTGGCCATGCCTCAAGTACAGGCATTACACTGGCCTGGGTATGGCAGTCCTGGTTTCTTGGAGGGTTACCTTGAATAGGTTATGTGATCCAGGGGTTAAAACAATCGTGGTGGTCTGGAGCCCTGTCGTGGCACTCTCCTGGCTTACTTCAGCCACAGGAAAAATCAGGAATTTTGAGAAATAAAATGGTTATAAACCCAAACACTGAATATGTAAAGAGGGTGGAGAATAAGGAAGGTTTCACCATCTACAGATTTTAGGGAATAAAGCCATAAAGATGGTTGTTTAAATGGTTATGAGTGTCAAGTCTATGGGACTTTAATTGGACAATGACAACAAAAAGAAATTTTGCATTTGTGTACATTTGCACCCAGGAGTGTACAGTAGCTCTTGGGAATGTTAACCACAGGAGAAAATTTGGGACTCCACATCTAGTAGTTATTCTGAGTGCTGTTTTTTGGCACTCAGTGGTGATTACAGCAGCAAACAAACTCAGGAGGCTTTGAAATTGTATCTGCGAGGATCTCTCTCCAGGCTACTGAAGGGCTGTTTCCTTGGTCATGCACAAAGTGTCTTCCCATTTCTTACTTCTCACTGTAATACAGTGCTCATGTAAGCACCTCTTGGAAAACATAACTTCTGTTAGGTTGTAGCCTTGAGATCAAAGGTAAAATAAACACTTCTGTGGGATAAAAGAAATGAGTGTAGAAACTACACTTCACACATGGATTTACCTGGAAATGGCAGATTGTCTGCAGGTCTAGTCTTGATTTGAAGTAGAATCTACATGACGCTCTTGTTTCACTCTTCTCTCTGTGAAAGAGTTGTATTGCTTGTCATTGCAGAGAACTGGATGTCTATAATTATTCTTACACTTATTTTAAAGAACTAGAGTTAATTCCCTGTTAATAATTCCCTGTTCTGCTCAGATGCATTTCCAACTTTTCTTGGAGCTTTGGAAGTGCTGAGAGGGGTCAAGCACCAAAATGAAATCAGACACAGAAATGAAGGCAGGATTTGCATGGTGTTCTTAGTCAGAACAAGATGTTTTATGCCGATTTGCAAACCTGCTTATTTCTATATGCAACCTCAAGACTGGCGTGACTGCTAGAGATGGAGGAAGGAATTTAGGAAGTTTGCATAGGTACTGCCCCAGAGGATGGAGTATTCCCCTTTACTGTAGGAAGAAAGGCCGTCTGAGCATCATGACATTATGCACATGAAGTGTAGGCTGACAACTGAGTTGGAGGGAAATAATTAAAATTTAGAGGAGCAGCTCTTATGTCTGAAGAAGATCAGAAAGATGGAAGAGGTTCAGACAGCAGCATCACAAAGCCACCTGGAAGATGAAGCAGTTTGAAGGGAGCAGGAGAGTATGAAGAGGCAGGGAGAAGCTTTGTCTTCTTGTGACAAGAGAGGAATGACAGGAAACATTTTTGCATGAGGTCGAGTGTGGATATTTCTTCTGCAAAGGGACTTTAAGCACTATAATGTGAAGCACAGCAACACTTGTAAAGAGATGGAGCTACTAGCTACTTGGGAAGGCTGTGGTGGGCCCGCTAAATCCTCCTGGATGAAATGAGGCAGGCAGCCTGGGCACCTAGAATGGGACTCCCAAGAACCAGAGTGCTCTGTTTTCAGACACTGAGGGCAACCAAAAGGATGTGCTGAAAATACATCTCTGTACACACAGAGCATCACCTACACTGTGACTGGCTGCAGCTGATAACCACTGCACCCATTTGAATAGTCCTTCTTTCAGAAAGCTGCCATGAAAAGACTTATTTTTCCTGGCTTCTAGATGGCTTTAAGTAGGAGGCAAGCACAGATCCAGATATTACAGCATAGTCAGTGCCTAAGCCTAGAGAGTTTTCTCATGGTAATTTCTTGAATTTTGATAACTAACTGGATTTTGAGATCACAATCTATGCATTTAAAGGAGCTAGGCTCATGTGAAGCATTTAACAAAGCCTGACTAAGAAGCACATTTTTCTGGGGTACAATTTTCCTTCTTGAGAAGAGACAGTGTATCCCCTGGGGTGTTATGAGAATGTGCAATGTTGTCTGGACATAAAGACACTGTCATGGCGAAAGCCACTGCACCAAAATATTTGGTGGCTGGTGAAACTGGAAAAAAACCTGATGAAAAATATCTCATGAAAATAGGGACTTTCTGAAAAAATTGAATTGATGTTTTTCTAGAGAAAATTTCTTATAAACCATTTTAAAAAATCAATTCATAATTCAAATTAGGGCATAGCCATGTGAACGTTGCCACTAGTTAAGGAAGCACGTGCATTTACACTGCACTCCTACTGACATCACCTCCTACTGTGTAGTAAACACTCTGGTAGCAGCTCTTCCCCCAGGCAATAGAAGGTATTTTCTCCTTGGTGAATGTGGTGTGACTTGCCAAGTCTTGCTATGTGCACAGACTATAGACCTGCTAATTCACTGAAAATCCAGATTTCTTGACAACTCATTCCTTAATCCTGCTTTTGGGGTTTATTTATCCAGCAAACATTATTCTGTGAAGAAGCGGAAGGAGAAGCTTCTGTCCCTTCCCTCCCATCCTACCCCACTGCCTCAGCAATATCATTGGCAATGTTTTAATTGATGCCAAAACTTGTAGCTTATTATAAAGTCCAAATTTCAAATGAAGAAGTGTACTTTTTGGAGGCTTTTATATCTGGATCACTTCAGTGATCTGTTTTAGACAGTGATTGTGGAGGTATAATGACAACAGGTGGGGGATGTTGTGTGTTATGGTTGCCATAAAAATCACAGAATTACAGAAAGGTTTGGGTAGAGGGAGAAGATGTTGTGGTGAAGAACTTAAAGCAAGTCATGCCTTTCAACTTAGGTGACATCCACCACTTCAGTTGCTTGCACTTCACAAAAGAATCTAAACAAAATTGGTTAAGCAGGTGAACTGACCAGTCAAAAACCTCACCATAAATATGAAATTGCTTTATTTCTGACAGTGATAGTTCAGGAAAATTTAATTCAACATTTTAATGAGTTTTTTAGGAAGCATGAAAGTTCAAACAATCTTCAGGGGATAAAAAAGCTCATGGTCAATTCTGGTGAAATTGGTCACACAGTCCCCTGCTTGCTGTGTAGCAAAGGGTTTAATTTCTGCCTTCATCAAGTGTTATAATTAGGGATGAAGATTGTATATCATATTTACCAGCTGTAACATGGAGAGAATTAAAAAATGGATTTTATATCATCAGAGATAGGATGAACATGGGTCATCAGTATGATGCTTTAGTTAAAAGGGCAAAACTGATTCCCAGTTATGTAAGAAATATTGACTGGGAGCATCTCTGGCCCTAGCTGGAATATTACTTGCCTATTGTGTGAGTTCTTGTGTTCAGACTTCAACAGAGATAGAGAAATATTTGCTTTCAAAACAGATCTTTGCGTAAGATTTGTGGCATAAAGAATGTCTGGGTTGTTGGTTTGTCCAGACAAAGGGTAGGAGGCTATTTAGTCAATTAATTAAAACTTATGCAAGTGGCTGCATAGAAAAGAAGTTTCTGATGGTAGGTGGCTCCTTTGATCTGAGAGAGAGCTTGGCTGGAACCAGTGGTTGGAGTGTGGAGCTGGATGATATTAGACTGCAAATGCAATTTAGGCTTTGAAGGAAGCAGGTATTAAAAAGTTATAATGTGTTAGCCACTGACTATATGGTGGGTTTTCCATCACTTGAAGTTGCCATAAACATAGACTCTGGAATGTGGAAGTTATACATTTCATGCAAAACACATTTAATGCTGCTCTTCCAGGGAGTCGAGTGGGTTGATTAGAATCTCTCTTATTGGCTTTTAAAAAAATCTTAATTTGGTTTTATTTTCCTTCTGAACAGTCATGCTTTTGGAGGTGAGGTTTCAAACCTTCAAAAGAGGGAGAAGTCATTAAAATTGAGCATCTTGAGCCTTGAGTCATCCTGATGTACTCCTGAGCTTTAATTCCACCAGCCATGAGATGTATCCCAGGGAATTATTTATCTGCACTGTAAGCACCAGTTATTTTATCAGCTCTTAATATAGGTTTACTCTCTCTCAAATTTTCCCTTCCCAATACTAGGTTTGCAAAGGTGTATGCAACAAGAGGAGCCAACCGGATAGGACGTGTGTACAAAAAGGCCATTTTTAGGCAATTCACAGATGACACTTACTCCCAGGAGATCCCCAAAGCAGAATGGCTGGGGTTCCTTGGTCCAGTCCTGAAGGCAGAAGAAGAGGATGTCTTTATCATCCATCTGAAAAACTTTGCTTCCCGCCCATACTCTGTGCACCCACATGGGGTCTTCTATGACAAGGACTCTGAAGGTAAAATCTGGCTTGCCTTTTCCTCTCTTTTTCCCTGGGGTAATTAATATCATGGCTACAAGTCTGTCCAAGTATTTGTTTTTATTGACATTGATGTCAGAGGACTTTAGATCACCCTCTCATAAACTCATCAGTAATTGCAGCTGATGACTAAAACCCAGAACAGTCTCATCTCAAAAATTTTGCCACGAACTTTCAACACCTGGGATAAATCCAGTACTGAAACAGGTTAGATGGGTCTTTTTGCCTGAATTATTTTGCTGAATCATAAGTCACCAAAACATCTTCCCTCCTTCCTTCAACCTGTAGTCTATTTGAATAGATGGAGTTCATGCAGCTAAATGTTTTCCTCTCTTTTGGCCTATAACAGACATGATCTAATTTTCAGAACCCCAGACCTATGCATGTGTATTTTTGTTAGAGGATTGTGTGGATGTGTCTACAGTCAGTATTCTAATCAGTTTTCTGTGAAAAAAATACACACTGTTAGATGACTAAATTCTACATGACTGATAAGAGTGAAGAGATCAGGAAAAAATAGAGCCTGTTAATGCATTTTTAAAGGTTTATCTACCAATAAAAATGTATTTTAACTCCCAATATATCTGTGGTGAGATTGACAGAAATTCTGAGTTTTTTCATAATTTCTCAATGATTCTGTATTTGTGAATGCTGTTATTATTTTGTAAATACAAGTTAAAATAGAATAAATTACACATTTATTTAACAAAAACTACTAAGGGATGGCTAAAGTCTTCCTTTTTCCTTTTTATGTCTTAGGAGCACTTTACCCTGATGGAACTGGCGGTAAAAGCAAAGAGGACGACTTTGTTGTTCCCGGTGGAAATTACACATACACATGGCCAGTAAGGAAAGATTATTCCCCAACTTTGGCAGACTCAAACTGCTTGACTTGGATTTACCATTCTCACATTGACACACCAAGAGATATTGCATCTGGTTTAATTGGGCCTCTGCTGGTGTGTAAAAAAGGTACTGAGCTAGAAGCACTGAAAGGGCGAGCCCCTCTGCCAAGCTTGGCATCTTAACAGTCATTTTTGCTTACAGGTTTAAACATGATGGTCTAGAGTCTATCCCTACATAGCCCATAAAAAGGGCAAGGAATAGATGGGCCATTCCAGGAGCATCCCAGGGTAGGTATTGTAGCTCTGGGACAACCCCCTTCCTGCTCCCCTCTGGCTTCACGATAGATTTGCCTCGGCTGGTGGAGGGTCTGCAGCATGCTCTGTGACCATCCCGTTGTGGCTGAGACCAGAAATAAGTGTTCCTAAATTTGGGAAGTTTCAGGATGAACAAAGGACTTCAAGAGAGATCAAATTATAGCTGAGTGGGTGAATTTGGCATTAGGATTTACATATTTGAAAGCCCAATCTTTGTAATATTTTCCACATAGAGAGGGTTTATTTATTTTTGTTTACAAGTTATATCTCACAACCATATGGGGATGTGCACTGAACAGCCTGTCCTGTGTATTGTTACCCCAGGACATGTAGCCTGCTAATTTTGTGCTGGAGCCATCATGAACTGGCCCTCTCCTCTTTATCAGCTGAGTCATTGCCACCTCTCCCCCTGGGCACATGTAACTCTGCCACCTCTTTTCAGTAACTCCCAGAGTACAAGATCAGCCCTGATTTCATATACACTACTTCTAAGTGAAGTAGATTCTATATATGAAGAAATATATATGAAGAAAACCTTTTCCTATATATGTGGAAAAGACAGGCCTGGTTTCCAGCTTAACTCACACAATTAAAATGTCTCGGACTTACATTGTCCTCAAGAGCCTTTGAAATCCACAGGACTGAATATGTGACACTGAGCTGATAACTACTAGACAACACATGAAGTTAGGAGACAGCATATTCCAAACAATCCTGGCCTGAAAGGCCAGATTATCTGCATGTTTGGCCTTGAATTCATGAAGGTGGATATCTACATGATGTTACTGCTCTGGTCCTCCAGCCAGTGGTGAGACTGAGAGCAAGACTCTGAGCTTTCTCCCATGGAAGGCATAGGAAGTGAAAGTTTTCATGGGATCAGAGACAGACTGATTGGAATGAAGTGTACACCCTCCAGTGGATAATAAGAGAATACTCAGTATCACCAGTCCTATAGTCTCAGGTTGCTCCCCAAATAAATACTGGGATAAAGATACTGAAGTTAGCTGGAATAAATGCTATTCATCCTGTCTTCAGCCTTTTTAAATTTAAGTGCCTAGTCCTGGATAACTCTCATGGATTTCTTGTCAGTCTGTAGAGAGCAAACCACATTTAGAGGGCCACTCTGGGAGTACGGTTCAGCATTCACTTCAGTGAAACAGAAATGCAGGCTACCACTCACACTCCTTAATTCCTTGTCAAAAAAACATGAGTCACTGGTTCTGGATAGATCCAGCTCATGACCTGTCTCACTGTGCAGGAACACAGATGCTAACTAACACTGACTAAGGGACAGGGTTGGATGCAACGGGCCAAAGAGTGGGGAAATGGGACAACAGATATTAACAGGTGTTTATGCTCATGTCAGACCAAAGACATATTGAAATATCAGCTTGACTTACCTTAGCTTTACCTTCTGGAGGCCCTCATCTGTTCAAAGTCTGTTGGAGGGGTGTCAAAATGCCTTAGAAGAGCAAAATCAAGTGAAATTCATCCTGCCCTGAAGACTTTGGGCAAAGAACTGTATTTCCTTGAGTGCACCAAGGTTATTGTCATTTTTAAATTCAATCCCATCCCTGGCTTTTTTTATCACTTTCCTTTTCGTTTGCAATTTAGGAACTGCAGATGAGACCACAATAGAAGGGACTGGTGCTGCTAATGCTTTTGCCCTGATGTTTAGCATTGTAGATGAAAACTTCAGCTGGTACCTCGATGAGAATATAAAGACCTTCTGCTTAGAACCAGACACGGTTGACAAAGAGGATGACGGTTTCCAGACCAGCAACCGAATGCATGGTGAGAAGGACTTTTGAGTAAATGGTCACCTACAGCAGTGACCAGGCACTTTTCAATTCAGTAGGACTTTCTGTCCCCTGTGATGTCTCTCCTTTATCTGTGTGAGCAAGGAAAGGGTCAGAACGTTGAAGTACTGTGTTGATAAAAACCTCTCCCTAGAAACAGCATGACACTTGCAGAAAGAAGATTTGGCTTTCATGTCCAGCTCTGACATTTGTTTAGCATTTTATCTTAGGCAACAGATTTAAGCTGTTTTGTTTTTTTTTTCTGCCCAGCTGTGAAAAGAGCAAAGAAAGCTGCAGAGCAATTTGAGATGTGTGTATTGAAAGGATTCTCAAAAGGCTTCTGGATGTTGGGCTGGCTGGTATAACCACTCCGGCCCTTCAGAGATATAATGGCCGGCCAATGGTACTTTGTGCTATTTGGACATTTGGTGTTGGAAGTTAATTCTAGATATTTCTGTATATTTTGTTTGTTCCAGGGAGCCTAGGAAATAAAATATTTTGCAAAATATTAGTCTCATTCTCCTAATGTCCTGATACATTATCAGATGTAGAAGCTGAGGAAGACAGATCTGACTTCGCTGATTTGGCTGATATAATTTTCAAATCTAAATTGCTTGGGCCTGGCATATAATGGTATATTTATGACGTAGGACAAGAGGAAATAGATTTCAGCCATGCTAAATAGCTGCAGGACAAGTTAACTTAATTATCAGGCATTTTTGGTGGTGACCTGGCCTTTGCAACATCTTGATATTACCCAGGATGTTTTCCACAGACACAGACAGAGAATTTGGGGCATTTGATCACCGAGAGCAGTAAGACATATGTTCAAAATGCTACTCTTCATCAAGGAGCCTGTGAGAGCCTTATTCAGTATGAACATTCAGGTAGTTTCTTTTCTGGGCCAGGAAAGGATCATCCTTAGAAATGGGATCAGAGGCACTTTTCTTTCACCTCTCATAAAGTCTCATACTTTTGTTTTTAGCTATTAATGGTTATATATATGGCAATCTGCCCGGCTTGGAGATGTGTGCTGACACTTCCATGTCCTGGCACTTGTTTGGCATGGGAAGTGAGATAGACATCCACGCTGCTTATTTCTATGGGCACACGTTCACCAGCAGAGACCAGAGAGCAGATGTCATCGGTCTCTTCCCAGCGACGTTCATCACGGCCGAGATGACTCCTGGCAGCCCCGGGAGGTGGCTGATAACGTGCCAGGTCAATGAGCACTTACGAGGTACGCTGCTGTAGATCAGCCTCTGGAATGTGTGCAAGAGAAATCTGGGAAATGTTTCCAGGGAAAGTGGGATTTGACACTTTTCTTTGTGACTTTGGAACAATTGGCAACTGTTTCATGTCGCCAAACAGACACCAAAGAAGGACATTTACACCATCAGGTTGTGAGATGAGAAAGAAGTTTATTTTGGGGGTTTGGGTTTAAAGAGGGTTTGGACTTTGACCAGTGATTGGGGGACCAGGTTGACACTTCTCTGACCCCACTGGTCAAACTAGAAGTCCATCAATTTGGCCTTCCCCCTGGAAGGAATGCATGATTTACAAAATATCATTCTTTGTTTATGTTACAAGGTGTAAGAAAACTCCAGTACAGAATGTAAACATCAGAAGGCTGAAAAATCAGGGTGACAGTTTCACCAGATAAAGATCATGATTATGAGTTTAGTCACCAGAAATTATACATGTTGGGCCAAATCTTCAGCTAGTATGGATGACTTGGCCGTGTAACTTGGCCATAAGACTTGTTAGACCCAGCACTTGTCACCATGTTTCCTAGGTAAACCCAAGATTTTGATGAGCAATGAGAGGAGCTTTCAACACCCATTTTTCAACACAGCTTTTTTGTTGTAGATAAGTACTTACACATAAATAAATAATCATGCCAGCTGAACACTTAATAGCTTTTTGCTTCATGGAAATCAGGCTAAACTTGGCAGTGTTTTCAGAAACCATTATATGAAGGAATTTAACGATGATGTTGTGATATTTGTGCGATGCAAGACCCCAAAAACGTGTCATAAACTAGGTGTCATGGCAGCAGGCAATGTATATTTATCATAGCAGAGATGAGTTGGGAGAATTTTTACACATTGATTCCAGTAGGATTTGCATCAGGCAAAACAGACTCAATTCTGACAAGCAACAAATACCTTCAGCATAAATAACCAGTCTGTATTCCCGTGGAAGTCGGGGAGATTATGCTATTTTGCAGATTTCTTGAGGTACTCAGACCTCCAAAATCATTCTACCATCCTTATGCAGATTAAGAAATTAAGTAAATCAGTCCACTAAAGAGTGTAATTGATGTCCATGAGTTTCAGCTGTTGCATAAAGTGTACCACCTTGCAAAGGAGGGGTGTCGGTATCTGGCCCATTGTAGGCAGAGAATGTATTTTGAAATAAAAAATTACTGTAGTAATTGTTTCCAATCCATGTAGCTCCCAGAGAGTTTTGAATGTGCATTTATATCCATGAGATTGCAGACTCTGCAGCTGGTCAGGGGCTGTCTCCAGACTCTTTCTTCTCCCAGGTGGCATGGAAGCGCTATATGATGTTCAGATCTGCAAAAAAAACCTGTCTCGCTCTTCACCAGTCAGTCATATGAGAAGATATTACATTGCTGCTGAAGAAGTGCTCTGGAATTACGGGCCTGACGGTTATGATAAATTCACTGGGCAGGGTTTGAACGCCACTGGCAGGTAAGGTTTCTTCTCAACTCCCATTGTGCTTTAATTTTGGGAGTCTGTGTGACACAGCTCCAGTGATTCACATGGGCTAGGTCTTGCACTGTCATTAATTTTAATTGAAAGGGGCAGGGAGGAATGGATTTAAACAGCCTTGTCAGGAAGATAGATGCATAAGTGCAATGCTTCAAGGTGTCTTCTGGAAGCACTTATCTTACTCCATTAAATCCATGGGGAAAGTGAGGCATGCCAAGTTCAACACAGTTAATGACCCTCTTCAAGACTGTTCAGACAGCTTTCACACTTATAATCAGTGCTGTTCAGAAGTGCCACAGTGGCAGAATTTTCAACCCTGATATTACTGATGGAGACAAACTGCATTATAGTGTCTCTCAGAAAAGCCAATAAAGATTAGACACACATTAAGCACAGTTCTTGCCCTAAGGTAAGTTGATATAGATACCTCCCTAAAAAATCATGGTAAAACATAAAAGGTTTTACCTTTTGCATAAAAGTAAATCATGGTTAAACATTCAAGTCTAATGTACAATGAATGCTCATTTGTTGGCTAATTCAAACCAGTAATATCTTTCTTTGTGTGCTAGAAAAGTGTACGCAGATTAGTAACTTGGGGGGGTCATTTCTCCTGTGTCTGAAGTAATAACTTTACCTGAAATGAGGGGTTCTGCTTAAACCTTCAATTATTTAACCAGTCCAATTTGCTAATTCTACAGTGAATCTGCAACATATTTCACACAAGGGACTGACAGAATAGGAGGGCAATACTGGAAAGTTCGCTATGTGGGATATACTGACGCAACGTTCAGTAAGAAGACTTGGTCAGAGGACATGAAGCACCTGGGAATACTTGGTACAGTGAATATTTTCCCCTCCTGTCATTATATCAGGTTTGAATGTAGAACCATCTGGGCTGAGAGGGGAATTTAGTGCACGCAGCTCTCTCTTCATTTGGTGGAAATATGCTGGAGAGCAGTCCTTCTAATACCTTCCCTCACTCTATTTTTTAAGGCCCTGTTATAAAAGCTGAAGTGGGAGATACAGTGCTGGTTACTTTTGCTAACAAAGCCAGAAGAAGCTATAGCATTATGGCCCATGGTGTAAGCTTCAGCAAGCTGTCAGAAGGTGCTCCCTACTTAGATGGTAAGTTTTGGCTGTACTATTGTATCCACAATACTTGAGTCCAAAAATCTGCTGCTGAGCTCTGCAGGTTTGCCCTTTTGGGCATGCTAAGGGACAGAAAGGATGATTTGGTTAGTTTGTCTCTCCCCTTCATGTCACAATCAATGGGACTCCACAGTCCGCAAATGTGACGGTTCTTCTCCTTGGATATGTGCCAGACAAGTTATCTAAAACTAGCAGAGGTCTATGCTGAACAAAAGTCACAAGCACAATCCAGTTTCTATTAATATTGCTCCATTGCAAGGAGTGGATCTCCTCTGGACACACTCCAGAATTATGATTCTTAGGATCTGTCCTGATGGCCCAGCTGAGTCTTTGGCTATAGCTATCCTCATGGACTCAGCTGCATCATTCCCAATTCTCTAATCCAGGCTGGGCATTGCCCTTGCCTTACTGTCAGGATAGTCAGTTTCAAAGGCAGCTTTTATCTGATTGCCCTGGAACATGAAGCAGTGATAATCCTTATAAATTCTCATAAATACCTAAATGCTGAAATGGAGCATTTATGAAATTCTTCTCATTTTGTGCAAGAACAGGGTCTTATTGTCTAAGTTTAACTATTAAATGTTAAATATCATGTTTAATTGATAGGCACCTTTTACAGTGACAAGGAGACCCTCTAGAGTTGTGATTCTGTCTCCACCAACCACAGAAGTCTAGAGTTTGAGTTAGGGACTAAGCTTAAGATGGCCCAATTAAGGTGAGATGAATCCCATTCACAGCATCTACAGCAATAATGCTGTGGTCTCTGGAAAAATTTTTGCTGTATTTTCAGCACTGAAAAGAAATGTAGTTTTCTTGTTGCCTAAATTTTTTTGTTTCCACTATAATGCATCAAGAGTAACTCATGGCACATAATCCCTCTTTTGAAAATTGTGCTGAGAGAGAACTAGGTCAACACGTAAAACTCATCATACAATAAAATCAATGCAAAAAGGCTTTATTAAATTATTGTCTCTTGTTGCTGGCCTTGCAACTCAACAAATTCGCCAGAAGGCAAAACATGAAAAAACAACCGGCTTGAGTTCAGTCTTGAAGTTATCTGCACAGATCCTGATGCCACCCATTTCAGAGATAGTTCTCCAATGGAGGTGCAATTTCCTGCTTGCAGAGCTGTTGTGCTTTCATTTAACAGCCCCTGGTCATAGTGCCTTTCAGCACTGCACTCCTCAGTGTGTAGCAAAATCAACCCAAAACCTACAGTTCAGCAGCCATGTGAGCTGGCACTCCTCTGGGTCTTTGGAAAGAACCTGACTCCAGCTTCATCAATAATCTTTCTGCCCCTTCTTCTCCCCTTTTAACTTTTGTGCCATGGATTTGCATTACTTCTATCTACAAGCGTATACATGCAGAAATCCTGTTGGTATACATGCAGAGGCTGTAGGTTTATGCTGAGGGTAAATAATTTTTCAGAGGTTGTGCATTGTCTAAGTGCAGCTTACTCATGTAAATAAAAATACTTACATCTAGAGATGTCTGCAGTTATGTTTTGTTCACTGCTCTCAGGAAATACCCTTGCATGTTGCATTTGACACTTGTCAGCCTCAGAGGGCTTTTGAGTCCATGTCAATGTTTGCCTCATTGACGACTGTTGCAGAATGAATCCAGTAGTATCAGATACTGTGGAAGTTATACTCTGCTTTCTGTTGCAGTTTTCAGCTGTGCTCAGATGTAATACTGCTATTTTCACTTGGGTCTAAGTTTCTAACATTTTCTTGGAGTACTAGAGACTGACTGTGATGAGAAAATATAGACAACGAATGCTTAAGTGTCAAAAAAAATCTAAATCCACCCTTTGCATGGCAGCAGACAATGGCCCAAATCCTTTAAAAGTAGCCTCCAACAAAGAACAATATCATCCTCTTTCTGAAGATGCTGACGAAGGCTCCTGTGCATTGCTACAAAATCAAAAAGAAACAATTACCAGGATCAGATTTGTTTTGAACTTCTAAAGAGCTCCAGCTCCACACTAATGTAATTGATTTGTTGGTGCTTAATGAAAAGCAGCGTCTGAGTTTGTGCCACAGATAAATTCCATGATAGGGCAGGTCAGCTACAAACATTTGAGGAAGCCGTTTAAGCACCAGGATGAGCTCTGCATGTCTTGTCTGATTGAATCCAGATAATCCAACATAGCGTTGGAAGGTGTCTGAGTGGAGCAGCTAAACTTGTTCTGTGTGGAATGGGCTTGGTTGTCCCCATGGCACAGGACTCGGGTGAGATGTTCCCATGGCATAACTGCCCAAACTATGGGATGGTGCTCAAGCCCAAACTGTGGGGTGGTGGCAAGGTGGAGCTTCTCTGCAGAAATGAGTAGCTATGCCTGACTTTCATCTAACTCTCATAGTCAGGAAGACAAAGCCTTCCTGTAATCTTGATGCATCTCCTCCTTCTCTCTACAGGCTACCTGAAGCCAGGAGCCCATGTCAAGCCAGGTGAAACCTTCACGTACAAATGGAGGGTGCCTGAAAATGGAGGTCCAGCAGAGAATGACCCCCCATGCCTGACCTACCTGTACTATTCTGCCACTGATGCTGTCAAGGACACCAACTCTGGCCTCGTGGGACCTTTGCTGGTCTGTCGGAAGAACACCCTGAATCACAACGGGACACAGGTGCCCAGAGGGAATATCTGCTTGTCTCTAAGAGCAGGGTGGTGCACTGGGGGTTCCCACACAGGCAATTTGCCCAGTTCCTAGCTCAGTTTACAGAGATTAAATGAATGTCACTCCTCAGGGTAAAAGCTGATCTAAGGGGATGGTTAAGAAGACAAAATAGTCATTCCTTAATATCCTGGCTCTTCCTTAGCTTTTCTGTCTTTTCCATGCAAATAATAACTCCTTTCACATCACATAATGGACTCTTTATTTATCCTTCTGGCTGATTTTCAGACAGGTGCCAATTCCTGTCTCTATGCAGACTTAATAAGAAGGTGGCTTTAAGGAAAAGAATGCTTTGTTATTAAAACCTATTCATTTTTATTGAATAGACTTTTTTTTATGTCTTGTCTTCATTCTTGTCTACAGAAAGGAATAGACAGAGAATTTTACCTCCTCTTTTCAATCTTTGATGAGAATGACAGCTGGTATCTGAACAAGAATATTGAAGCATTTACTGGAGACCCTTCAAAAGTAGATGAAAATGATGCTGATTTCATGGAATCCAACAAAATGCATGGTATAAAATACCTAATATCTGTTAATGATATCTTTTATTCAATCATATTAAGCAGGTTTTATTATCATTCATAGCTCTCTGCATTGCACTGTAGAGTGAGCTGGAAAGCTGTCAGTCAGCTTATGGCCAGCTCCTGATGTCCTTGGAGTGCACGTTGAAACCCCAGTCACAATGGCAATGAATGCACCCATCTCCCAACTACATCTGGAAAAAGGGAGCATTGGTTTTAGATACAATACTTAGTTCTATAAAAAGGCACAATGCCAGAGACAGGCATCAGCTGCAGAAGAAGCCAATGTTCACTAGTGTTTTAAATTTCACTGCTGGCCTTGGCACTGACTCATGCAGCAAAGTCTACTTACCCTGCTCTGTCATCTCCCATTTGGGCAGTGACCACCTCTGGAAGAGGAGACACAAAGACTAGGGGAATGGCCAAAATGTATTACAACATCATTTCTGGATGCAAGTATCTGACTTCAGCATGGATCTTCTCCAAGGTATCCCTGGGATGACAGACTTGAGCAAATCACGTAACCTATCTTTGCTTTAGATATACATTGTTAGAGAACTCTGGGGCTTTCTGGACCTATCTATTTTATTATTCTGCTATGAGATGGATTTCATACTGAAGTTTTGTTCTTTTATAGCATCTTTCACACATTGATCACAGAGAACATTTGAGGGTTAGGGAGTTTAGCCTTATAACACCCTTGTGAAAGAATGATATACATTTAGGAAGTAAAGGTGGAAATCAAAGGTCAAAATCACATAAAAAGGCTCCACTGGAACTGAATCTGTAACTCAGACTATTTATGGCTCTCTCCATAGCCTTAATGACCTGGTTATACCTTCTCCAAGCTGAAAGGAGGTACCAAATTTGTACACTTGGCTGGTGTCAGGGAGATACACTGAAAAGCTTGGCAGAGGAGTGCTGCATCACTGCAAAGGGCTATTACAAGATTTTACAGGCTAAAACCAAAGAGGTAGAAGTTCTGATTTTATAGGAATAACACTTAGATGTTAATTTGGTGTCATCCAGTGCTACCTTTGCTTCACAAAATGCCCCATTAGTGACTTGCTGAGCTGTGAGTCTCTAGCCAGGTAGGTGGTAGGAGGCTCTGTGATGCATTTCTGTGGACTGCTGCTAACCAGGATTTTTCCTTCTCCTCCAGCTGTCAATGGCTACTTGTATGGCAATCTGCCAGGCCTGACCATGTGCAAGAATGACAAGGTCTCCTGGCACCTCATTGGGCTGGGCAGTCACTATGACATGCACGGGGTTCATTTTCAAGGAAACACCATCGACTTGAGAGGGACGACAAGGGATGGGCTGGCCTTGTTTCCTCACTTATCAGGGACAGCACTAATGCAGCCAGACCGTGTGGGTACGTTCATGAACTGATTTTGGTTGTGTGGCACTTGGAGATACCAGTCAGCCAAAATAACAGACAGTGAGATGCTCTGCTCTGCACAAGGAGGCTGAGAGCACGGAGAGAGACCCTGGGGACCCAGCACAGCTGAGAATTCAGGCTGGATTACTTTTCTAGGAAGGTGTATAAATCAAATATGTATGTGCATCAAAGACCAGAGGCTTTAATGACCTGGGGATGGGCAGAGCAGCAGAGAGAGAGATAGCTAACAGGATGCTCACAGAATTTTATAATTCTCCAAACAGACTTTTTTAGAAAAGCAAATTCCCTGCCATGTGGATGGTCAGCACCATTTAAGGTATTTTAGGACTTCAACAAAAGCTTTTCAATAATAGTCAGTCTTTAGGAGTTTCTTCAGAAGCTTATACATTAAAGGTACTTTTAAATCTCATGGGTAATCCAGTGATTCATACTTCAAACTAGGAGAGTATGAGTTGTTTGCTGGAGACATCAAATAATCTTAATAATATAGAGTACAATGTTACTTTGCTTTACATTGGTGCAACTCTGTTTAAATTAATAGACTCATCAGGGTTGTACAAGGCCATCCATGGCCAGGGCACCTGATAGAAATGTACATTGGAGTTGTGTATGTGCCAGGTTAGACCTCTGTTGCAGATGCCTGTAAGACAACTGAAATTTTTCTTACACAAATCCCAAACATTTCCACCATCTGTCATGAAACTGCACTATAGGACTCACACAAAACAATTATTCTAAGAGATTATTAATTTTTGGCTGACCTTCTACTGGCAATAAGGGAAATTGAATGATTTACCAGATCTTTGCAATCACCAATGTATGTGATTTTTTTTAAATTACATGTTATTTTATCTTTTTCATCACTTTTGCCTCTGAAGCACGGGAAATAGACTGAGTCTGGACTAGAGCTATGTTTCTTATTTTGGCTCTATCACTGACTCACATACAAAACAGCTGGCAGCTGTGAAAGTGCTTTCCCCCTTCACACAGTGCTAGCAGGTGGAGCTGTACAGGACAACACCATGGTCAGCCTCTGCTTGAGCAAATGGGGAGGAGAGAAGGAGAGTATAAATATTAAAATCTGCCCATGAACATGCCAAAATCCGCTCCCATAATCACTACCACTTTTGACCACCAGAGCTATGAAAAAAAAAGGCCTGTGGTGGCTTGGCCTTTCATGGAGGGAAGGGAAAGGATCAGAAAGTTACAGTGTACCTCAACTGTGCATATGGATAAATGGCTATAAGCAGGCATTCCTGTCAAGTGGGTCTGCATCTGCACTGCAGAGGCCTTCATTAGTCTGATTACACCAGACAAACTGCAGGGCCTCAGTGGAGAGTCTCTTGCACTAAAGGCTGGTACAGTGGCTTTGTGCTCAGGGACAAGAAACCAGCATCTCTGAAACACACCCCTCATTTCTCCATGCCTTTATTGAGTTTTGCAATGAATGTTTCCTCCTGTGTCTCCTTGTGTTCCTCATGGGCCTGTCTGCAGCATGGGCTCACTGGCAGTGAGGGCCTGCTGGCAAGTTTATTCCTGCTGCCAGACATCTAAGTGCTTTTCAGAGTTTCCTTGGCCAAGCTAATCTAACTCAAACAGTTAGAAGTAATTTATGGTGATTCTTGAGCAAAAATGGAGCAGGCTAGTTTTTCCTATGGAGCAAAACAAGGTCAAGTCCTGCTGGGTCCTGCACTTGGTTCACAATAACCCCATGCAATGCCAAAGGCTGTGGGCAGTGTCTGGAAAACTTCCCAGCAAAAGAGGACCTGGAGGTGCTGCTCAACAGCAGCTGAACATGACCCAGGGTGTGCCCAGGTGGCCAAGAAGGCCGATGGCATCCTGGCCTGGATCAGCCATGGTGTGGCCAGCAGGACCAGGGCAGTGACCATTCCCCTGCACTGGGCACTGCTGAGGCCACACCTCAAATCCTGTGTTCAGTTCTGGGCCCCTCCCTGCAAGACATTGAGGGGCTGGAGCGTGTCCAGAGAAGGGCAATGGAGCTGGGGAAGGGTCCATTGTCTGGTGCACAAGTCTGGTGAGGGGTGGCTGAGGGAGTGTTTAGCCTGGAGAAAAGGAGGCTCAGAGGGGATGTTCTCACTCTCTATAACTACAGGGGTGTTAGTGTCCTCTCCCAATTAGTAACAAGGGACAGAAAAAGAGGAAATAATCCCAGGTTGCATCAGGGAGTTTTAGTTCATTGGAGCAGGCTACCCAGGAAGTGGTGGAGTCACCATCCCTGGGCTTATTTAAGAGCTTGTAGATATGGCATTCAGGGACTTGGTTTAGTGGTAGACTTGGCAGTGCTGGATTAATGGCTGGCTTGATAATCTTGGAGGTGTTTTCCAGCCTAGAATATTCTATCATTCTACTTAAACATGCCCTTGCATGACTTTCCATACAGCACCATAGATTGGGATTGTCTGAGGGCAGATCAGAGATGTACATGACCTAATTTGCCAAATTGCTTGTTAGGATTTTTAATTGCTTCAATGTCATGTGCTTTTCTTTCCAGGCACATTCAAAGTGGTTTGCAGGACTTTTGATCACTTTGTTGGTGGGATGAAACATCTCTACGAGGTCAATAGCTGCCGCAGCAGCACCCGAGCCCAGCAGCAGCCTGGAGCCATGAGGATCTACTACATTGCTGCAGAGGAAGTTGAGTGGGACTATGCCTCAAACAAGAGCTCAGCACCAAAGATTTACAACATCAGCAGCTATGAGGAAAGGTACACCAACCGAAAAAACAGCTGTGGGCACAGGACACTTAGAGTGGAGAGGAAACTTTGAAGCACATTTCATGACACTAGCCTTGTAATTTTTAGGAGGAGCTCTTTGCCAAACATAATACGAGAAAATGTATTTACAAAGTCACTGCCTCGCAGACTAGACTAGTTCATAGGCATCAGTTTCAAATGCTTCATTTCAGAGTGTCTTGTAATGCTGTTCAATTCAAGAAGGGTTCCAAGTTTGTGTTCCAGCCCTGGCTCAACCTTACAATGATGCCCCCCAACCCCCTCCTCTCCCATTTTCTCCCCAGCCTTGCCATCCCAGAATTCTGGTTTTCATAGAGGAGAAAATCAGGCACCTGTTCCAGATGTGAGCTCCTGTAGGCAATGCAGATGCATGAAGGGGGTGCTGAGCCTGCTTTCCTGCAGCATGGTAGCCCCTAGATTCCCTGAAAAGATCAGAACATAGGCAATCCTGCAAGTGAATCACTGTACTGTGTTAAGGAATAAAAAACTTGTAAAAAAATACACATTCCAAACCATATCGTATAGGCTGGTCTCTGAGGACACTTTGGTGAAATCACAAAGGAACATAATTAAAAAATAAATCTTAGAAAAGCATCTGGAAAACTGCTCCTTGTACAGAGGAAGAGGAATCTGTAAAAAATACACCTGAAGGGTCTCAGGTGATGATGTGAGTTTAAAGAAAACATAAACTCCAGTACTGTCAAAGGCTGCTGATGCACACATAGCTCACTACACAGTAAGCAGTATCCCTGGGGCAGTTTTTGGTTTTATTTAGTATATTGTCAGCCAACCTTGCAACTCCCCTGCCAAGGGCACTTGGGAGATGAGCTGCCAGGAGACAGCTGCTCCCACAAGAGGCTGAATGCTTAGCTGCACAGCGGGTTGTGAGTGTCCTCTGCCGGCGAGTCAGCCCTCTGGGATCCCATGGGAGCAGCAACAAACTGAGGGTAAACCTGGAAAGCATCCTCTTCCAGGTGCAGAAGGGAAAATAGATTTCTCCCTTTGTCGTCACACTGGGAAAGCATCCAACCTGTGCAGCTCACAGCAGCAAGAGGGAAGGCCAAAGTAGCTCCCTCTTATCTCAGATGATGGCATTTATTTTAGAAGGTCAAGCTTTGTTTATCATCTCCCCATGGCTGACTAATAGCCAAGATGGCAAAAGCAGCCATCACGATAAGAGGATTCAGGTTTCTAGGAGCAGGCAGTATCTTTTATCAGAGCGAACGATGCAGCTGGAGAGGGCAGCTGAAACCACTCTTGTCTCGTACTTTACCTCTGCTGAGAGCTCTGGTGAAGGATTTGTGTTCCCAAAATTCTGGGAGAGTGCAACTTATCCTCGGCTTTACCTGTTTGAAGAGGGTGTGCATTCAGTGAGGATTATCGCTCTTGCTATTTGTGATTTAAAATCTCTTGCATGTCTCATCTCTCATGGCCTTCACATCCGTCAGCACATTGGATCAAGCTGTACATTCATGTTGTGTCTATTGTGAATAACACAATAATTGCTAGCTTTCAGGTGTGTATATCTTAGTGCTTTTATTGCCTTTTATTTTGCAGCTATGGACATGTTTTTCTGAGCCAAGCAGACGACCTGATCGGTTCAAAATACAAGAAGGTGGTTTACAGGGAGTACACAAGTGGGAACTTCACACAACACAAAGTGAGGACAGAAGAGGAGGAACACTTGGAAATCCTGGGCAAGTAGCTCTCATGTCTCACAGACCAAGCCTATGGTCAGCAAGAGGATTGCTTTCCAAAAACTAAGATGTTTTCTAGCTTTTTTAAGAAGGAAAATAAGGAACACTGATGCCTATTCCGAGTATCCGTGATTTTATACACTATTTATGTAACTGCTGACTGTAAAGATCCTTTCCAAATTAAAAATTCATTCTTGAGCATGAATAAGGAGTATCCTAAGGAGTACTGTAATGGCAATTCCAGGATTCACCTTAGCTTCACAGCTTATTACATCGGGGAGACTCTTGTAAACAGATTAAGACAATATTAAGGAGATAGATTTGTGTTTGCAATTGGGCAAGACATAATTTTACCCATCATAAAATAACCATCAGCTCATGTTTATGGGGTGAAAAGCGGGCAAAAATTGGTCCTAAAATAGTCATAGAATCATAGAATATTTTGAGTTGGAAGATCACTGAAGTCCAACTCCTGGCCCTGCACAAAATCACTCCATGTTCCCGAGAGTAAACACTTCCTGAACTCTGTCCGGCTTGGTGCTGTGACCACTTCCCTGGGTGGCCTGTTCCAGTGCCCAACCACCCTCTGGGCGAAGAACTGTTTCTTAATATTGAAACTATGCCTCCACTGACACAGTTTCATGCTGTTCCATTGGGATAACCCTCTCTAGGAATAAATTTACCATTTCCTTTTCTGAAGGACAAGAATTAAAAAAGAAAAAAAAAAAAAAAAAGCAGCAATTACCAGTTTGAGAAATCAAATTTTCAAAGATTCAAATTATCCTCAGGAATTTTCCTTAAAAACCAGCTGCCCAAAGACCTGTCTTCCAAGAGAACAATTCTCTTCATTGACTGAAAAGAGATTATTTATACATATGGAGCTTTTCATCAGCTGAGATAAACCAATTTTGATGGCTTTCCTGGAAGAGTAGAAAAGCCCAATGGTTTTGACAGAGACCTTGGTTTTACTCCTAGCCCAAGCTATTGAAAGTCTGTTGAATTCAGAAAAGCAGCATTAATCACTGGCCTCTTCTGTTTGAATTTAGGGCCATTACTCCATGCTGAGGTTGGCGACTCCATACTGATCGTATTTAAGAACAAAGCCAGCAGGCCTTACTCGATAAGTGCTCATGGTATAGAAGAAGTGGGTTGTGAAGAAGAGCCTGAGACACCAATTACCCTCCCTGGTAAGGCTCCCTTTCCACCCACCACACCCCCCCGCCACTCCTGCCCCCGCTTCTCTTCTTTGAGGTACAAAGGCTGTATATAAACGCATTTTGGCACATGAATGATAATCCCTCTTTCAAACTTGCCCATATCTACATGTTCTCCCAGGCATAGTATGCTCAACGTTTATTCAGCTACAGTTCTGAGTTGTTATACATGTAGGTTCTTGATCAAGTGAGCATGTTTGGGCGGAGCATGAGCCTTCATTCCTATCAGGGGTAGAAACAGGAATGCAATATCACTGGACAGCCTCCAAAAGAGAGAGAAGCAGGCTCATAATCATGGCAAGAGAAATGTGAGCCAGTGCTGCATTTGTCTCCAGACTGACACCCTAACAATGTTTTAAAAACTTTCAAATTAAGAGGTGAGAATTGCAGATGTTAATATTAACACTTCCCCTCTCAAGCTACACAGAACTGGCATTTGCATTCAGTCATGCATAAAACGCAAAATGTAGCTGTCATGCGAATTAACAATCTTTGGAAAAGTGTACCAAATACGCCTCGGTTTCTTGTGAGAAAAACAGTGGAAAATAGCTCTTCATATAGAAAAATTCCAGCTAAACTTCTTGAACTTCAGTGTTTTTGTTGGGTTTGTGTTCTAGTAGGAAGTCAAACCCAGGTATTGTAGTCAATCCAAAGTGTACAAACCTTTGATTTTTCAACACCCATGCAATTTTTTTCATGGTACTTGTGAACTGCAGTGTGAAATAAAATGAAAAGAAATTTTGATGTAATAAAGGTCTTTGCCAAAGACTGTATAATTCTACTAAATCTTAAATCAATCATCAGACAGATTTGCATCCTGACAAACTGTACTCCTGAGAGCACAGCTCCTAAAGAAACTGTGGGGGGCATGGTAAATTGATGCAGAGAGCATATCCACAGCAGCCTATGCTAAACCAGCTTTCATCTGCCACAGCCTTGTTCTCTCCCTGTCCATTCTTCCATTTACCCAGAAGAAAAAAGGGAGAAAACATCCATTTTCCTCATGTTTATTGCACTTTTCAGGGGTTATGCCTTATTTTTACTTCAAAGATGGGTCTTCAATGCCTTCGGAAGCGTGTCAGCTTTTAAGTAGGGTGGAGATTTTTTTCCATCTACAGCCTCCAAACATCCTGAGGTGAGGAGGAAAAAGCAAGGAAGGGGTGGAGGACCATGACCAGCCTCCCTTCTCAGGTCATGCTCTCTAAAAAGAGGTGATGACATGTAGGTTAGATACAGGTGGATGACAAACACTTCCCTGGCCTATGTTTCCATGACATGGAAATGTCATTTTCTCCATGACATGGTGCTTATCCTGTAAGAGTAAATGATATTGCAATACTTATATGAGATCCATCTCATATTGTATGACAGTTGAGAGTCATCTTTTTTTTTGTTTTTGTTTTTTACTGCTGTACAATAAAACCCACTGTTGCATGATGCATGAACAGTGTAGTGGCTCAGTGACACAAAACTAGGCTCAGTCACTTCCCAACCCTTTAAGCTTGAAAACTCTCCTTGCCTAGATGCTCACAGCTATTGTCAGCTGTTGGGTTGTAGCTGTACTAAAACCATAGTTCTGTGATTTCCTGGTTTTCTCCTGACTCATAGCATGTCCCACAATGCCCTTGGCTGTTGTCACCCAGGATTTTTGGTTCAGAGATTGCTTGGTTTGACATTTCTTCATCACTTAAAGGGGCAAGGTATTGACCACATCTTGGTCTCCTACCCTTTCCTGCAGTACCAGCAAAAAAACAAAGCAGGGAAACACAGCATAGGCAGTTCATCTGAACACAGATGTTTTTGTTCAGTGTAGAGAAATGATCCTCACCCAAATAGATAATTTCCTCATCCATTTGTTACCATTTTTTAAAAATCAGAGGTCAGGGAATTACTGCTCAGGGAGGATATGGCAGAGATGATGGTTTGGGATGGGACAGAGATTCTCTGGTAATTGCTGTGGACCAGGGGCTTATCTGGAAGAGGAAAGAACCCCCCCTGCTGCTCTCAGACAGCTGGCTGGTACATATTCACCTCTCCTATCTGGACTCCCAGCTGACACATTTCTGCAGCACCCTCTGCAAAATCCCAGTGGCAACTGCCACTTCTTTTTGCCCTTTTCAATTGAGAAGGTCCAAAAAACATTTTCTGGGCTTGGCTCCCAATGCCTCAACTGACCTTAAGCATCAGCAGCCAAGATCATTGAATTACTACAAGTTTTGCCAAGAGGAGAAATGAAGAGTCCTGTCTGTAAACTTCCTTCTGTGGAATTCCTCTTCTGTCAGTATCATTTGCAGATCTTCTTTTCCAGAGCAATCTGCCTTAATTTACACCACTGGAACCTCACTGACCTCCTGGAAGGCAGAATTATATAGTTTTCCCATTGTTGCATGCTTTCACAGGTAGTTTTATGTGGACAATTCTTTGATGAGAAGGGTAGGATGCTGTTAGATGCTATTCAAAGTTTCTAATACATAGCTGCTCAAGGTAAAATTGTTCTCTCTCTGTTTCAGGGGAAATAAACACCTACAGGTGGAACGTCCCAGAACGATCCGGTCCTGGCAAAACAGATCCAAATTGTATCACTTGGGTTTATTATTCAACAGCAAATTTTGTTAAGGTAACCAAGAAATGGCCATTAAAGCTTGCATTGCTTTGGCTAACACGATGTGCCTTGTGTAATGTTTCTGAAAGGATCCTGCTTCTCAGCTGGATCAGGACCACAGGCTGGAGACACCATTTACAGAGCTAGATGTCCTCTTTACTAGCAACAGTTGCATATGCCTGGGTAATTTAACCTACAGAAATCCCAAAACACACACCACAGTAATGTGATTTCCTCCTTAAAGAATAGTAGAAGGGATTTGGGGTAAAGACAAAACATTACACAAAATCACAGAATGAATAAGGTTGAAAGGGACCACTAGAGGTCATTGCTTCAGTAAATTACCCGAGAGGCATACAGAGAAAGTTTTTAATCAGACTGATTTTTTTCTCATCTGTTAGGAAAAAGCAATATAATCTTCAGTTAATCTGTATCTATTTCATAACTGGATGAACTGAAAATCTGTAACACATATATTTGTTTTATTTCAGGACACATACAGTGGTCTGATTGGGCCTCTTGTAGTCTGCAGAAAAGGAACTCTAGATGAAAGAGGTCTAAGGAAAGACATCGATCGTGAATTTACTCTTCTGTTTATGGTGTTCGATGAAAATGAATCCTGGTATCTGAAAGACAATATTGAAACATACCTTCATAAGAATCCTGATGATTTTAATTCCACTAAGAACTTTGTAGAAGGCAACAGCCTGCATGGTATGTTGGACTTTGCAGCAGCAGCCAAGAGCAAAGAGGTTTATTTTTCACAGCCTTTTTAGGAGGACATTGGACTTAGCCTGCAGTTACCAAACCATGTGACAACTTCATAAAGTGCAATGCTGGATACAAAAACATTTCATGAGGCCCAGCCAAGATATATTTCTAACAAGATAGTTTACTCTTATACTCTTGTACTCTTGGGAAGAGGCTGCCCTGCCAGAATTCCCTTGTCATTGGGAGCTGTGTTCCTTTAAAGCTTGTTTTTCAGGAATGTAGGGATGATATTTTAAAACTGTGGCTGTATTTGCAGCCAGTCCAGGAGCCAGGCAGAATAGACTGGATGGGGACACACATTTTGCCCTGGCAAAGCAAACTCTTCTTTCTACAGCTGGTACCCATTTTAGGCAACAATTCTATTCCCTCTTTTTCCATGTAGCTTCTCAGCAGAAATCCAGTTTGCTCAGGAGTTTAATTTCAACCAGTAAAAAACCAGTTTGATGCTCTGTAAGACAGAAAAATATTTGCTGATGTATACTTACACAGTTTGGAAACTGAAACAAAAGTATGAGTGTCTCCCTGCAGTGGCAGTGGTCAGCATGGACAGCACTTGTCCTGACCACACATGCCTGTCCCCTCTCTGTCTGAGCACTCCTTCTTGCCTGAAAATGCAAATGGTGCCTGAAGCGGAGGTTATAATCACCCATACCTTGGCCAATTATTAATAATTCCTATTTTTTCTTTCTTCCAGCAATCAATGGGAAGATTTACAACAGTCTCTTGGGTCTAACAATGAATGAAGGTGATAGGACAAACTGGTATTTGATAGGAATGGGAAATGAAGTGGATATCCACACAGTTCACTTCCATGCACAGACCTTCATCTTCAAGGTTGGCAAAATAAATCAAAGTAAAACTTTTATAGTGTGATGGGAAATTTATGAGAAAAAAAAACCAAAAAAAATATCCACATTTCTATCTGGGTTTTGTTACTTAGGCACAGAGCCCTGGGCTGATGCTGAGGCTGGTGGGAGTTTTGCATTTGAAGGAAATATGAAATGAATGAGATCCTTGCAAAGCTCCTATTACTCTAGTAGAGGACATGTTTAGGTGGGTTAAAATATGTGATTACCCATAGGTATAAGGGAAGATACAGGGAGGAAATTAGAGTTATGCCAGGTAAGAGTATGGTTTTATGCTGTGACAGTTTGCCACTGGCAGGACTACCTCAGAAATCTATCTTTCAAAGAAGCACCTTTGCTGAACCAACAGTTGGAGTCATCAGGAGGGATCTGCTGTTGTTGTATAAAGGATTGAATAAGAGGTGTCCACAGACCTCAGTTTCTCTGGATGATGCTCAGTAGAAATGTACAAGAAGCATTTGATCTACCTTAAGGATCTTCAAGTCTAATTGGAATATTTCAGTGCCTGTGGGGGAGTATTTGAGGCACAACTCTCACAATTCTGGTTTTGCTTTGCCACAGACAGATAAGGACCACAGAGGAGATGTATATGACCTTTTCCCTGGGACTTTCCAGACAATTGAACTCGTAGCAGAAAACCCTGGAACGTGGCTTTTGCACTGTCACGTGGCCGATCACATCCATGCTGGCATGGAGACAACCTACACCATCAATAAATCAGGTGCAGTATCAGAAACATCTAGGACTCAGATGGGGGTGTTGCAGAACAGTTGGATGGAAGGCAGGGATGAAAGGAAGAGAGCTCACCTGTGCACTGGTGGGAAGCACCTGCACTGCCATGGCCAGTTAGTGATTAGAGACAGGACAAACATCCTTAATGACATGGCAAACACAGCAATCTTTGGTGCACTTTGCTGCAATTTGAAAACAGTGCTTCACAAGTGCCCTTTTCAGACAGTGGCAGCCTAGGGACCATTTGTCATTTAAAGGTGGTGCAGATAACATGTAGCCTTTTTGCTACACTGTGTGGGAAGGCCTACAGTCTGGCATGGTGCTGGTTCCTTCCTGTGACCCCTGATGACTTGCAGAGCTGTTTGGGCTCCTCCCTGCACAGGGCAGACACCAGCTGGGATAAAAGGAGCTCCAGAAAATGGTTGTTCATCTTGTCAAAAAAAATAGGTGATCTCCTGACTAAAAGAAGTTGGCAAACTTTTTGAGTGATGCTTGTCTCTTTCAAGACGTGAGTGAAGCCAAAAGTGTTTTGTGAGCCTCTCCACATCACATAACTTCACTTAACATCTGGATCCAGCATCTCCCATCTAGGTCTCCACTGTGCTGGCCACGCCCCTCTAAAGGAGTTGAAACAGTGCCAGTAAGCACACCTCGTACCTATAACCCTGTAGCAGCAGGATGACAAATGTAGATGCCAAACATAGCCAAAATACTCCTTCCTTGGATATGATGAATTTATTTGATTCCACATATTCATATGGGCTGTGAGATTTTAAATGGACAAGGAAATGCAGAACTGAATCATGGAATGGTTTGGGTTGGAAGGGATCTCAAAGATCATCTAGTTCCAACCCCCCTGCCATGGACAGGGACAACTTCCACTAGACCAGGTTGTTCAAGACCCCATCCAGCCTGGCCTTGAACACTTCCAGGGGTGGGGCATCCACATCTTCTCTGGGCAACCTGTGCCAGTGCCTCACCACCCTCATCATAAAAAATGTGTTCCTTATATCCCATCTAAATCTACCCTCCTTCAGTTTAAAAGCTACTCCTTGTCCCATCACTACAGTAGGTAGTGGAGTAACAGAGATGCTTACAGACAAGGGAAATGTTGCCCATGGAACTGCCCAGAGGAACAGCTGTGATGATCTAATCACATTGTCTGTGCAGATCAACAAGGTAGAAATAATGAAATAAAATCAACTCTACTTTTTCAAAAGAGAAAAAAATATTTATTAAGACTTTCAACTTAACTATGTTTTTTTCTTCTCCCTGAGAAGAGAGACAAGAGTGGGAAGTTCCTTCAGAAGGAGGACACACAACTGCAGCATACAATGCAACTACTGCTACAAATGGAACCACTGCAAAAGGTAAGGATTTTTTTTAAATGTCATTTAAAACTCTTCAGTTTCATGTGCAGATTTCTCATTAATGACTCTTTTTTTAACAGATTATGATAACAAAATGGGCAATTTTTTCGGCAAAACTTTGAGTCCTGGAGAAGCCAGCCTGATACTCGCAGCTTTCTTTTGCATTGGACTTTTTCTCCTGTCAACAGCATTAATCTTCTTCTGCTTTATCACCCACCAAGGAAATAGAATCCATTACACAGCTCTGCATGATAAAAGTGCATTTCTGGCAGATTCCCTGTAAATCCCCACTTTTAATATTGTTCATAGGGACTCACTGGATTTCACAACATAGAACCATAAAACCATTAAGGTTGGAAAATACCTCTAAGATCATTGAGTCCAACCATTAAACTAATACTGCCAGGCAACATTCTGCAAATAAAACTGGAGCAGGGCATATGCTGACAGTCCTACCCCATGGCCAGTCCTCACAAGAGTGAACATGAGCTGTAGGGCTCAGCTCCAAGATCTGTGTACCACCCATCACCATTTCCACTCCTCTGGAGTTCAGATGCTCTTTGCCCAAGATAAATCTAGCAGCTGAGCACAACAGCACAACTCTTGGCATCCACAGGGTTTTCACAGGAGTAAGGAGCAGGCAGAATGGCATCCATGTGCTCTGTGCAGAAACACGGGGTTCAAACTAGGAAATAAACACCATCAGGGACTGGCTTAAATTGTCATCTTTTGAAGGAGCAGGTGCTAATCTCCAAATCCCTGCAGTTTCCCAAAGTCTGGCTCAATGAATTCACCACCATTCAAGTGATTGTCTCTTTTTTTTTTCCCTGTTAAATGAGGAAACTGTGCACTGGGGACAGATTTCTGAAGACCTACAAACAAATTCTATCACCTGATAGGTTCAACAGTGCCTGGGCTGTTAGTTTCTAACAGCTTTTATTTATCTCTAAAAATCTAACCCTGAACAACCTCCAAGAGATTAATTGACTTTGTAAGTGCTGCTTGTTATGGTCCTGATTCTGTACCTCTTCTTTGCACTGAGCAACACCTCTCTCCCTACCTGCAATGAAGCCATCAGGAGGATGATCTTTGTGCTCTGTGAGGCAGACAGACAGAATCAGGACATGTTTAGTGATACTTGAATGTTTATAGCTCATTTTTTTGTTAGGTTGTGTTCGTTCTTGCCTGCTCATGCCTCCTATAGCTCTTGCAGAGGAACTCCCTTTGTAAAAGGGCTCTCTCAGAGGAATTCCCTTTGAATAAAGACCTTTGTAAAACTGTTTACACAAATCTGATTTTGAATGTAAATTCAAGTTGCTGTTTTGTTTTTTTTTAATTTTGGTTTTTCCACTTCTGTACTTTAAAATATGTTCAAAGGTAGGAATTTTTACTGTGCAACACTTACTGTAGCTTAAATATGTCCTGCATGGATGTCCAGTTAAACAATATGTTGAAGGTTCTTGGATGTTTCTCAGTAATTTCTTTGTTTTCCTCAGTCATTTGAAAGCACACACATGAAGTAGAAATGCAGGACTGAGCCCCTGTAAAATTTACATCATCTCAACAAACAAAACTTTCTTCTAAAATTCTCCCATTTGAGCCGGCAAAAACAGATAAACCCTTTCATCTTCCTGTCCTGTAAACATTAAAATTGGGGTCTCTTGTTCTGTGCAAAAACGCTGTCTGTGCAGAACTTTTGTTCTCTGTGTACATATAAAATTGAAGCCTTTCACTTAAAATGCACTGTTAAGAAAGCGAATTATTTGGTACTTCACTTCTAGGGTATCTAATGGCCTGATGTCTTAGAGTAATAAGTATCTTTTGACTGTAGAAACTAGTTTGCCAAAGTGATTACATTGATAATAAAAAAATCCAGCTATTTGTATGAACCTTCTGGCACAGTTCATTTCCTCTGTCCCACTCCTCAGCTGGAGAGTGGCTGTGAAACCAAAACAAAGGCTCCCAAGAGCCTCAGGACATCACTGCTGCTGGACCAGGTGACACAGCCTGCCACAGGGATCATGAAATGTCACAAAAAGTGTAAAGCAACGAGTTTACCATTGCCTGCCTGGTGCCTGTGCCAGCTGTGCCCTGACATTTGTGTTGAAGGACAGTATCTCTGTTGGGCTGAAGCACCAGCAGGAACAGAGTTAAGCAACAAAATGAACAACAGATCAAGTCACCAAGGCAGGGATGTTCTCCACAGAGTGCTACAGGCCCTCAAAGTATGAAAAATCTGGATTATAAACTGGGGTAGGATTTGGGAACTGTACTAAATCCAAAAGTTTGAAAGATGGCAAATACAAGGTCAACCTTTAAAAAGTTTCCAGAGGACTAAACAGCTCTGTCAGCCACACAAGATGAGCTGGCTGAAACTGTTCTAAAAACAAAACCAGGAGAGCATCCAAAGGAACAGAAGAGAACATGGAAGAATTTACACTTTTTTTTTTTTCTCCAAAAAAAATTGTGCCTTAGGAAGATTTTTGAAGGGCTCAGTGCATAGGTAAGAAACGTGGATGAATATAAACTGCTTACATTTCCATAAGATCTTTGAGAAGGTCTTCAGTTAAAGCTTCTTAAGGAAATGAAATCACCATGGGATGAGGAGTCCATGGAGGTTAAATAACTGGTCAAAAGACAGTGAAAAGTGGTCAGATTTCATGTTGAAAGTCACTCATAGGGTGCTACATGACTTGTAGTACATGCTTGTTCTTCCTTTTCACTGTTTTATCTAAGAGTTGTGAAAGAGCAGACAAGTTGACTGACAATCTTAAGCACATGTAGCATGAAAAATCAGGGAAAAAAAAGGACAAAATTTAGTATTGATACATTTACAGTTCTACACGTGGAACAAAGGAATCCTAACCTTATGTGTATCATACTGGCTAAGCATCTCCAAAATAGGATCTTATTTGTAATACTTTAGTGACAACATTACCTCCAGTGTTGTTTAGTGGGCAGAAAGGCAATTAAACATTAGATATCAGTACAAATTAAGAATAGAGCAAAACAGAAAACCACTTAGTCCCACTACATAAATGTCTGGGGCACCTGCATCTTGTATATAGCATGAGTCACGTCCCCTGGCCTCATCCTGAAAAGCAGCAAGAGACCAGCACAAAAAGAACAAGAAAGGGAATCAGTATTGTAGAACAATTCCCATATGAGGAATGATTTCCTTGGCTTATAGCTTGGAAAAAACAGGAAGGACAATTAAAAGCAGATAGGATAGCAGTTTTATAACGGGGAATTTGGGTGGAGAAGGGAATAGTTTGTCTTTTTTTGTAGAAAGCAATGAGCTGGGGGAGTGTTACATGAAAGCACAGCACAGGAGGTGGCTCTTCATGGGGTGGACATGTGACTTCTGTGACTCCTGTGCTGAAGATACTCCAAGCTCACAGAGGTCCAGAAACCAACAGGAAAATACAGAGGAGCAAATAAATTAAGGGTTATTGAAGGTCAAGGCACCCCACTGACTCCCCCAAAAAATTGACCTGAAAAGCAGTGATCAAACATTTTGGGCAGGGAAAATGCCACAGTACATGGTGCTAGGTAGGTTAGGGCTTGGAGCATCTGTCAGACTGTGTTGGGGAGATGAGTGCTGGGACAGCTGGGGCTCAGCAAACTGGAGAAAGTGCCTCAGGGGCTCTCCATAGTGTGTGCAAACAGCTGATGGAAGAGTAACATGGACAGAGTCAGGTTGCTCTTGGCAGTGCCTGGCGAGATGACCTGAGCTGCTGGGCACAAACTTGACACAAGAAGTCTCCACTCAAACACTGCTACCTGGGTTGAGGCAACCACAGACATGAGTGCAGACTGGAGAACCCATTGAGAGCCCCCCTCATTGGGGGCTCTTGTGGATGAAAAGCTGGACATGAACGAACTGTGCTCAGAGTGCAGAAAGCTAAACTTATCATGGGCTGCATCAGAAAGAGTGTGGCCAGCAGGTCAGGTGAAGTGATTCTACCCCTCTACATTGCTCTATTAACACCCCACCTGGAGTGCTGTGTCCAGCTCTGGGGCCCCCAACACAAGAAAGACACGGACATGCTACAGCACATCCAGAGGAGGCCACAAAGATGCTCTGTGCAGGGGCTGGAGCAACTCTCCTAAAAGACAGACTGAGAGAGTTGTGATTGTTCAGCCCAGAGGAGACAAGGCTCTAGACAGAGGCTCTCACTGTGGCCTTCTAGTACCTAAGGGGGCTTATAAAAAATAGGGAGAATGACACTTTACAAGGATATGCAGTGATAGGAGAAAGGGAATGGCTTTAAGTTGAACGAGGGTGGGTTTGGAATAGATTTTATGAAGAAATTCTTTATTGTGAGGATGGGGGCACACATGGCACAGGTTGCCCAGAGAAGCTGTGGTTGCCCTATACCTGGTGGCATTTAAAGCCAGGCTGAATCTGGTCTAGTGGAAGTTGTTTCTGCCCACAGCAGGGGGGGTGGAACTAGGTGAGAAGTTAGAAGTCCCATCTAAGCCAAGCCGTTCTCTGTTTCCGTGACCCTCAGGCCCCCTGGCACTGCCCACAGCCCCCCTTCCGACCTGCAGGACTGGGCTCCGCGCCCCCCGCCCCTCGCCGGGCGGGGCCGGGCCGGGCTGCGGGGGCGTTCCCGAGTGGGGCCGGCCTAGCCTAACCCAGCCC
>JBBMKD010000001.1:37163765-37179253 GCA_037834095.1 Argya squamiceps
CACAGGCCGGCCCGGCACAGGCCAGCCCAGCCCTGCCGAGCCGTGCCCGCCATGGCCATCGCGCACATCGCCACCGAGTACGTCTTCTCCGACTTCCTGCTGAAGGAGCCGCCGGAGACGCGCTACAAGGGGCTGCGGCTGGAGCTGGCGCTCGACAAGATCGTCACCTGCATCGCCGTGGGGCTGCCGCTGCTCCTCATCTCCCTCGCCTTCGCCCAGGAGGTCTCCATCGGTAACTCCGGCAGTCCCCCTTTCCCGGTTCCCGGCGCCTCCCGCGGCGGACAAAGGGCTCGGCGGGGCGGGGGGCGGTGGAGCGGAGCTCGGGCGGGAACGCGGGGCTCGGTGGGGCTCAGCTGCCGAGAGGGTTCCCGCTCGGGGCAGGGCGGGGTAGGGAAGAGGGCGCTTTTGGGCTGCGGGAAGAAAAGCTGCCTTCCTGGAAAACAGCCGTCCCGGAGAGCATCCTTGGCAGCAGGCTCATCCAGGTGTGCTGGGCTTCTCGGCCCGCCTTCCCGCGCTTACCCGTGCCCTCCTCCTCGTCGGGCATTCCCTGGCCGCTGCCGTTCTCTCGGGCACATCCCGAGCAGGAGCCCTGTCAGCCCA
Source organism: Argya squamiceps (assembly GCA_037834095.1). Classification (NCBI taxonomy): domain Eukaryota; kingdom Metazoa; phylum Chordata; class Aves; order Passeriformes; family Leiothrichidae; genus Argya; species Argya squamiceps. The sequence goes on from JBBMKD010000001.1 coordinate 37,164,366, forward strand.
GCCGGCGCATCTTCTCCCGTGGCAGTGATGGGGGAGCGCTGAAGCCGTGCGGCCCTTTGTTTGTTCAGACTGGAGCAGCCAGCCGGGATGTGCCCCGGGAACTGCCCGTCTGCTGCCGCTCCCGGCGCTCGGGGTGTTTGGCAGTAGGATCTCCGTGTCGCTCACAGCTGTCAGGGACAGATGCCACGGAGAAGGGGGTTGTCAGAGCTCTGCTTTGCGCTGCGGGCGGCTCGGAGGGGTCACCCACAGGACGGGCCGTGGGAGAGCTCTCTAAAGCTTTCCGCTGCTCCTCTGCCCTCCTGCAGCTGTTCCAGTTCCGTTTTCAGTTTCTGCTGTGACTCGGTAGATGAAATTATGCTTTACAGGTAAAGGGCCAAGTTTCCTAAGTATTTTACTATCTTTTTATTTACCCACCTCCCCAAGTTGCAGAAGGGATCGTGCAGCAGCCCTTGGCGTGAGAAGTGGAACTAAAGGATCTTTAAGTGAGCCACAGGATTTCCAGCCTTTCAAAGAGATAGTTCGATTTACTTCATGTACCTGTTTATTGGCATTCAGTGCTACACAGCTGATCTCCATCATCTACAGGATTGAGTCAAGTGAACGTCAGGAGAGTGGAAACTAGAATGGGACTTTGAATGAGTGGTGAATCTGTGCAAAGCCATCATAAATAGCATTATTAGGATACCAGACTGCTTAAGAGATAAGACGGCCCAGATTGCTGTATTTACAAACAGCTGCACACCTATTGCACTAGATGTGTGTTTGACCCAGATCACTGTGGCCTGCAATAACTGGGCAAGGGAGTGAAGGACAGCCAGACTGGGAATGCTGAGACCAGATCTGAGCCCCATGGCAGCTCTGTTCATCCAGAAACTGGATGGATACATCCATATTTCTGCACTCTAACCTGCTTCTTTTAGTTTTAGATCTGCTACTGGTATATGCACCTTTCTTCCTCTTAAAGCAACTAAAAAGAGGGTTTGCATTTCCATACAGTAGCTTGTATATGGGCCCCTTAATTCTTTCTACTTTTACTCTAGAAGTGCTGGATCCAGTTTAAAACAGTGCCTGTGTACCAATGTTTGTTCTATTTCTTTCATTTTTCCTCCCTTACACAAAGATCAAACACACAGTTGAACTGCGGAGTTTGGTAAAGTATGCCTTTCTTTCAGATGAGTTAAGTTCTCATCTTTCAATTATTTCAATATTAAAAATATTTTGAATTGAATCTGTGAGTGCAGAGTCAAAAAGCAAGAATGAAAATGTGGGCTAAACATCATGCCAGTGTTTCTTTTTGCTTATAATCCTGAGACCCTGTTAGAAGAAAACTGAGCTTTTTTAGTTGAAAAAGAAATATAAAAGTAAGTATGAGAAGTACTTACTGTTATTTCCGGGCATGGGTGAAACTGCACCACGTGGTGTCCATACAGAAAGTGATGGTAAACCTGCCACGCTGCTGTGACAGCTGTCACCTGTTTCCCACACAGTCCTTGCAGCTCAGCAGGCTGGCTGCTTATGGGACAGCCCAAAACTGCTTCCATTAAGGCATTTGGAGGAATACTGAGGATTTTAGGGGCTGGACATGCCTGGTTGTCTGTGCTGTGGTGTTCAGCCAGTGATAAAATAGGCAACAAGGTTTGTTTTCAAACACTTTGTGATATAATCATGCTTTAAAAAAGCTCAGGAGTGCTAAACTGAGGGAAAATATCAGGTTCCATTTTTAGGTCTTAAGAAGAGCAACTCAGAGGTGGATGTGAAAATGTTTGGTGGAAATACCTGCCTCAGAGTACAAAAACTGAACACCCTTTCCAAAAATGAATGCTCAGCTCCTATTTCTATTGGGATAATTGCATTCTTCCCACCTCGGGTTCTCTTGGGACCTCATCCTGTCACCTTCCCTTCCTGCTCTGCTTTCCCGTTCCGTTGGAGGGTGGTATCAGACACCAGCAATTTTCCTCCTACACGTGGTTGCTCTTAATTGTGTGAAATTACTATAATGTTTACAAAGGCTGTGGAAGTTCTGAAGCCACCAAGTAACACTTAGTTTTGATGGGAGTTTCAGGAAATAAATGAGATTCCAGCTGAATCACAGAGGATTTCTCTGCTGGAGGCATGGAAAATCCAGCTGCAGCACCCAGCCAGTGAACAGTGCTGAAATTCTGGGGTTAGTGCCTCCACCCTGCTTTGGCATTCTTCAGGGACAGGAGGAGAACTAACCTGAGTTTGCTTTTGGCTATATTTTAGAAAACCATGGTCATTTGTAGTTTTGTGAGCTGGTTCTGGCAGTAGTTAACCAGTGATTGAGCTATTGTCTGCGATCCCTGGGAATCTTTGCTGCTTGAAATCCTGCACTTTTTACCTCTTTGCAGCTAGACCTTGTTTTATACAGTTTTACATAATTTTATGCAATTTTGTTTAATACAATTTTACATAATTTTATGCAATTTTGTATATACTGGGAATGGGAAAATGGAAATAACAACAGGATTGTGAGGATTGTGTTGTACATGTATATTCCTTATATTGTGGCTTGATATTATTTCCTTATATTATTTGACAGTTCTTGGGTAAATTATACTAGAGGTGGTCAGGTAGTGTGGTAACAGAAACCATCTAAATATAGCTAAATCACCAATTCTTCTTTTAAAGGGAAAAAAAAACCCCTGAAAGATGGAGCACTCTCAGCAGTGTATGAGCCAGAAATGAATAGAATTTTATCTGTGCCATTTTTAGTAAGAGCAGCATTGAGTCAGGACTGAGATTCTAGTTTCTGAACTCAGATTGTGTGTATTGCAAAATGTGCTTTCTTACTGTAAACAGCTTGGCTGAAAACATAGATATGGATTCCCAAGGTGCTGCTTGGAGCAGGATGCTGCTGCCCTAAGCAGGTACAGTCAGATGAGCAGAGAGGAAATGGAAACAAGCTGCTTCATTTTGGCCTCTGCCAAAATTCAGCTTAGTTCTGGAAAAAGTATCAATGGCTGTCTCGGGTTGCAGCTGAAAGTAAAACAGCTGTCCAGTCAGCATCAAATATTTACATCTTTTTCTGTAGGAAGGCAACTGTGAGCTGCTCATCTGTGCTTGTCACAAATGATGTTTGACCTCCTGCATACAACAGCTTCCAGGCACAGCTGTGCAATAGGCAGCCTTCTGGCTGCATTCACTGCAGCCTGGTGTGAGGTGGTGGCTGGGAAGGGACACAAGAAGGGAGAGAGAGAGTGGAGAAGAATGGAATTTTTTGGTGGCCACAGCTGCCCTTACTACATGTTTGGTTTGGCTGTTGGTTGTGCGTGGCTCATACATAGCTGGGATGAAGTAATGCACATGTTTTAGCATCTCTCTGTTTTATCATATAAGAAAACACCTTGTAAACCTTTCCAGGACAGAGAAGCTATCACATGTTGAGTAAAGACAGCTGAGAAACTTGGTCATAATCATAATGAAGGCTTGGGTGGTGCTGCTGGCTTATCAGTTGTGGCAGGATGCTGGGCTAGGAAGTACCTGACCACGGGCCAACCCACAGCATCTGCATAAATCTGTCAAAATGGAGACTTGCTGCACTAAAACCACCCTATTTCCCACTGGTGCTCTCTGGTGCATCTTACCATGCTGGAGGGTGCTCAGTGGTGGGAAGATGGAGCCTTGCCTTTTGCTTTGCACACCACTTTAGACTTGCCCAGTGGTGACAATCCTTACTTGCCCTGCTCATTTTCCACCTAATTCATGGGCACTTTTTCCACCCAGTTTGTTTTTCTTTAGTTTCCATCCTTGCAGTTGGCTGCCTGTGGGATTTGAGGTGCTTTGGCTGGCAGAAAACACAGAGTGAAGGGTGTTTGTGGGGAACTCTGGGTGCTGCATCCTAGAAGCTTTAGTGGGAGCCACAATGGCATCAGTGCCTCTTACTGCATGTCCAGCTGGGCCTGTATCTCTCTATATAAGCTAATCATGTGTCTGAAGCAGTCATAAGAATAAAATGTATAAATGGAATTATTTATAATATAAATGTATAATGGAATATAAGAATAAAATAAAATGGAAAAAAAACAATTGTGAGGTTAAATCACAACAAATATACTGAAAGAAACAGTCTTAACTCTTGAATTGGGCTAGTTTCCTCTCTTGCTGCCTTCTGTCTGGTCCTCCCTTCATGTTCCCAAGTTCCTGGGGAGACTTTTAGGAAATAATCCTATTTTCTGACTTCGTAAGAGCTGGGGTTGGGCGTAATTAAGCCAAAGACTATTACTGTGGCAGCTGCTGGCTGAGAGCTGGAAAAACCCCTCCCAGTGCTGCTGAAGCAGGCTGTATGCTAATAGTTGACATTTGCACACCTTGTATTTAATTCAGCAGGATGCTGTGAAACCCAGGGCATTGATGAAGAGCTGAGACAACAAGTGTGTGAGTAGCTCAGCCCAGAGCAGCCAGACAGGATGAGAACTTCTGTGCAGATCCCAGCAGGATGCACTATGCTGTTCTTTTGGCATGTAAGAAGTGCCCAGGAAAGAGCAGAAGTTCCAACATCAGGCACAGGCCTGCCTGGGCAGCCAGGACAAACTTGTAAAATCATTTGCTTTAGTATTAAGTTCTAAACTGTCATTGGGAGAGCATTTTCAGCTGTTGGTAAGACTTTTTTTCTGTTTAATTCCTATAGAACCAGCTTTGCATTTACTGTGGAAATGATGGTGAGCTGCTTTAGCTGCCAGAGTAAATGTAACAAGAATCGTGGACCTCTGGTGTTGCCTGAGATTAGGGGTACCACCCATGTTGCCAGGGAAGCTAGATGGTCATTGCCACTGTTTCATAATGCTGCTCCTTCAGATGAAGGGAAGCTTTTTTTGTTTTCCTTAAATTTCGGTGTTGGAAATTTAATTCACAATTCTTGTTCCCCGTGAATCAAAAAACTTCTCACTCTGAAGGCTATGCTTGATAAATACCCAGTTCTTTTCCCACTGCATGCTTTTGAGACCTCTGAGGGGTAACTTGCAGCCCTGTAGAGAAACACACCTGCTAATTCGTCTCACCCACTTCATTTAAACATTGTATCACCCCAGCTTTGCATTCTGCTGGTACTCCACTGCGGATGTACCTCTGGGAAGAGGTTCTTTTCTCCAGTGCATCCATTTGCTCCGTACTTCCTTCTTCAACAGATTCTGTTTTGTCCAACCTTCCACTTTGGTCATTCCTTCAGGTCTGCTCTTAATGCATGTGTGTACACCTGTACACCCACATGTACATTTGTTTCGTCTTTGGTATGCATTTGGATTATTTTTTTTTTCATTCTTTAAAATATTTTTTAATGTTGGTGTGGAGGTTGTGTGTTGGATGGTGCCTGGCAGTCCATACATTGTCAATGTGTGCCTTGATTTTCTTGTTTAGGTTTTTCTTTAGTGGCTACTAAAGAGCATTTTTCTTGCTAGATCAAATCAGATGTTTGGGTATCATTGCAAGTTCATTTTTCCTTGTGGAAAATTACAGTAATAATTAATGGCCAGGTTTTCCTCCAAGCGTATGCAAATCTGACTGCAGTGACTGCAGTGTATTAGAATCCAAATAATTGCTTACTGAAGGTTTAATCCAGTCAACTGCAATCATTTGATCCTGGTTCAAGAAAAATAGTTAAGCCTATGATTAGCATTGATTCTCGAAAGTCCTGTCTGTTAGTTGTAGTTTTCTAATTAGATGTGTAAGTCAACAGAGAGGTTTGAGCCACAGGAGAGGAAACCAGTCTGGCTTGCTGGCTTTACCCTCTCTTTTGTAAAGGATGCTGCCAGAGGCTGCTGATCCCTCAGCTTGTCCTGCCTTGGACCCAGCAAAACAATCCAGTACTGAACAGGGATTCTCCTTCCAATTTGAGATTTTCTTGGGGTTCTGGGAGTTTGTTCTCATACACAGATTTCCTGTGTGGGAGCTGCAGAAGAGCCAGTTGCAGGGGCAAAAAGGGTATTCCTGGTACAGGCATGGAAGCAATAGCTGCAAGTTTGTTGGCAGAGCACCCATGAAGACGTGCCACAGCTGGGTGGGGTGACAGCTCGTCCTTGTTGTACCCTGGCTGCAGTGACTCAGGCTTGTACTCTGCACTCACTTGCATGCCTGAAAGTAATTCCTGCTGCCAACAACCAGCTCCCTCTGATAATCTTAACACTCTTGGAAAAGTGTCATTTCATCATATGTGGCTGCACGCCTGTTTTTGCCTTTTTTTTCTCCAGCTCTTTTGGGTGGTCTGGCTTTAGGACAGCCATTGTAAATGGCATATTTTATCCTCATTTGTATGCAAAAGTAAAAGTCCCTACTGCTCCCTCTCCAAAGCTAATTTAGTATCGGGAAATGGTTACAAAAAAAGTGCATTGCCAAGTGTAATGATAAATTGCCCAAAGACTGTTGTGACAACTGCTTGACAAATGAACAAATGCAATCATTTGTTATTTCTCATCCTTCTTGCTGTATGTTTTATCTCCCTGTTGTTATGGGCTTGTTTGCTGCTTTTCTCTTTCCCAAGCTATTACTTGTGGGAGCAAAGGACAGGAATAGCTTCATGTCACCAAGCCAGGAGGCAGTTCCTGTGATAGCAGAGGACTATCAGCCTCTCATAAACTATCCCTGTGCATAGCTGTGTGCACAGCGGGTCTGTGGAAAGCACGTAGCTCTATGCCAAATTTCTCTAATAGAAACTACAGATTTTCTTTTCAGCTTCCTCCAGAATAGTCCAATATAAAGTAAATTTTCTCTCTATATATACACTCCTATTACTCCTTTGGAGGAGAGCAGGAAGAAAGGAAAAAAATATAGAAAATGGTGACCATTTTCTGAGGCATGTAATGATCTGTGTTTTGTCTGGATGATGCACAAAAACATCTTTCCTATGTAAGTCCCAACATTACTACCGTTACTGCAAAGTTGTAATTTGAATTAACAAGTGTTCACAAACAAGACTGCAATCAGTTAAAAACCAGAAGAACAACTGGAGTGTCGCCCTGCTTGAGGCTGATCTCCATCTGCTTGGCTCCCAAGGCAGGTTTCCAGTGTCCCTGCTGAAACACTGGGGACTATGAGTGATGGTCACTGCTCTGCTGCAGCGCTGGCACCACTGTAGCTATTCTGGTATGAAGTTGTGCACATTTTGGAGAATGAGGCTGGCTGCCTTTTTCATCACTTGTTTTGGAGAAGGGCCCTTCCTGCCTTTTTTCTCACTCTTGCCTTTTAAACACTCCATCACTTTAAGTGGTGTTCCACCCGTTAATGAGGATGAACACATTATTCAGGAATGTGTTTCTTTTTGTGGATACACAAACATGAATAGGACAAAGCATCTTTCTGAACACTCTATTGCTCTTCTTTTGAAAGGGTCACTTGTCTGCTGCTCCACACTGGGCACAACCACCAGCAGTAGATTGGTTAAATGATGAGAGCAGGGCATGAATGGTCCCTATCCAGTGGAGAGCAGACATTAAATGCGTGCTTTTTCGTTTGCTTTCTTTCCCCCCCGCTTTTTTTTTTTTTTTCCTGCAATATATTATTTCTTAGGTTTTCACAGCTAATGGAAATCATCTGGAAAACAAAAACTCCCAAGGCTTTGGGGGAGTGCAAGTGCTTGTCTGGTGCCAACTTGGCTAAATCACATGAGCTCTGCTCTGATAAACAGTAACTTGTTTTCCATAAGGGAGACTTGTGACAGGTCAAACCATGTTGATCAAACCATGTCCTTATTATACTACAGCCCTAGAAATAATTGTAATAGTGACTCACATGGAAAGGCTTTTATTCATGAAGCTCCTTGACTATGTAAAGAGGCTACATTGTGAAGAGGCTGTACAAGTTACAAGGCGAATGCAGTTGTCTCCTTTTCTGAAGGCAGTTCTTATTCTCTGAAACCTAAACTAGCGAAAAGGCATGACCAATGATATAGTATAATACATACTTAGTATTAGTATTAGTATTGTACTGTAGTATAATACATACTTACTGCCATAAAACACACAGCAATGCCATTAGCATAACCTAGATGATTATGTTAAGGGGAAAAAATTATAGCAATATTATCCCCTGTTGATCTTTTGATATTGGTAAAAATGTTGGAAGTGTTGCTCTTAGAAAAAATGTTCATGGAAGAGCCATGACCACTCTGTGTAATTATTTGGTGAAATTACTCTCCTGTTGCAACATCTATGAAAGTCTGGTGGAAATGTATGTGTATTAGGGGCATTGCTTTCACTATCAAAGCTTCAGAAAGAAAGTTGAACCCCTTCATCCTGTTTTACTGGCTGAGGAGCCACTGATACTCCATGTCCCATAACCACTCTTCCTGGTTGAGGTATGCTGTGGGAGTGTCAGGGTCTGCAAATATATGCGGGGAACCTGATGGGTCATTTTAAGGATCTCAGAGTACAAAAGGGGACAACTCAGTTTACTCAATCACAAATGCACCTTTATTTAGTGCCAGCAAACGTGATAGTGGGGAGAGAAATAAAGAATAGTAAGAAAGAAAGAGAAAGAGGGGAAGGGGATTATAGCTACCAACGTGGACGGACGAGTCCTTGAGGCTTAGAGATGCCAATAGATGCAATCTTCTCCAGTGGGGTGTACACGAAGGTGTGCAGGGGGGTCTCCAGAGTTTTTATAGGTTGGTCAAGGCGGGGACCAAAGCGAGGAGCACAGAGCCAAAGCGGGAACCACCTGTGTTGAGGTTGGGTGCTCAGGAACAAGCTGCAAACCATACCTCTGGTACAGACAGACCGGTTTGGACAAGCAGCCTTGGCTCAGTCCACTGTGACCAGTTCCATTTTTCTTGCACTCTGTTCTCGTGGAGATGCATACCAGTCCTCCGGGACTTGGCAAATGTTCCACCTCAGCCAGGCCAGGGGCTCCTCTCAGGGTCTGGGGTCTCAGTCCTCAGTCATTGGAGACAGTCATGAGGCATATCACATCCTCGGACAGACTGTGACACCACCCCGTGACTCACGACTGGCGACAGAGGTGCTCCTCCAGCAAGGGTCTGCAGCGTTGTCACGATGTCTTCAGGACTTGTCAGCGTTGGTAGCATGTCCCAGAAAATAGAGACAGTAGAGAGTGTGAGAGAGAGAGAGAAAAAGGAAAAATAAGAAAAAGGAAATAGAAGCAAAACAAGATCAATCAATATTGGTTAAAAATCAAAAATAATTAACAAAATACAATCAATATTAACTTTTTCAAAATAATTAAATGCAATCAATATTAAAACCATTTTCCTTTTTTCAATGAAAACAAATCACAAAATTCTTTAAAGTTAAAACAATTTTTTAAACAAAAGCTTAATTTTAATTACAATATAACATAACTAAAACAACACTAATCAATACAAACAACAAACATTTTCAAATTAATTTGCTGTTGCAGGCCTAATTCTCACTGTTTGGGTAGTACATCTCATGTCAATAACTTTAGGGGTGTCTTTTGCAAAAGGGGTATTGGCTAAACTGTGTGCATTCATTATAGATGTCAAGTGTCTCAACTGCTTCATCATTTTCCAATTTAGGATGTATAAAATGACTGATAAAACCAATCAAAACCAAAATCAAAAGAACAACAACGGGATGACGCTCTTTGTTCAGGATACCTGTAGCAGTAGGTGACCACCCAAAAAGGGTATCCCACCACCTGTGTTCAGCATCCTTTTTTACCCTTTCTAAAACACGATGTATTTCCTTCACAATCATGATGGACTGTCACTAAAGTTTTCTGTCCATTTTTCTTGATCATTTCCAAAATTTCAATTAAGTCCTGGGGAAGCAACAATTGCTTAGTTAAGGTCAGGTTTATTCCAATGGGGGCAGGCATTACCTGATGAATCAGTGTAAAATTGGATTGTAAAAGGTGATAGGACAAAACTGGGACTGTGTAAGAAAAGTCGCATCCTGTAATTGTGGTAAAGTTACAAGCACAAAAATTTGAGTGATTTTTAAGATTCACTACTATATCTCCTACAAACACTACATCACAAGCAGTCCTTACACAAGCGCATCCATTGCCTCTATACACAAGCACTGTTTCAGGAACTTTGTTAGGATGTACTTCAAAATATTTTGACAAATATTTTGTTCTGTGTCCAAACAAATGTCTTTGAGCTATGATTGCATTACTTTCACAAATGAAACCTTGTTGCTCCCTAACAACACAAGATTCTAAATTGACAGTTTGCCATTTCTCACCAATTTGGTGGGCCCATTCTCTATGCTCGGAAGGATAGAGAATAGCTCCATCATGATTCATTCCTAGTGCAATGATAGGGAATATCACATGCACTGAAGCATTGCTTATTGTTAACAGAAAAGCTGTGACTATGTCGGTATTGGAGTCATAGGTAAAGTCCACCAATTTCCACCAGGATTGGAATTCCCTTTCAAGATCATTTGCATTATCCCAAATTATTTTCCGAATTTCATTAGGAAAAATACCTTCCTCACCTTCCCTTATGATTGAGGCAACAACCGTCTGCATCCAAAGCTGTGCCTGGATGCAGCTGAGGGCCAAAGAGATATTGTTTTGAGTAACACTAAGTGCATCAATTATCATTTTGTGATCATTCACATTTACTCTTAGCCAATTTGGTAATGTATTGGATAACAACCACTGTTGTGTCCCCAAAGCGGACAAAGAGGACTGCAGGTGTTGTAATTTTGTCAAATCCATCGTGGTGGCAGCTAACTTATTCAACAATACCTCAGAATCAATACTATTTAAAATTCCTATTTAAAATATTTATCATGGTTTATGTGATCTCTATGTCCCTCGGAGTTCTCCTGTAATAGCAAACACAGTAAAATCTGCCACCTAGGGGCAGGACATTAAAATGATGGAATTATCCAGCGGGTATTTATCCGATGTTCTTTTCCTAAGGCATCAGATGCTATCCACACAAATTTATTCAGAGAAGTTTTCAACACAAGTGGTACCTCTCCCACCATGGGGAGGTCTACCAATACAGGTTGTCCCGGGTAATGAGCTGGATTCTTGGGATCATTTGGTCCTCTTCGTGAGGGAATTAAACTCAGGATTCTGGCAAAAAGTGGTAATTTTTGGACACCCATTCACCCCCCATCTTTCATTTACATACAGCTTTACGCAACCGGCCATCCCAGCCTCCCTCTTGTGGTTTCAGAAATCATTTTAAAAGGCCATTGGTTCTTTCTACAATTCTGTTAGCTTGAGGGTAATAGGGAGTGTGAAAAGTCCATTTTTATTCCTTCACTTTTTGCCCATTCCTGTACCATGTTAGCAGTGAAGTGGGACCCATTATCAGATTGAATTTCCTGTGGTTTTGGGAAAGTTCCAAACCATATTTGCAATGCTTTAACAGTGTTTTCCCCTGTAGCCCTTTTAAAGGCCTCGGCTGGAACTAATCCAGATGTAATCTCAACTCCCACTAACACAAAATGTTTACCTCCTGATTGCTTAAAGGGACCGATATAATCTACCTGCCATGCATCCCATAGGCCTTTACCTGTCCTCAAGTGTAGTGGGTCATTCTCCAAAGAATGTCTTTCTAGCCGCTTGTGACAGTGCTAGCAGGCTGAAATACAGGTTTTACACATTTCTCTGGTAATGGGCCAACCCCGGGTATGTGCTTCTTTGTATAAATCTTTTCCACCTGTGTGTTGTCGTTCTACATGCAGCCATTCTAACAAAGGTTCCCAATCTTCAGTAATTTCATCCCTTTTTAGAGGACTTAATCTTGCTAATTCATCAGCTCTGTTATTCCATTCCCCGGCTGGATTACCATCTGTCTGGTGAGAGGCTACCCACCCTACAGCAAAATTCCCTTGACTTGCAATTTGTAAAATTTCTTGCCACTTCTCTTTCTGCCACACTGGAATTCTGTTAACTTCCCAATCATTCTGTTGCCAGAAGGGCAGCCATTCAGTGCAGCCCTTACATACAGCATAGGAGTCGGTGTAAATGCAAACAAGAGAGGTGTTCTGTGCCTCCCTCTGAAAAACACTCCAAACAGCTGTAAGTTCCCCAGTTTGGGCACTGCCTTCCCCCTCTGTGATAATCCACTCACCAGAAGAGGTGTGCAAAGCTACAGCTCTCTATTTCCACACTTTTCCTTCATGCTTAGCTGAGGCATCAGTAAACCATGAATGTGCTGTTTGCTGGGGAGAAAAGGGAGGGGCTATTTTAATCACTGAGGCAGGTTTGTCTTGGCTGCTATTCAGATTCTCTGTGTCTTGTATTGGCAGATTTTTCACAATGCCTTCGGTAATTGAAAAGATGTTATTATAGTGCTCTGTGCATACCATTTTCTCACTGAGGCTCGTTGTGCTACCCCTTCAGGAGGTGGAGTCCCTGTAATTACTATTTTAATTACTTTAAAAGGACCTCTCAACACAGTTGGCTGTTTTCTTGTGATTTTTTTCTACTTCTATGAGAGCTCGGGTAACAAAAAATAAGCCTTTCTCTCAAGTTGTATACCTTTTTTCAGCATCTTTAAAGCCACGGGAGTAAAAGCTAACAGGTCTGATCGGGCCATCAGGATCCCTTTGCCATATATGTACTGACAATCCTGAGGTAGCAAATCCCCATTCTACCTGAAAAGGATCTGTTGGGTGGATAGGGCCTAGGGCCTGATGAAGCTGTGGCTTCAAAAATCAACAATTGTAAAGCTTCTTTCTGAAAAGGGCTTCAGTCCTATTTTGCTCACTTTCTCAACAAATCATAAAGAGGCCTAGCAATAATTGAAAAATCTGGAATGTGTTTTCTCCAAAATACCAACAGTCCTAAAGCTTGTTGGAGTTCTTTTCTAGATTCAGGCATTTTGATTTGATTTAAAGAAGTTAGGGTGTCTGGTGGGATACATGTCATACCTCCTTTCCACAAGATTCCTAAAAGTTTTACTTCTTGAGAAGGTTTTTGTATTTTCTCTGAGGGGATCTGCAAACCAAGGCTTTCTAAGTGGGAAATTATTTTCTGCTGAACATCCCCCACTACTTCTTGTTCCTCTCCTCCCACCAAAATATCATCTATGTATTGGTAAACAGCTACAGTATCGGGTTTAGGTATCTCTTCTAGTTCTTGGGCTAAAGCATGGTGGCCTAAAGTGGGGGAGTGTCTGTACCCTTGGGGTAAGCGTGTGAAGGTATATTGCTGTCCCTCCCATGTAAAGGCAAAAGGTCCATATCTTCTTGTTGTATAGGTATCATAAAAAACATGTATTTAACATCTATTGTTGCCATAAAAGAGTGAGCTTTTTCCTGAATTGATATTATTAATTCAGCTATATTTGGGACGGCTGCTGTAAGAGGGTCCGTGTTGGCATTAAGCTTTCTCTAATCAACTGTCAATTTCCACTTCCCATTGGGTGTTTTAACCGGCCAGATTGGTGAGTTAAAAGGACTGTGAGTTAACGATTACTCCTTGATCCCTTAATGCCTGAATGACTGGCTTGATGCCATCCTTAGCACCTGAGGGTAAAGGGTATTGTTTCACAGAAGTGATTTTGCTGAATGGTAGGGAAGGAGCTGTTTGAAGCAGCCTGATGTTAAGGTGGGGTGCTCCAAAAGACCACAGAAAGCCCTCTGAGTCTTCCCGTTGTCTCCCAGCAAGTATATCCATCCCTAACAAACTGTCAGGAATATCTCCAATGACCATTTGGACAGCTATTGAGTTGTCTTCCCCAGGCAGTATTGAGTTTAACTAGAGCGATACTCATAGGCTCTGTAGTTCCTAGGGCATTTAAAACACAACATCATTTTTTGCTGGGGACAATTCCACACTTCTGAGCATGTTTAATTTTCAATGCACTGATCTGGGCCCCGTGTCCACAACAAAAGTTATTAATACTTGTTTGGGGCCAACTGTTGCTGTAATCAATAAGTCTCCTGTTCTCGAGTCCCTCGTGAGCTTCCTCAAAAACATCCAGTCTCCGTTTCTCCGCTCACTAACAAGAAATGGAGTTTCTAGTTTAAAGGACGTTGGTGTGTTTCACTTCCCTGAAGCGGGGAGGGAGATTGCTGTGTCTCATTATTTAAAACTTGTGAAGGGGAATGTTGTGGCTTGTTGCCCAAGGCTTGTGGAAGAGGAGCTGCTCTGGGTTGTTGGTTAGATGGATTCAATGCAATAGGTTTGGGACAAGGCCAATTAGAAATTATTTTAGCCAATTTATCGTAAGGTAATTTGTCCATTACTTCTCGTGGCACTCCCTTTTTCAGCCCTAGCAACCACAACTGCTGCCGATTAGAGATTTGTTTCCCCTTTTCTGGTTTTTCATTGGGAGAAGCAATGTGCCTGACTCCTCTGGGTTTTTTCGGGTTTATCCTCTGAGTGCTTCACTGGTCCATATTTTCTACTGTAACTGATTAACTCCTCTGCTACTTCACTCCATGTCCAAACTTTACGACTGCTGTTAGATCGTGTACTAGGAGTAGTAAAAGGCAAGAAGTCAGTGGAGTGAGTAGAACTGGTTTGATCACTTGTATGTCCAAGAAATCTTTCAAGCCTATCTACCCGAGTGATATATGCTATGGTTTTTTGAAGAAGGATTGCTGTTGGTTTAATAGACTCTGGCAAACCTCGAATTAGGGGGGTCATGATCTCAGGTTTGACAGGCTGTTGCATTGGTGACTCATAGCCAGAGATGAATTTTCTTTCATGTATCATTTGCAAGCATGCAGCTTTGTGTATGTTCTCCAGGAGTTGGTCTGAGGTGCCAACTATTGCCAGAGAGTCGCCCTGTTCAAGGGGGCTTAGTCCCCCTGCCCAGTAAGCTGCACGCTGTGTCAGGGACCATGGAGCACGTGTATTTCCTGTTGTTAAGAAAACTCCATGTCCCCAATAGCCACTTGCTTCTTGTTCACTTAATTTAATTTGGTCACCCCCAGTGAGTGAAACTCTAAAAACATACTCCGTCTCTGATTCACTAG
>JBBMKD010000001.1:37179353-37202758 GCA_037834095.1 Argya squamiceps
ACAGTTTGTGGGAATTTTCCCTCGCCCCCCTTGCTTTCTAACAGCGCTCACCGAAGTGGCGTGCTAGGTGCGGCTGGGACGAGGGTCCTTCCCCTGTTACAAACTGTATAAAACCCGCAAGCCCTCTGTCTATCAAGATCCTCTCCGTGACGTCAGTTTAATGTCAGGGTCCGCAAATCTATGCGGGGAACCTGATGGGTCGTTTTAAGGATCTCAGAGTGCAAAAGACACAGCAGGGGACAACTCAGTTTACTCAATCACAAATGTACCTTTATTTAGTGCCAACAAATGCGATAGTGCGGAGAGAAATAAAGAATAGTAAGAAAGACAGAGAAAGAGGGGAAAGGGATTATAGCTACCAACGTGGAGGGACGAGTCCTCGAGGCGTAAAGATGCCAATAGACGCAAACTTCTCCAGTGGGGTGATCACAAAAAGTGTGCAGGGGTCTCCAGAGGTTTTATAGGTTGGTCAAGGTGGGAACCAAAGCGAGGAGCACGGAGCCAAAGGGGGAACCGCCTGTGTTGAGGCTGGGTGCTCAGGAACAAGCTGCAAACCATACCTCTGGTACAGACAGACCGGTTTGGACAAGCAGCCTTGGCTCAGTCCACTGTGACCAGTTCCATTGTTCTTGCACTCCATTCTCATGGAGATGCATACCAGTCCTCTGAGACTTGGCAAACGTTCCACCTCAGCCAGGCCAGGGGCTCCTTTCAGGGTCTGGGGTCTCAGTTGTCAGTCATTGGAGACAGTTGTGAGGCGTATCACATCCTTGGACAGACTCTGACAGGGAGGAGTCACCTGGTGCCTATGACTGGCCAGAGCAGAATTTGACCCTAAGGCTAGCAAATAGCTGCTCTTGCTGTCAGTTAGGACCTTGATCTTAATTTGAAGCTTCTGAGCAGCTGGAGAGGTCCTGATAGTAAATGGGAATGACAGTGTTGTGCATAATCTTCAACACAGCACATCACTGCACTGATTAGGAGGGGCCTGGCACCCTTTGGAAGTGTCTGGGGCACAATTTCTCTGCCAAAAATTACTGGAGGAAATCCTTGTTTTCACAGATACAACTTGAACCCCTCCAAATAATTTGCAGTGTCAGAGGCAGAAGTGGCAGCAACCTGGAAAAATCTGCCCTTCCGTCATTACAGGGACTGCTGGGCTGCAAGGATGGTGTTTGAGGTCTTGTTGCAATAGACGTGAGCTGTAGCTTGTGCTTTTGGGAAGTGGTGACAGGATGGTGTGTGATGGCATTTGTTGCCTCAGGCCTGATCTGGTCAAACTTTGTTAGTTCCCCTTTAGCCAACCTGAGTTAAGTGCTAGTAAGAAAGGTCTTTAAGGTCTCATTCCCCCCAAAACTTACACAAATAGGTCTAAAAGATAGGTGTTCTAATATGCTGTCTCAACCCTTAGAGACATCTTTGGATGTATCCCTGTGAGTGTTAGAGCCTTTGGGTGCAGTGGGAACTCAGGACCTTCCTCCCTGCAGAACTGCTGTGCTTTGTCTGATCTCTTAACCTGATAACTTTGGATGCCATAACATCTTAAGTGTGTGCTTTTCTTCCTAAACTTGTTTTCTTCTTTTTATTTTTTTTAATCTTTTGAGGATGCAATAACTTTTGCTTTGTTTTCCCAGGTGCTCAGATAAGCTGTTTTGCACCCAGCTCTTTCTCCTGGCGACAAGCTGCTTATGTGGACTCCTACTGCTGGGCAGCTGTGCAGCAGAAGCAACCATCCCACAACAACTTAGAAAACATACCCCTGTGGCTGCATAAAGTATGTATAGGTCTCCACCTCCTGGAAAAGTTATTCCCACATAAAAACCTATCTTTGACTCCCTTTCCTTGTTTGTCTGATGTAGTCCTTGCCTTTGACTCTATTTTTAGAATGTTTTCTTCTCCTTACTTCCAAAGAGGGTAGTACCAGAGAAGGTATTTTCTGCTTTTAAATAAAAAAATCTGCACAGTTATCTGACACAAGAGTAATGCTAATGTTGCTGTGTTGCCCTGGAGTGAATGCTTCACCTGGCTTTAGCCAGGAACTATTTTAAAACTGGAATACAGGACACAACAACTGCCTTAATGCTTGTATCAAAAGCTTATTTTAGGAAAACAGAGTAATAAAAACATTTTGTATTTTTATTGTGTTACTCTTGGCCAGTTGTGCATGGAGAGAGGCTTGTGGCAGATAGACATTTTGGGAGAGATGAAATTAATCACTGATACCAACAGGTTCAACCTCTGTCTTCAGCATGCTCTTCTGCATGTCCACAGGCAAACCATGAGCTGGCTTTCATTGCTTCAGGTAAATCAGCATCATATAAAGCACAGAAAGAGATTTATTTTATGGGTTAAAAGTGCAGTAGGTTTTAAGATACTTGAGCTGGCTCAAAGCAGTTAGCTGAGGTTTGGCAGGAGTCACACACTGAGTTAATGCCACACCAATGCCTGGAGCTGACTCAACTCGAGAGGCAGCTTCAGCCTGTTTGGGGAGTGCTGATGCCAAAGGAAGAAATGCTTGTTGGGCTCTGCAAATTTGTGTTCTGCCTTCCTCAGCCCTTTTATTACTTGCCCCAGCAATTAAACCCCTGGCACCTGGGAGCGGAGGAGAACCTGGTGCTAGAGGGAGCTCAGGTATGAGACCTGCAGCACCTGTATTTCTGGCTTTTGCTTCTATGTCCTGAGCCTCAGATTTTATTGTATAGTCTGGTGATGACTGTAAAAATGACTGTAAATGTAAAAATGATGACTGGTAAAGTCTCTGAGAGACTGTTCAAGGCTGTCTCTGATTTGTTTGCTGACTCAAATCATAAATTGAGGATTTACTATTGGCTGCTCCAGTTATCTCCACAGAAAACCTTGATCCAACAGGCATGTGTTTCATGAATGTTAAAGCCAACTTGTTGGTTTCTAGCCTGCACTCTTCTTTGCACAGTTAGGACTCCACTCCAGCCAGACCTTCTCCAGAGGCCAGTCAAAGCTGCTGGAACATCTCACAGCGCTGGAAACTCCACCTGCAAACCTGGATATTTCGCTGCTCCCTTCTCTTGAGGGAATGACCTCTTGTTACCCAAATTCTTTACGTTGAGTTTCATGTGATAGTCACCTGCTGATAGCACTAGGTCTGCTTCTTTGCCAGCCACAAATAGCTTAAGCACTCATACTTTTATGATGCAACCCATGCTAATTTGCTGACTAGTGCTGTGTGAGAAATTGCTGCAGTTCCTCCATGACGTGTATGGTATATGATGTTCCCTTGTAAATATCCTGAAGGATGGGCATTTGCACAGCTGAGCGAGGGGCTGTAACAGAGGCTGGTGACTCGTCTTCCTACATGCATGATTAGCCACCCACCCTTCTGATCCAGACATTGGGAGCTGCAGATGCTCTTTGGAGGTCAATATTAACTAATATACTTCTGGTTGTTCATCAGCCTCCACGCTTTACAAGTTTACAGGGAAGGAGTGGTGTTACAGCTGTTTATCAGTGAACTTTGGTTCCCAGTGTGGTGTCTGAAGGCTGTTCTTTGCATCCAGGGCCAGCACCTGCTGAGTGGCTTGGGATCACTTCTGCAGGAAGACTTGGGTTCTCCCCCCGACCTTCCACTGCAGAGTATGCACCAGCTCATTGCTCTGCAGATTTTGGCTAGATAATAATTTTTAAAATGGCTGGAGCAGAGTGTTTTGGGAGCACAGTGATGTTAAGGAGAAAAGAGAGACTTCCTGTGCTCAGGTCAATGGAGACCTGACTCTGCAGTGTAAGGACAGGGATGTGTGCTCTGTAAGCACACAGAGGGACACCAGGAGTCATTAGGCCCAGTTCTTCTTAAAACAACACTTAAAACTTTTTTCCGGCTTTCTGGGAAGCAGAGCTTTTATTTGCAGGGCATCTCAGGTTCTTTCCAAAACTCTGACTCACTTAGTATCTGTATTGGCATGCTGGATGGCTCCATAAAAAACACTTAAGGAGGCATTATATGAAGGTTTTGGGGGAATGAGATTGTCGGTGCCATTACTGATTAAAATGGATGGATTTCCCTCTGGCACGCTCTCTGTGCTCTGTCAGAAGTCCTGCCTCCTGGGGCAGTGCTCAGTGTGGTACAGAGAGGAAATAGGAGCAGGTAGCTCTTAGGTGAAGAAGCCAACTTGTAGTAACCTGCACTGCTTTTGTTCTCAGCATCTGGTTGCTCTGGAGGATTGTCAAACATTACAGAAGAACTGAAACCTTACCATCTCTCTCCTATTTCAGAGTTTAAGTTTGCTCTGGTATTTTTGGTTTTTTGAACAGTAAAATGTAAGTTTCAGTTCTGGGCACTCCCCAAATCTTGCCACCTTTACTGGTTGTCCTTTCTGCTCTCGGAGATCTCTCCCAGGGGTTGAGTTTATCAGTTTGGAAACTGAAAAGGAACATATTGCAAACTTCTGGGTTCCTTCACTCTCTAGTGGTCAGTGTGCTCCTACAGATTGCCCAGAACCTCTCTCCATGGAGAGCAGGAGTTCTGAAATTTCCAGTGATCCTGGAAACTCTTCACACTGGATTAAATACCTGCAGATAGATAAATGTAAAGAAGAGACTGTGGTAGGTCCTGCCTGCATTCTTAGTTTAATGCTAAGATTTCTCCTCCTTCTCAGTGAAAGAGCTGTCAAAATTACTATATGGTTGAGTCCTCTGACAAAAGTCCTCTTCAGGTTTGCCATTGATGAAACTTACTCTGGTCAGGCTTCACTATTTTGTTGCCTCAGTTTTCTTATGGGATTTTCCATTCAGGTTTAACTCCCTTAAGAAGTTTCTTGTGTCTGTCTGAAGTGTCAGAACAGAGATGTTGGTTTCTAGAGGTGAGTGGTAGATGGTCAGTGGTGATGAGGGATGGAAGAGTTTTGTGTTTGTCTGCCTTGTGCAGATAAAGATGAATGGTCCAGCTGACAGGTTGTTTTGGTAAAACTTGTCTTGATCCTTAACTGGAGGGAGAAGAGAAGCTTTTGGCCATTGTGTGTGGGGGAGGAGACTGCACTGTGAAGCCTTTTTAGTCCATAGTGCACAGAGAAATTTATAAAAACTCAAGCAGGAGAACAGTGAGCATCATCTTACTGGCTCTTGATAGCAACCAAGCAAGTTGAGGGGTGAACACTGAGTGATGACCACTTCATAGCCCTGAAATTTGGATTGCTAGGATGGAGCTGTCTGTGATCAAGAATCTTGTGGGGATTTTTTTAATTACTGTGTTTTCTAGTCTGCTATTCACTGGGGAGAAGCAAAGAGATAAAGTTAAGTAAAGAAGAGGTGAAGGGTTGTTGAGAAGAAGGGGATTTGTACTCAGAAAAATGCAGGCCAGCAATTCATCTGACTGAAGGAAGAGGTCTGCACATGTGGCACATCCAGGAGAGGTCAGTTGTCTGGCTCAGATCTTTCAAAGTTCAGGACAAGTGCTTTGGGACCCACTGAAAGCATTGCATACAGAGAGTGGGTCTGCCGTCTTTGTATGCTTGAAGTAAAATTATGTGAAAAGTCTCACTTTTTGTAAAAGAAGTAAGATTTACTATGGATCCTTGAGTTGTTCTTTAAGTCACTTGTCTGTAAAAACACCAAAACAAACCTTGGGGTTATTCATTTTATTGATGGTACAGTTATAATCATGATTTTTACCTGGTTCTAGTTACTCATTGTTTGTACAATTTCTTAGTTGACTGTGGGCTCCTCGTGTTTCATCTGTAAACCCCTCCCAGAGAGATTAAGGGCTGTCAGAACAAGGAAACCCATATGCAAATACCTTAATGAATAATTGTTTGAAAGTGTAGTGCTAGAGCTACTTCAGTCTGTTGCTGATGGAGTAATCCACTTCACTCATAAGAGAGAAGCAATTGATATAAATTGTTAATGTTGATATAAATTGATATAATTGATATTGTTGATAAAAAACAGTGAGTTAATGCAGTTCAATGATAAATGTAACTGTGGTTTATTAAGATTCAGTGGAAAGATACACTTCATTATTTAGTACATGGAGGGTAGAATGAGAATTGTTAGGGAGACCCTCCTCTTGAGTCATGAGGTTCAGAAAGGACTCCTTTGTATTCTGAAGTTCTCAGAGGGGAGTTCAGGTGTGGCTAGATTCAAACTTAGTCCCAGACTTCTCAACAGTTTATGTCTAAAGGATTATGTATGCACTGTCAATCATTTATGTCACTTAGCTAAGATTTCAAGCATGCTATTAATCACCTACAGACAGTGTGTTACAGCAAGGAATTTCTGAGCCTTGAGGAGTAACTTCGAGAGGTGTCCCTGCTCAAGGAGAACCTGGCATGCAGTCTGTAGCCATCAGGCCCTGGGCTGCCCACTGGTTATGGAGTGTGATGATTGACTTGTGTACACCAGCAAGAGGTCTGGGTCACTGTTCCAGGCAGCCCTTGACTGCCACGCTGCCATCCCAAAATCCAGAATAAACTGGATACAGCCATCACAGCCTCCAGTGGTGATCATGACTTGAGCTGATTGAAACTGGGGAAGTACAGTTTTGAAGCTGTATCAAAACAGAAAGTATGTAACCGGTGGGACAAAGGTCATGTAGGGTTTGAGACTGACTTGTAGGTTTGGAGACAGAATAGGATCTCATTTAGAATGATCAGTCATTTGTAGCTGCTTCTGCTGAACACCAATGAGAACAACTCCCATTGCTGCAAACAAGAGGGAATTTAATGCCTTTGCTTCTGGAAACATGTAATTACTGTCATTAGCCTGTTTGGGGACTAGTGCCTTTGCTTGGGCTCTTTCCAAAACTGGAACTGAAGAGGGAGTCACCTTACCATGTTCATGTATTTTTATGTCAAGTGAGTGAAGGCACTTCAGTGCTTCGTTCTTTTAATTGTCTGCCAATTAATTTTCTCAAAGCTGTTACCCAGACCTGTGCAGCTGAAGTTTTGTGCTATTGTACTTAAATCTACTCTTTGAGCATGATCAGGTATGTGGAAGTCAGAATGCTTTCAGTCACTTGTATAGTGTTTGCCCAGAGGAAATAGGGACTGAAGATGCAGTAAAGTTAGAAAGCTGTTGTTTTGTAAATACTGTTGAAGTTACTTTTGTCTTCTTCCAGGCATTTTTATCCATACCCTGGCAAGATTTCTGTAGATTATGTCCTTGAAAATGCCTTTTGCATCACTCCACCAATTCCAGCTATATTTTTTTTTGCATGGTAAAAGGATATTTGAGGTATATTATAAAGATATTATAGGGCAGTTATTTTAAAAACTCTTTTAAGTCATTTACTGTGTATTTACTTTGTCTCAGCACAGTTGAAGCTGGTGATGACAAGACTATTTTGTGCTTTAGTCTGAATTTATCTTTCACCTTCGGGAGAATGTGGTGCTTATGCATCTTTGGAAGACAGTTTTATGATTCCAGCACCTTATGTGCTTCTGCAAATGGATTGCTCAAATGCCTCTTCTTCTCTACCCATGCACATGTTCTTGCTGAACAGTAGCTGAGTACTAACAAATTTACTTAAACAGCCTGGAATGTGCACAGGGCTCAAAGGCTTGTCGAGTGACATGACCTGCAGCAGAGCAGGGGCAGTGTCTTGGCTTCCAAGTGCTCTGCTTCCTTGGGAGCCTGCTGTCCCCCACAGTGTGCCATCAGACTCAGGCAGGAGAACCTGCTTCTGTCATCCTCAGCTTTCAGGAGCTCAGCAATATGTAGCAGAAAACATACAGGGCACTGCAGTTTGAGTCCCTGTTGCACACACCACTCCTTTTGTCAGTCTCATACTGAATATGTTGAAAAGGAACTTGATAACTACACAGCAAAGGAAAAACTGAGTTTCACTTCTGGGCCAGTATCTTTCTCTGGCATGCCTTTGACCATGCAGTTCTTGGGATCACTGACACTTCCTTCCACTTCAATGCTGCAAACTCCCCAAGACTGAAGTGGCATTTCCTCCTTGTGTATTCGGCGCCTTGGGAGCAAATAAACCATAAAATCATAAACCATAAAAGAAAGGCAGATGTCACATGGTTGTCTGTGCACAAATACCACAGAGTCCTATTAAAATGGGAAGTTACTATATTTGACTGTCAAATGTAGTCAGATGAGCTGGACAACCCAAGCCTGTTGCTCTGAAACCTGGGGCTCATACCAGATGACTTTTCATTTTCACTTCTGCCTGTCATTCAAGACCTTACATTTTTATGATTCAAAACAATTTGCTGGTTATCTAAGCCTACTGTTAACAAATACAACAAGTGTAGCTTTCATTTTTAAAAAAGCCAGGATCTGAGAAGGGTGGACTTGTGCATCAAGTGCTGTGGAAGAGATGACAAATACAGACTTTTGTTTGCAAACTCAAAGAGCTGCGCTAGTGATCATGTTACTGCTCTGGTTTTCAGACTACTCAGAAAAGAGTTGCATAGATTTTACTTATGCTGTCATAAGCTGCAGCTTTGGGAGTGAGGAGAGCCTGGTGCGAGGAAGCCCAGCAAATGCATAGTAAATATGCCTTTTCCCCAGCAGTGTGATGCTTCTAGGTGAGGAGGCAGTGGTGAAGGAGCTGGGGTGAGGAGGAGGTGCAAGGCAAAATGGCAGAGGCTGGTTTTTTTTAAGGCAACAGCCTAATGAGGGCAGGCTAGAGGGGGACATTGGAGGACATCTGGAGCAGAGCAAAAGGGCTGATGCCCAC
Source organism: Argya squamiceps (assembly GCA_037834095.1). Classification (NCBI taxonomy): domain Eukaryota; kingdom Metazoa; phylum Chordata; class Aves; order Passeriformes; family Leiothrichidae; genus Argya; species Argya squamiceps. The sequence continues at coordinate 37,188,016 of JBBMKD010000001.1, forward strand.
GTACTACATAAGTGCAGAATTCTTTTAAGTTATAAAGGAAGAAGTGGAGACTGGAACAATGGAGGTTTGGTGCTGTAACTTCAGTGTGAAAACTATCTTGCCTCTTGCCACATGTCTTGTAGTACTCAGGGTGAAGAGATCTCTAGGATTATATGGGATACTGCTGATGGTGTTTCCAGTTTTGAGGGTCAGAAAGGGAATTAATAAATGTTCTTATGCCTGTAATATTTGAAATGAGTGAGTACTAAAGCCAAGCAGTGTAAAGCAATGTAAGGCATTTCGGTTGCTCCTTACTAAATCAGATGTGTCTTTGTTGTTTCTTTCCCCACCTGGCACCAGTGGAAGGTGGCTCAGAGGTGTATGACACAGGTGTAAGTGAAGTCAAACAAGCTTTGCAGCTATACAAGCAATCTTAAGCATTTGTTAAGACCTATGGAAAATGTATTGCAGCAGCTTAGAGGAGCTTAGATAAGTGTAAGATGGTTCAAAGACAGATCATTTCTATTTCTACATAATATAGAATTCAGAGGTCTGATAGAGCCTGGACATGAAACCATGAAGTAAACCAAGGCATCAGGACTCAGACCTGCTGGCATTGTCCACAGTGATAAATAAGAAGACCAAATTCTTGGGTTGTTGATGAGATGTCCAAAACAGGTTGGACATGCCAGAGCTTTACATCTCAATTGGAAATTCTACACCTGGGAGAAGGAAGGTGATCTGATGTTACCTGTTGTATGCAAAGAGGAAGGAGAGGCAGTAGTGAGGGCAGAGCTCTGCACAGTTTTTATGGGCTGCTGTGGGTAGGGGAAATCAGTCATGTAAGGCTGAGACATCATATGCATTCATACTGCCAACAATAACACAGGATTTTGCTTTAATGGTAGGTAATATTAGAAGTAATTTTTCTGAGTAGAATGTTCCATTACATCAAATTACTTACTTTGTGCATGCAAAACTTTACTCTCTCTTGATTAATGCAAACACGAGTTAACACAGTTACATTAGGTCCAGATTTTCATCTTGTTAAACACCTGCAAATGTACGTGTGGCTTTTCCACTTGCAGTGATTAATGACTTCAGTTCAAGCTTCCTCTAACAATCTCCACTGGCTTTGGCAATGAATGTGCCTGGGCACATGGCTGTAGCATTTGTGATATCTTACATCTGTTTCATATTTCAACTCATTTAAAGTCTGTTATGAACTGGTGCTGGATTTAAGTGTGCTTGCTATCAAAAGCTAAATGTAATGAATTAGAGGTTGGCCGAATTTGCAGTACTTTTCATTAACAAACAGCTTGTCTAACCAGGTCTTACATCATGTCTCTGCAAGGGTAATGTTATGTATGATTTTATACTTCAAATATAATGTCAGAGCGCATAGAAAACACCACCTTTCCTGCAGCTGGAAGGAATTAGAGTAAAAATTGCATGACAAAAACTACTTGGATGAATAGAAGAAAGATGGAAAAACTTCAAACTTCTATTTTATACCTGCCTCAGCCCTTTCTCTAAGCAGTTGTGATCATATAAAGGCTGCCTTCTCATTGCTGCATTTACACCAGACCATTCTAATGCTGTGTGTTGGTTTCCATTTAGATGTTACCTGAAAATATTTAAATACCCTGAAGTATTACAGCCACATTTACATCCTTTACAGTCACTGGATGTCATGGACTCTGAAGAGATATGTGTTTGCAGGCAGAGCTCTAGCAGCTCTATTCATTAATCTCCTGACAGCTAATGGAAAGCAGGAGAGATTTTGCTGGTGTTTGAAGTGTTCTAGTTGCTATGAACAGTGGTGACACATTGGGGAGGGGGAGTTAGGTGACACTATCTTCTTTCAGTCAGCCCTTCTGATAGCTGCTTTGCTTTGTTATTTGTTTTTTCCCCAGGTTAATGCTGTCTTTCTCAGTGTCAGCTCCAGCAGTTCCAAGTATGCAGAGGATTGAAAATGTTCTCAGGATCATGGCACCTTTATTCTGCATGCTTTTTTTTTTTTTTTTTCCCTTCGGTGGGGGGAAGCTCTAAGCAGCAGCAAAGTTACTGGAGTTGTTCTGAAAAGAGATTTTGCATCCCTGCATATCCAAGATAATCACAAAATTGGGTTTTAGTAGAAGGATTTAAATAAAATTATAGGGATTTAATAGGCCTCTAGGAAACCTAATGCTTATCAGAATTATGGTGATTGGATGAATTACTATTTATGCAGGTAAAGCCTAATCAGGGTTTTTTTTCTCCCTGCAGTTCTTCCCATACATCCTTCTGCTTGTTGCTATCCTTCTGTATCTACCATGTTTGTTCTGGCGCTTCACTGCAGCACCTCACCTTTCCTCAGACCTGAAATTTATTATGGAAGAACTTGACAAAGCCTATAACAGAGCAATCAAAGCTGCTAACAGCATTCGAAGTGGAGACCCCAGGGACCCTACTGACTTGATTCCAACTGCTAATGAGAACTTGACACAGAGGTAAGATGCTGGGGCTTGGCTTTCTCTGCCCTTTTCTTCAAGTTTGTAACATGTGTGACGTCTGTACTCACTTAGAAATTCATTGCAAAGGTTTGAATGGTGACCTGACACAATTTTAAGTCTGGTTAAAAAGAAGAATAGCTCTGAAATTATTACTTTGGTACTTGGAGCTGGAACTTACCATTTTCTTTTTTCAAAGAAAACATGTAATAAGCTCTTCAGGTTCCTTATTACCTGAGATGTTCTGATTTCTTTAGTTGCAATAGGTGTTAAGTAGTTTTACCCACCACAGTGTAAGAAGAAATACTTCAGTCCTCAGTTCTCAATGTTCTTGAAGTCGCTTGCACACTGTCAAGTTACTTGTCATCTCCTCTTCTTTAAGATATAGGTCTGCAAAACTTCTGATCAAAAAAAAGATTAAAAAACCTAAACATCCAAACCCACAAAAGCAACCCCCTCACCTTCAGATCAAGTTTGTGCACTGTTCCAACCAGATCCAGTTCCTACTTCCTTCTAGGTCAGGGTAACAGTTTCTCTCTGTATGTGAGGGTACAAGTAGTGCAGTGGGACTTGGGTCTCTTCTTTGAAATACAGAGATAGTTTTCTTGACAAGTAAAAAAACTTCTAGTGTTCTGTTACTGAACAAGTGCTTGGAGAGTCTGCTTTTCCATGTGAGTTTGCTTACTGCACCTGTTCTGTACTTGAACAAAAATATTTTGTTGCCATGAAAGCTATACTTTTTTTCCATTTTCCAGCGTTTGAACTTTTTGTTTCTTAAGCAACTTTTCTGTATTAGAGTGTTGATATTTTTCATTTATCTGCTATTCTATTAGTTTTCTATTGACTTCAATAAAACTACCCTTGATTTACCTCAATAGGAGGATGTGAACATGTTGGAGTAGTTCTGAAGAAAGTTTATCAAGATGATTGGAGGCATGGAACACCTCTCCTGCAGATACAGGCTGGGAAAGCTAGGGTTGTTCAGCCTGAAGAAGAGAAGGATCCAGGGAGACCTTAAAGCACCTTCCAGTACCTAAAAGAGATTTACAAAAATACTGGAGAGGGGGGTTTTAAGAGGGGCACGTAGTGACAGGACAAGGAGGAATGGCTTTAAATGGAAAGAAAGTTGGTTTAGATTAGGCATCAGGAAAAAATTCTTCCCTGTGGGGATGGTGAGGCTAGCACAGGTTGCCCAGGGAAATTGTGGATGCCCCATCTCTCAAAGTGCTCAGGGCCAGGTTAGGTGAGGCTTTGAGCAGCATGGTCTACTGGAAGGTGTCCCTGTCCATGGCAGAGCACAGGAATTGATTTGTAACAGATGATGTTTAAAGAACCCTTCTAATGCAAACCATATTGTGATTCTATGATTTTAAGAAAGTTTCCAGTCTTTTATCTCTTTCATAATACTAGGTTTTGTTGATATTTGAGGTAGGTGAATACTGCAGCATCTGATCTATGTAATTTGATGGTTTTCTTCTCTCTTTTTCAGTTTGTGGGAAATATCTGAAAGCTACTTTAAATACCCAATTGTGGAGCAGTATCTGAAGACAAAAAAGAATTCCAAGTGCTTAATAATTAAATACATTACGTGCCGCTTGCTCACACTAGTAATTACTTTCATTGCATGTCTCTATCTGGGCTACTACATCAGTCTCTCCTCTTTGAGTGATGAGTTTCTCTGCACTATCAAAACTGGGATCCTAAAGAATGACACAACTGTTCCAGAAGTGGTTCAGTGCAAGCTTATTGCTGTTGGTGTCTTCAAGGTACTCAGCTATATTAACCTGATAGTCTATCTGCTGGTGATGCCCCTGGTGGTGTATGCAATGTTTGTTCCATGGAGGTGGAATTCAGGTGGAATTCTCAAAGTGTATGAAATCTTGCCAACTTTTGATGTTCTGAAACTTAAGTCGAACCATTTTGATGACTTAAGCCTTTACCTCCTCTTTCTTGAGGAAAATGTGAGTGAACTTAAATCATTTAAATGCCTTAAAGTGCTGGAGAACATTGCAGTTTCTGAGAAGTTTGATGTCATGCAGCTTTTGGTAAACCTTGGTACTATTAAGACTGATACCATAGATGGGAAGCCAGGGACCGCTGAGTTGGAGAAGCCTGAAGAAACAACTCCAGAAGAGCTGGAAAAAGGTGCAACAGAGTTGCAAGGTAAGCTGATCTAGATGTGTATTCTTACCAAAAACTTATTAATATATTCTGTAAGATAATGGACCTGCTTATTCCTTCTTATGCTGCCTGCTGTGTAAGTGCTATAACCTCAGAAGACTGTGGTAGTGTAAGTCTGTGGCACAGCTAAACCCTGAAGTGTTTGTTAGGCTGGTGGTCTTTGCTGACATCTCTGCTCTGGCACTAAGCTGTTTGAACTTTTAACTGCTTGAGACCCCCTGCACAGTAGGAGAGCTCTAGGGTAGGTTGTGCTTCAGGCAGCTCCAGTGAGAAAGCTGGTGGTTTCAGGACTTTTTTTCAGAAATAAGCTGCAAATTGTAGTAGCTGCTGCTTCTGCTTCTATTCAGGCTTTGGCAGAAGTCTTGGGTGAAGATAAAAATATGTGTGATGCTCAGAAATGCTGCTGGCAGAGGAACAGGAAATCACAAAAGAAGGGAAGTGGGACTGGGGTCAGTGAACATGCTCCTGTTCCTGCTTTCATAGAGAGCAAGGAAGATTGACTGCAAAGAGATTTTTATCAAGATGGTCCGACTCAGTCTGGATTGGTGCAAATTCTCTGGATATCCCATCAGTCTGTAGACAGGGTCAGCCTGAGCACTCACTCATGTAAGATACAGTCTAGGATTCTGTCCTAAAAAATGTGGCGTATCTTAATTGTGAAACCAGTTCCTTCCTCAAGTGCACAATCAGAGAAGCTAAATGTCCAGGGTGAGGTATAAACCAAAAATGATGATGCTTTAAAACATTTAGAAGCTTACCTGAGTACGTGAACACAATGCTGAGGTAAAGTTAAAGGGCTGTTTCAAAGGGAGGAAAATAATAAATCTATTTTCTCTTCAGAAAGCTATGCCCTATAATTAATAAAAAAGAAGCATTAGTACCCAGGGGTTAGCTGATCCTCTATACTTGGATCAAGCAGTTGTGGCAGGCTGAGATTTGGAGAAGTCAACTTAGACAACAGACAACAGGAGAATTCAGAACAAACAAACAATTATTTTTGAACCAGAGGAAGCCCTTTTGGCAGCCAGCTCTTGTGCAGCAGCTTGGAGTAATTCTGACAGCATATTGTTTTCCTCTCAAATCTGTCTGTTTTTGAAATGAAAGGTAGGTTTGGAAATAAAATACAAGAGACTAAGGTGGACATCTGGGCTCAAGGAGCTGAAAAAGTTAATAGAAAATGTGACTCATTTCTGTCTGAAAGCAGAATTTCTGAGATAGTTTTCATCTCACAAAAACACTTCAAAGATTTATTTTTGTCCAGGTCAAAACAAGCTCATGCTTGAAGCTCTGTTAGAATGCATTGCAGAAAGAAGCTGCTGTGTTTGTGACCACCTTGGGCTGGTGCAGCCCTTTTCCTTCTGCCTGGGGACAGCTGCAGGTTCCGTCACCCATCAGCAAAGCTTCACGCACAGTTCATCATCTTTTCCTCTGTGCCTTGTGGTGTCAGCATGTTTTAATTAGGGGCTGTGTTAACAAACCCGTGGTGCATGCTGGCTCTGGGGGAGTGATGTGCAGGGCACATCCCTGGTGCTGGGTGTGGGGACAGAGGAGGCAGCACAGGACAGCCGGCAGTGCAGGGCATGGTGGCAGTTCCTCTGTGCACCAGAAGGTGTCCGGTGGTTTGATGGCCCTTCCTCCTCTAAAACTTTACCTTCTCTTCAGTTCTGACAGACCGTGATGCAAGTGGCAACGTGAACAAGAGAGAAGACAAGAGACTTCGCCAAAGACTTGTAGATTCTTCGTGCTGATGCTTCCCAGCTGCAGGAGCCAGGAGCCCGTTCTGTGGGAAGGCTCCTCCGCTGCCTCCGCTGCGCTCAGCGCAAGGTGCTGCTCCTGGAATGCGACGTTCTCAACGCCTGACAGTTCCCCAGAGGCCAAACTGGTTTACAGACTATTTGTTATGTAATAATCAGGAGTCACGTGCCTGAAAAAGCATGCTGTACACTTCCATTATTTATTAAAGAAGTCAAACCACACACAAGGAGGATCAAGAACAAAGCAATTCTGTCATGAGTAACAAGTGATGTGCATTGAATGCAGTTGAAGCTGGCAGCTGGACAGAGCTCGCTCCATGCTGGACAGGGATGGGAAACATAAACCCTGCAGGTAGCAAAAAGATATGGCCACATTGCATTCTGAAGTGTTGCTCTGCAGCAGTGGCCATTTCAGTGCTGGGGTTTAAGTAAGGTAACTTTGGGCTCTCTGACCTGGAGAAGGGGGGTTGGGGGTGGGGTTTTGTGACAAATCTGGTCAGTCTGTCCCAGATGGTGGCTGTCACTGGTACTGGCTGTGTCTTTATGGGAAAAATAGAGGTTACTCTGTTCAGGCTGAGATGTTTCGGTTAGTCATCCCAACATTCATGTCTGGGATTAAGTACTTGACACTGGTGGAAAAGAAACTACAAACAGTTTTAGTGTTAAGAAAGTACTGTAAATTTTAGGGATTTTGAATTTTCTATGAATTAATAAATTAATAATGTCTTAACACTTTTTGTACAAAATGATGATGTGTAAGCTAAGTGTTGTTTTAATTTCTATCCCTCAGTTGTTTTGGTCTTAATGTCTGACAAATCTGCCTTGGAGTTTTGGACTGAAGATCGGTGAAGTTGTTTCTATTTTTGTAAAGGTTTTTTGAAATTGTTTTGTAATGTTTTTATATGTAGAATTTTTCTCAACGTGTTGGTAGTATCAAATGCAGTATTAGTTGTGCTGTTTTCCAAACCACACTTGAGAAGACAAACTAACTTGTATTAAAGAAGCACCCAAATGCCTCAGCAAAGCCAAGCAGCCAGCAGCCAAGATGAAGTAGATGTAAATGCTATGAAAGGTTGTTCTCCCCCATACAAATTGTGACTATATTTTAGTTAAAGATGCTTAAGTGTATTGGAACAGACAAAATGAGGGGAAGTGTTTGTACATTGGTTTGTTATTGGACTGTTTGGAGAGAGTAGAATTAATGTTGTCCGCCCTGCCCAAGACCTCAACCTTCACTGAGTATTAAAATGACCTTTGTCTTGAAATACTAGATGCAAGGTGAGGTGGGTGAGGGGTGAAGCACCACAGTGGCAGTGTATATCTTTCACAAATGTGATATACTGGCTTATTCTTCTGTATTGTCCGTGTAAGTGAAATGACTTAACCTGTCACCTCTTCCAAGTTGGCTTTTTAAACAAAGGAGGGCTCCTTTTATAGCTAGGTAGGACTTCCAGTTTCCAGTTCCTTAGTGTCACCCACTTTTGTACTCTTGTCTGCTAGCATTCTGCATATGGTTGAGGACGAGGGGCAAACAGGAGTAATTGGTGTTACCATTTTTGCACAGAACTCTGTGTGCTGCAGCAGATTTCAGAGATTGTGCCCGTACTTGAATCCGGCAGCTGCTGTTGAACAAGTGGATCTGAAAGTGCTGCTGTGCTTCACTTCGAACGAGGATTACAAGAACTCTTCCGTTTCCTTATGGCTTTCAACTACGACAAGCCTTATTTTAAAGGTCTTTAAAGCCATAGTTTTATGCTACCTCTGCACAGGACAGCAGCACAGCTGCAATCCTAATGTCTCTTGCATTACCAGCATGAAGGAGGGCTTATGTTGGACACTGGTGGTCCACACTGCTGAATTTTACTGCCATACTTCTGCCACCAAACCTGCAATCCCTTTGACCTTTCCTAGGTTCTGTCTGGCTGTGCTGATGTGTTGCTGATGGTGCTTTATATGTAGGCAGAGCAGGTGCATATTGTGCATTGTATGTCTTGGACATGGAGCTATAGTGCAATACTGAGATTTTGTGATGTGGATGTGTTTGAACTGTTTGATGTAAGTAGAGTTCTCAGTCTTTAAAATTCACAGCTCCTGAAAGCCACATATGTTCACGTTTCATGTTGGATATGTACCTAACTTTTTCCTAATTCTCCTCTTAGAAATATGACTTGCTGCAGTGAATCTGTTGTTGTCTTCTAAAAGGTTTAATAAAATGCCTGTCAATTCTCCTTGGCTATTAAAATAAAATCAGTTTTGTGAACTACAACAGCAAAAGTGTCCAAAGGTTTCGGGAACAGTCACATGTTGCCATAGTACAAATACATGTGGTCATGCTAAACCCTGAGAAAACATTTTGGACAGTGGTTATAATTCTGCTCTTTTAAATTTTTTCTCATAAAATTGTCAGAGCAACATGGATTGGTTCAAAATCTGTTTAACCTTGAAAAACTGTTCAGAAAATGTCAGCACGTTATAAATCACATGTCCACTGTATAATTTACCATCTACAAATTGGCCATGGTCTCAGCACATACTTTTCAGCTGTATCTTCTTGTTTTAAGATGCGCTTCTGAACTGCTCAGCTCAGTTCTACTTGTGATTTAGTGACACTGCTCCTGCTGTGTTTTGTCATTTTCAAAAGATGGGCTGAATTCCAATTTAGGCCATATGGAAAAGAGTCCATCTTCAGCCTCTTCATCACCACACTCTTTCTAGAAACAGCAACATCCATCTGTCCTCTTTTAAATATTCCAGAAAGTAAAATGACAATGTTAAAGTTCAGGCTTGGTCTATGCCAATCCTTCTTGCCCATTCTCTCTCCACCACTTGGATATTAATAAACTTCTAAATGCAGGAGAGTTGCAACTACTTCCTCTGCACACTCTGTGCCTCACAGTGGCTCTTGTGAGGTTTAAAACTTGTGATTTAAACTGCAGAGAGCAAGTAAAAGTGTTTATTCCGTTAGCAGATGCTGTGCCTCTAAAAGCAGCTGTACCCCACTGTTTTTCTGCCTCTGAATGTTGTCACTTTTAGAATACGGATATATTTTATGTCCTGTTTTTATCCACATTGGGAAAATGTTTTAGTTGCAGCTTTGATGACTAGTTTAGTGCCTAAGCCTAGAACTCCGTTAACAAAGGATGTTCTGACTGTACGTTGTGAACAGAAAGACATGAGTGGTTTTCTGAAGGTGGAGGTGATAAAAGGGATTTAACCCCCAGTACAGGCACAGATGAGTCTGTCACAGAAGGGGGGAAGAATTAAAGCTGTGTCATGGGAATAAACTTTTCTAGAAATCATTTTTTGAGCACCACTTTGCACAGACCACATGAGAGTGGCACAAATGAAAACCTAGGTGTAGTTTAGGGGCAGTTTGTGTGTTTCTGTCATTCAGGCTGTGTGGCCAGAAGCTCATCCCAAGGTGAGTGTTTTCTCCATAATGGAATATTTGACTTAATATACTAAATTACTAGTGTAATGCAAAAAAGTAATTACTTCTAATAAACATTAAAAAAGCAGATTTCTGAAGTGACACAATGTAATGAGAATATTATGGATTTTTATCATTAAATATTCAAACATGTATTTGCTTCATGCCATGTTATCAGCCCTCCCCTGAAGGAGTGCAACAGAGAACTTGCACTGTCACATTATTTAATATTTTTAGTTCGTAAAATTTGCATCTTCTCTTTTGTTTCTCAAGATTCTTTGATGTGAGTAATCTCAAACTTTTTATAATCATTGAGATTAACCAAACACCTTCATGCAAACAACATTCCTGGCCTACTAATGAACTGCCCCCAAACCCCTTAAGTCAGATTCTCGCTTCCCCACAGAGTCCAGGGAAAGTGCTAGGTGCCTTTGAAAGCATTTGAATAGGTAAGCAGTCCAGGGATGAAAACAGCCTGGGCTCACTCTCCTTGTGCTAACTCTTAATTGCTTTAGCTCTTGTGCACTTACAAACTTCATGTATCTAAACCAACAGCAGTGAAATCTCTCCATCAGCAACAAAAGAACTGGGGGCTTTGTTTGCTTTTTCCCCTTTTATCTGAGCTCATTTGGGATGAGAGAAATAAGTACTGCTGCACAGCTCAGAACAAGGCATCTCTGCTGGGAATCTGGGCTGCAGGATGAGAAACAAAGCCTAAGGCTACTGTCTGCTTGTATTGGAATGTGTTTGCACTGCCCAACAGGAATGGCAGGGATAAAGCTCAAGGGTTTGGTCCTTGCTGTCCTCCTTGTTCAAGAGTCAGATCATTCCTGAGCCCTGTCTCAGGACTTCTTCAAGACAAATTCTGGGCAAATAGTTAGTTCCTAGAGCAGCTTCCAAAAATCACTAGGGATGAGACCATAACAATTTGATTATCACTACCCTACATGTCCCTCCAATACATCCCACCAAAGTTTTGTACCTTCAGAGGCTGATGATATGCTTTTAGAACGTCTGATAAATGCCCTTAGATTCATATTATTAAAGACTGGTGACCTCTGATAGACCTGTCACATCATAGTATTTTTAACTGAAAAAAAGCCTACAAGAAAATGTAATTAAGTCTTAAAATCCTCATATTCCTGTGACCTTAGGGGCTAAGAGTCAAGCACTGTGTACCACCACAGTGATCTGCTCTAGGTGGACCTAACCCTACATGCTGTGGAAATAAGTGGACACCTTAGAGCCAGGAATCATTTGTTAGACCTTCAGTTATTTAATTGGTGACCTGGTTTCATCTGGGATACAGTTACTTTTTCTTAGTAGCTGGCACAATGCTGTGTTTTGGACTCAGTATGAAAATAATATTGATAACACACTGATGTTTTGGTTATTGCTGATCAGTGCTTACCCTCAGCCAAGGACTTTTCAGTTTCCCACGCTCTGCCAAGGAGCAGGTGCACAAGAAGCTGGCAGGAGATATGGCCTGAACAGCTAACCCAAAGTGGCCAAAGGGATAATCCACACTGAGTTTATAAACTCTGGCAGATGGCCAGGAGGCACTGATTTGTTTTGTAAAGGCAATTTTTTTCCTGGTCAGGACATTGTGATGATGACTGGATTCACCACTGCCTCTCTAACTATCATTAAATGGCTTTGAGCCTAAGCCAAGAGGTGGGAAGTTTCATCACACCATGACTCGGAAATCCCTTCAAACTTGAAAGCCAGAGGACAGGCTATGGGGGACACTGTACGCAGAAACAAAAAAGGATGGGCCAAAGAATGTCCCCGTTTCTTTAATGCCAGTCCAAACCTTTTCCCAGGGCCACTGCGCCACCACCAGGAACGAGCAGGGGCTGCCCTTCTGTTGAGCTGTGCAGGATGGGGAGAGCAGAGGATCCCATCCTCACTCCCCTTCGTGGCACAAGGAAGATCAGGAATAAGAGAGCAAGCCATCAGCTACCAGCACTGCACACCGAGGCTGTGGGAAGGCACGGCCCTCCCAGCCAAGCCTCCGAGGGCTGGTAGGTGCTGTTGGTGCCTCCGCGGGTGCAGAGGGTTCACTGCCCGGTGGTTTCGACACAAGGCTGGCAGACTGTCGGCAGGGACCCGGCTGCACTCTCACCAGCACTCCAGAGCTTCATGAATAAGGCAGATGTGAATAATAGTTATTCTCAGTCTCCTGGGAAACTGCTATTCTAAAGCTCTCTGTGTGTCCATGTGCAGTTTCTAGGTCAGGCTGTTCAGAGAACTAAGAGGTCCCTGGAGCTCTTGAAACAACTCAGAGCACACACGGGTCACAGCCCAGTGCTGCGCAGATATATCTGTTCACAGCCAAGAACTGCGCAGCTCCATCCAGCTGTTGCTAAGCCCAGCATAAGCTCCCTACTCAGGAGCTTCAGTGCACAATTGTAGCCTGAAATTTGGAACAAGTAGACAAGTCTGTAGCTGGCAATGATGTCATGGTCTTGTAGAGTGATCTATAATGACTTCTATGCAGTTCACATCCAGACTGTCTTAATCGGGATCTACCCAAACTGCATCAAAATACATCTTGAAGTTTCAGATTCCATATGCAAATATTTAAGACTCCCCATAAGAAAATATCCTGAGTTGGAAGGGACCCATCAGCATCATTCTGGCCCTACACAGGACACTCCAAGAATTACACCCTGTGCCTGATAGTGTTGTCCAAATGCTCCTTAAACTGTGTCAGGCTTGGTACTGTGACCACTTCCCTGGGGAACCTGTTCCAGTGCCCAGGGAACCGCCCTGTGGGTGAGGAACCTTTTCCTGATATCCAGCCTAAACTCTCCCGGACTCAGCTTCAGGCCATTCCCTCATGTCCTGTCACTGGTCACCAGAGAGAAGAGAAGTGCCTGCCAGAGATAAAAAACATGTTTTAACAGCTAGTCGTGGCTAGTTAATATAGTCATTAAAGAAATTAGAGGTTTATGCTTCTCAGAAAACTGCGATTTTGAAGTCTATGGAATCTCCCAGCACTTCTTCTATAAGAAGGGTGGAAGTAAATAAAGATAGCTTGGAGATGGTGTCTGATATCCTTTGAAAATGCCAGAGAAACAATGGAATTATTATTCCTGAAATTACCTTTTCACCTCCATCAGCTGAGAGGAGAAATTCATCCCACACTGGACAGGAGAAAAGACAGGCTGCCCTGTAGTCAGAAACAATACCAACCAAAGCTCAGGTTCCTTTCTTCTGGAAAAGGAGAAATTTGTCATCTTTTCTTTGCGTGATCTCAGCCTGCTTCGAAGAAATGTCCTCCTTTTATGTGTAAAAGCAAGAAGTGGTTTCAAGGATTTGTTTTTCCCTGAGCACTATTCAGAATAGCACAAGCTGCAAAGCATATCATGGCACTGTCTTTGTTCCCTTGCAAGGTGTCTGCATCATTCTACACAGAGAAAATGAATAAAACACTAGGAATGTTTTTAGAAACTGAGAATTAATATTCATTAATTCCTAGAACTTGTAAGTTAATTTTCTTAGGCCTGTTACAATATTTTTCTAGGAAAGAGAAAAAAAAGAAAGCATTTCAATACAAATCACAGTTCAACTTTTGAGTAGAAAAACCCAAAACACTCTAAACCATAGATGTTGTAGAGCCAACCACTCAAAGTTTTGGAGATGCCAACATTAACTTAACCTTTGTAACATTAACTGAGTTCCTTTATTCATGTGCCAGCATTCTCTAAATGCAGTTAATTTTCCCACAAAACAACTGTTCTTGGGCTATGCAAATCTCCTGCAATGAACAGCTGTTCAGTGGCTTGTGCAACACCTCCCAAATTCAAAAGATATCAAAAACTCCAGCTACAGCAGGCAAACACACACCAAATGGAAAATTAATCTCCACTCTGTATGCGTTGTGTCTCATTTCATCATTATTTTTCCTTCACACCCACCAAGATGGCATCTGAATGCAGTTTATGCACCAGTGGCTGTATTAGAATTTTAAAAGAACCCTCTGGTCTGCAAGAGAGGTGGGGTAGAATGAAAAAATGCCCATGAAGCCTGGATGCCCAAGTTAAATTGCCCAGAGTGTAATATTTTTGGAATACTTAGTATCATACTGCACTTGGTGTGTGCAGAGTACAAACTCCCAGTGATTTCAGCAGCACTGGTGAATGCCAAATGTCTGTCCAGAATCCCAAATCAGACATGAAGAAAATGAAAAGTAGCTAATGATTAGCTACACTGTACCACGTTAAGCACATTGTGGCACACACAGTGTTCGATAGACAGTTTCCAAGGACACCATTTCTAGGGCTTTAACCATGCCCCCCTCTTCCATGCTGTCCAAGTCTCTCTGAGACTTGTACCTCTGCTGGCCACCAGCCACCTGTTCATTCCTGGACAGGCTCCTGAAGGTCACTGTTCAGTCTGTCTCTTCTTTTCCTTTTATCCAGTCCATCCCTCCTGTTCCTTTGAATTAAATCAAACAGCTTCAACTTCTTCCATCCCCCTCTTGTGCCCAGATTCAGGATTGAGCAGAGAGTGGAGGACAAAGGTTTGTCACCCTGTGCAGGGGTGCAGGATCCAGAGCTGTAGCTGTAGGAGCCCTGCTCAGACCCACCAGCAGCATTTGAGTGGGAATTTGAGAATTTTGTCTACTGTAGTTACAGCAATATTCTTTATATACAGCAGGATGACAACTGTACCCAAAATGGTGAAGCTTTTTCCTCAGCTTCAGAAAGAACATCTTACTGAGGTACTCAGCATTCTCAGAGATTTATTTGCTAGTAAAGTGCTGGATTCTGCTGCCACTGGAGTGGGGAGCATGGTTCACAAGCTCTCCACAGTTGGGAAATTAGAATGGAATGGAATGGAATGGAATGGAATGGAATGGAATGGAATGGAATGGAATAGAATAGAATAGAATAGAATAG
>JBBMKD010000001.1:37202858-37231940 GCA_037834095.1 Argya squamiceps
TAGAATAGAATAGAATAGAATAGAATAGAATAGAATAGAATAGAATAGAATAGAATAGAATAGAATAGAATAGAATCACTCATTTGGAAGGGACCTACAATGATCATCCAGTTCGACTCCCTGAACAATTCAATTCAAGGCCAACAATTCAAGGTGTTACAAGTGTTGAGGGAGGAAATGGGACTTGGTGTAAGGGGTCAAAGAAGGCAGGAGGAGAGGACTGCAGATCAGTGATACACAATATTCTGACTCCAGAGGCCTTGATAAAGGGCAGTAAAATAGCACTGGATTCACAGTGAGACACTGGTAACTGCTTGTGCAAGGGTAGATTAGTTGCAAGGAGTGGTAGATATTTCAGTCTCTTTAAATACTGGAGGTGTGAAAACCCTGCACAAGGTTTAAAATTATTTCAGAATTGTAAGTTTATTACAGGACACTGAGAAAAACAGCTTCACCTTTTTTTTTCCCCATTTATAATAAGATTTTTCTCACTTCACTACTGAGTGCTGTAAGTTTTATGTGGAATGGGGGCAACCTGGTGTGATGTTCAAGCTAATTTCCACAGCACAAGGAGATATTGTTTTCTGTGCAATATAAGGTACAATTTTTGGAACACAATTTTTTTTTTGTTATTTAAACACATATTTTCTTCTGCTAAGAACATTAAGCTCTGAAATCTACTTCAGACCCTTGCAGTCATGAATTTTCTTAGCCACTCTGAATAGGACACATCTCAGCTATCCTTAAGTGCACCAAAATTTTACAATCACCAGAGGATATGTTGCAGACAAATGTTCCATTTTTATTACTTGCTATCAGAGATATCATCTCTTCTCTCAAACAAGTTCATTTATGAACTGATTCCAGAGAACTAACTTCTTAGTTGGAATGAAATCTACCAAATGTGTGAAGTGACAAGTACACAGGTGCTTTACAGGGTCGGAGAGCAACATTCAAAGGGAAGTTAAAAAGTCAAACTGTGTGATCCTTTAGCTGCAACTTGACAATGGAATTGGTTCTAGTCCGATTCCACAGTAGCACTTAATTATCCATTGTCCAACTGTGAATGGCATATCCAACTTTTTGTATGTTTTTTGGGTTTAGTTATCTATTTGAAGAAAAATCATCTACTTACTTGAAGAATAGGCATCCACTCTTCTACAAATCTAACTTAGAAAAAGTTCCTGTGATGTAAGAGACTCCTATTTATCAACGTCTATCATATCCTCCACTTCTCTAAGTGTATTTACACCAGAAAAAAAAAAAAGGAATAGATCTGTTCATTCCTTCTGAACAGGTCTTGACTTTTCAGACCCCAGTTGAGAAAAGATGCTTTCCTACCCAGTTGCTATCTCAGATAGCAATCTAAAGGTCTACATCTGAGCCATTTCCATGTTGCTATGAGGAGACTCAAGAAAGGGGAAGGGAGATCTGATGTGATGAGACTGTTGTTTAAGTACCAGCAAAACACACGCACAGTTCTACAAATTCATGCAGGTAACATCAACACATGCAGAAAATCCCATCCTGTGAGCCAGTCCAAAGTCACCTTGACAAAGACAGAAGTTCCTTCCTGGGAAGAGTTTACTTTCTCCCCTCTAGGGTCTCCACACCATTGTCATCTGCCTGCATCACACATGTAGCTCTTTCATTATGCCTCCTGCAGAACTTCCTTCTTGGTTTTATCACCCCTTGTGTGGCCAGGGCTCCACATCTTCCCACCATTTTAGCTCTTGCCAAATCTATGTGCAGTCCAAGGTCACTGTTTAGCTCACAGCTACTATTGGCTCAACTGCAGAGATGTCTGTCTTTCCTGACTGGATGGTGGAGGAGGGTGGAAAGACATGGGAGGCCTGCAACCTCTTGAAGTTGCCATTTTCTGCCCAAGCCAGTCGGTAGGCTGGGACTGTGGAGGGAAGCCTCTGTCCCGTGGGCCGGGGGGGTTTTCTGCACATGTTGAGCAAAGCCTTTAGCTCCGATCGGAAGCTGTCGTTGAGCCAGCAGTAGATGAAGGGGTTGTAGCAGGTGCTGCTCATTGCAAACCAGTGGAAGGCGAAGTACAGGGCATTGTTGGTGTGGATGGTCTGGCTGGAGAGGAGGACCACGTAGCAGTTCAAGGGGAACCAGCAAACTGCAAAGAGGATGACCACGAGCATCAGCATCTTGATGGTCTTCTTGTTCTTTTTGCGGAGGACAAAGTACTGCTCGGTGGTGACGTCCCCAATGACATTGCGCAGCCACAGCTTCTTTGCCACTGTCAGGTAGGCAGCAGAGATGATCAGAAGGGGCAGGACATAGAGCAAAATGAAGGTTGTTAAATCAAGGTACTTCCAGAAGAGGTCAGCAGGCTCAGGGAAATCTGGGAGACACAGGCACCGGGTGACATCCTCACTGCAAGTGGAGAGATGGGACAGGATGAGAGGCACATGTGGCCAGGCACGGCGGGATAAGAACATCAAAAACAAGGAGGCAGCTGGGAGAGGGCTCCTGCCACAGGGCCTGAAAACAAACACTGTGTTTATCTCACAAATGTCACAGCTGAGCAGAGCTCTGCTGTTCAAGGACCTGAGCCATGGAGCAGCCAGCGAGCAATGTGGTGATAATTTCTTATGGGCATTCATGACCTTATGATAATTTTATGAATTCCATCAATTACAAAATTTCCAGCTGCACATAAGCAGGTTTTATTTTCTGTCCTTTGGCAAATAGAAACACAGTCTCAGTACATATTAATGACCTTTCCCTCATTACAGCACTTTCCAAATACTAAGGCTCTTGACAGCTGAGGCAGATTTATCTACTTTCCTAGGGCTAGAGAGTAGATTTGAAACCTGTTGGATTTTAGTGGGTTTTTATTTGGTTTGTTGGTTGGGTTTTTTTATTTCCCATTTCTGGTCTGCTCAAATAGGTCAGATTGGTATATGGCACAAAATGCCAGTGTACAGAAGTAAAGGGTCTAGCCACATCCTCTAATTTCTTAGCCTGTTTCGTGTGATAAGTGGGACAGAATAAAGATAAAATATTTAAAAATAAAAAGGACAGGATATCAGACATTGCAAGAAGAATCACATGAAAATTGTAGTTTAGATCCATATTTGGCTGACTTTGACATATGCTCAAGGCTTTCAGTAGAATATACCAAAGTATGACTGCTCAGAGTTTGGCCTCCAGGGAGACTGTGGAGGAAAACAAAGCACATCCTTACCTGTATTCAAAGGTAAAGAGCTTTTGGTAGATAGCATGTGGTAGGGAAAAACAAGTTGCCATGATCCAGATTATAGAGATGTAGATAACTCCTTTTCCAGTAGATATGCGAGGTTTCAAGGGGTGCATTATAACCTGTGCAAAATAACCCAAAATTCATTTCTGGAAAAAATGTCTCTTTTTTTTTTTCATACAATCTTCCAGCCTTAAATCTATTACTTAATGTGGTAATTTAGCATGCAAGCATTACAGTGTTCACCCAGCTCCCAATGACTGCAAGCTGTACATGAAAACCTGAATTTTAACACCATGAAATATGGTTCAAATCACACCCTAGTCTAACCCTCAAATTTCAGTACTTTCATCTAGGTGGGAAAAACTGCATACCAGGAGGTGTTAACACATGTTCATTAGTGGGTTCAATTTCCTTAATGAAAAAAAACCAAAAACCAAACAAGCAAACAAACAAACAACCCCCCTAAAAATCCAACAACAACAAAAAAAACCCAAATAAAAACTCAGAGAGAGAGAGAGAGAAAGAGGAGAAAAATCTCAAACTCCTCAGTGTCAGTGACCCAAAGAACCAAAAGGTTTAAGCAGACCTCCATGGGAATGCTTCTGACAGCACATTTTCTGGAAACAATATTTCTAGCAGAAAATGGCAACTGTAAACAGTTTTGTGTGGTTGCTGGGTGACTCCGAGCTGATAATACTCAACTGTCCCCAGTTTTAAGCCCATTATCAACAGCTAGTCACAGCTCTGTTTGTGACAAACACCAGTGTGGTACAGTCAGATCTCCAGTATTCAGGGTAACAGGAGGTGGGACATTCCAGAACACCAGGAGATAGAGCTGCAAAAGATAGCTAGGATGTCCCTTACCACCCTGGTGCTAGACAAGCCACCCCAAGAGAGCTGTCCACATGACTTCCTGTCAGGATCTTGATCTTTCTCTTGTTTAAGAGGTACTGGATTATCTACTGCATAAAAGCTCCCTTTACTGAGCTGGAAGAGATAGCAAGGCAATGGATACCTCCCACCTTGCTGTGGGTTTGAAACAGTTCTGACAAGAACTGCCCCCCTACCCTGTTAGCTCCTCATGAATCTTATGGCACTCTGGGAGCTGAAAGGGAAAGGACATGGGATCATCCCTTCTCAGTTCATTTATCCCTCCCAAGCTTTCCATCTCTGCTTCAGAGAGGTCTCACCTGGTGCCTATCCACAGCAATGGCTGTAAGGGTCAAGGCAGAGACGTGGAGGGAGCAGTACTGTGCAAACCTACTGACATGGCACATCCCCTTCCCAAAGATCCAGGTACTGTTCACAAAACGAGCCTAAAAAAGAAGACCATTACTTTTGTGCACCCCACAACTGCTTATAGGTACACCTCCAGCACACAATTGCTTGTGCTGTGTAAAAGACACTTATAAAATAGCAGGTTCTTTGTATAATTGTGTAATTTTCTGGCTTCTGAACACTGAAAAGGTAGGTTAATGCTGCTCAGTGGCCTGGCAATATCCTCCAGAACAATACAGCAGCGCAGAACCAAAGATGTTTGTTCTGTTTTATTTACAGTGTGTCCTTCTGCAGCCTCACTATTTGAGTCAATATATTTGCTCTTCCTTTTAATCCCTCCTAATGGGATAGGGCTGACCTGCACATCTTATCTCACTTCAAGCAAACTATAGCTTTTCAAAACTATAGCTTTTCAGCTTGTTAAACGATGCTGGTGTTTATTGTTTGGAAGAGATTTATAGCATTGCTTTCAAAATACTTCAGAAAAAAGAAGGAAAAAAAATCAGATGCTACAAAGTCCTAAGCAATCACTGCAAGGTTATTGTTGCTCAAGTACTATCAGGACCACATTTAACAAATGGGTAATTTCTGATCTTCAACTAGATAACAGGAATCAGAGAAGAAAAATACGTGTAGAGTTTTTCAAAAGCAACTCCAATGGCTGCAATTTGGAGTGGACAGGTATCTGCAGAGCATCCACACACTGCCTATAGCAGTGTAAAGCAGGAAAAGCCACCAAAGGACACTTATGGCACTGTAGAGGCTCAGAGAAATTAACTTCAGTCCTGGGGTGGGTTGTGGTGGTGTATCCCCCCTCCTCCCAGGCTGCAACATGTCTGAGAAAGGCTGAGGTGCTCCCTTTCCCTCAGGGGTGGGGCGTCCCAGGCATCTCTTACCAGCGTGAAAGGTGTGTTGAGGAGGGTGATCATGATATCGGCTACAGCCAGGTTGACGATGAACAAGCTGGTGGCCGAGTGCACGCGCTTCGTCTTGACGACAACATGACAGACCAGGACATTGCCGAAGAGGGAGAAGACGATGATGAAGGAGTACGCCGCGATGAGCAGGGCTTTCACCGTGGTGCTCTGCGACTCCGCTCCGTACCGGCTCCTGTCCACAAAGCTCCGCCAGTCGGCCAGACTCTCATTATCCCAGGAAAAGAAACCCGACACGTTCGGGACTACAAAAGTCTTCTCCAGGCTCCCATTGAGGGGCAGCTTTCCTGGGGTCACAAAGGAGTTAACCAAGTCGGGGAGGGCGAGCCAGACAAAGCAGGATAACATCTCTGGAACACCGCTTTGCTCCCCCAGCTCTGGAAGAGCTCATTTGCGAGAGCAGAACCCGCTCCGTGCGCCGGGAGAGCCGCTCTCGCCTCGCTCAGCGCGGGCGCTGCAAACACGGCACACGAGCAGCAGGAGCGGGGAGATGCTCCTGCCTCCCGCAATGTGCTTCTCTCCCGCTCAGCTCGCCGCTACTTTTGCTCCTTCAGCCAGCTTTATACCCCCAGGCGAGCTCCGAGCGGGGATCTTCTGCAGTCATTGGGCTGCATGACACAATCTGTGTTCTGACGTGCTGCTTTTCCACGCAGTTGCGCTCCTGGGCGCTACTCCGAGGTAAGTACATCTGTGAGAAAGGCAAAACCACTCTCTTCAGATGTCAGGATCCGTTTTCTCTACCAGCAGTCCAGCCTAAACAAATTCCGTGCTGTTTATACACCAGCAGCGTGTGTGCCAGCTCTGCTCTCTCCCAGGACAGGTCAAATCCGAGCTGTTTTACAGGTCTGGCAGGCAAGTTTCAGCCTATTTCTTAGCATAATTTGGAATGGAATGGAATGGAATGGAATGGAATGGAATAGAATTAGAATAGAATAGAATAGAATAGAATAGAATAGAATAGAATAGAATAGAATAGAATAGAATAGAATAGAATTAGAGTAGAATAGATGAAGTGTAAATAACAAGGTGCCTTATTGTACTGAGAGTATTTTTCCAAAGACCTTCTTTTTTCTCAGAGAGTCATGGAATACTCATGTTTTCCTTTGGCAGGTATTTCCTCTCAGCCAAAGGAATGAAAAGAGTGATGTGAAACTGCTTTCTAGGGTTTGTAGAAACAGAGGTAGTTACAAAGATGTGATTATACAGGACAGAACTGTCCCAGCCCAGTGAGTCCAGTATCCAAAGCAAAAGGCAGCTGTATGCTAGTCCCAAGCACTGATGAGATGGCAGCATGTGTGTTCCCTCCGCCTTCCCCACAAAACACAGAAGGAAACAGAAAATCAGGACCAGGAGAACCAAACCCACAAACCTTACACAGAAAGATGTGCCACTTCCCAAGTGCACATCTACAGTGCTGCACCTCTGCTGAGGACAGATCTGCTGGGTGGTGTCAACTAACCTCAGCCAGAGCTGGTTTTATACATTTAACCACTACGAAAATGACCATTATCTGAAAAGCTTGTGTTATATAAGCTGGTCACTCACTGGGGAAAATAGTTCTTCCAAAAGATGTTTGTGACTGCCTCAGTGAATTGCTTAGGCTGTCTTCTCTTCACTGCTCCTCAGGAGCTAGACACAGTAAGACAAGCAGAATGGACAGCCCACAGTGCTACTCTGCACACTGCTGCCAGAGTGTTTCCTCCACAAAATTGTCCAATTTGAGCTCTTTAGGCAATTCACCTGTCTCAGAGAAAGCTTTCCAGTGAATCTGCTGGAGCTGCCAGTAGAAAGTAGGACAGAGCAGCATTCTTAAGACATTTGGGATGAGAACAGAGGGGGGTCACTGGCTTATGTCCCTCTGTTTGCTGTGCTGCTCCAGCAGCTCCCAAGGCCCCCTCCTTTCCAGCACTGCTGGCCAGTGCATAAGGGCATTCTGTCTCCTGCCACTCAAAAACCAGCTCTTATTGTTTTATATCTATTACATCCTGTTCTCCTGTACTATAATCTGTATTCCAGCAAAAATTATCAGTTCTGTTTATTTCTGCTCCTTGATCTAATTCCTAATTTCTAGCAAGGTACCCTTACATATGTAGCTAGAGCTGCCCTTGCCTTTGAAGACGAGGTGCATCCAGGAGAGCGGGTTATCTTCTCACCTCCTAAGCCAGGCTGCTGGTAGGATGGGCATCTCCCCCCAACTCAGCTCAAGACCACCCTCCTCTGAGCAACATTCTGTGTCTTGTGATCCAGAGGAGGTGGTCCAACCACGCACTGGGCAGGCACACCCAAAATACCCACAAAGGGTCATGGAACAGCCCAGTGGAAGCTCTCTGTGTCAGGGGTCTCCCATGTTGCTGGTGTGTCTTTCTCTGCTCCACACCACCTTTCAGATTTAGTTTGTATTTGAAATATGCTCCAGTAGGAGCTGTTTAAGCAGCTCACGTAAGTTTGGTTGTTACTAGAGAACAGGCTAGAGCAGATTTGGCAGCTTGGTCCCTGCTCCCGCCAACTTCATCCTTGTTCAACAACCCCCAGCACTCCAACAGTTAAACAAGCAGCTGCACAGGAATGTCAGGATTTGGCATGCCAAATGTGTTTTCTATAAAATGTACCTGTGAAATG
This sequence comes from Argya squamiceps, assembly GCA_037834095.1. Lineage (NCBI taxonomy): Eukaryota > Metazoa > Chordata > Aves > Passeriformes > Leiothrichidae > Argya > Argya squamiceps. Next base: position 37,210,911 of record JBBMKD010000001.1, read on the forward strand.
ATGCAATTTTTAAAGTGAAAAATAAAGTTTGAAATAAAGCTATATGGATGGACCATGAATTCAGTAATAAAAAAAGTCATCAAAAATACCTGTGCAAGAGTACTCTTAAAACATTATAACAAATTAGAAAATTTGTTGGCCTGGTGGGAATAAAAGATTTTAAGAAGAATATAAAAAAGTTTGGAAGCATTCAAAAAGAGGAATAATCCTTTTTTTCTTTTTAAATAAACAGCACAGTGTACTTTTCTCCCTGCTCCTGGGAACAATCTTTCACTACCATGGCTTTAATGAATTCTTGAGCTTTGCTAAAGTTTTGAGCTTCTCTGGGGCAGGGGAATTGAAGTTACATGGGTAGAAGTGATTTTTCAAGAACTATCCAGTGTGACCTCTGAGAAATGATGTTGATTTTTGGAGCATCCTATCCCTTTGTATAGCCAATCACACAAATGTTTAGGACAAGCATCTCTCTACAGTACAGTCTTTCTCCACAGAGCAGTTACATGTTTTCCCCTGAAGTGAAGACTGCTATGTTTATCTCCCATAGATAAAACACAAAGCCACTGTGCATTTGACAGCTGACTGAAAAAAAATTGTGAAAAGGGCAGAAGAGCTTTTGATACAATTCCTGTTATTCATCTACACTCAGTTAAAATCTTTTCCTAAGATGTGTGTAACATCAAAATACAGAGTCCTCTTTTGTACTTCTTGAATTACAGAACTGAATCCATTCCCACATACTATAATTTAATAACAGTGCAATACTGGGTTAAAGTTCTCTTGGTAGAGCTGAAATCATTTAAACATTTTACAGCTTCAATACTGAAAACTGTATTCTTGTGTATGACTAGGACTCTGAATTCAGAGTTTTCAACTGTATCCCACAGCAAATTCCAAGTACAGGTTCCACTGTGCTGAGACTGTGTCCATATTCATACCTGTAGACTACTATAAATTTACTTCTCTGCAACATCCAAACCAAAGAGATGGAGTTTTCTATAAAAGATATAACTGTCATTTTTATTATCATCCCAAAAAGGAAACAGTATCAGAGTTTTAGAAAGAACTTGCACTTTCAGGCAGTACTTTAGAATATGAGACCTTCTAGCCTAGTGCATCAAGCAACGTAACAGACATTGTACCAAATTTGGTGCTGCTGAAAAAAACCCAACAAACCCAAACCAACAGAAGTGAAAATGGAAGGTAAGCCATCATTTACAGAGAAATATCACATAGAGAAAGTCTTGCAAACTGCTTTCCATTTTCTTCACAAACTTCCACAGTCTCTCTTGCATAGTGAGCCAGAAATCACTTAGTTCTTCTTGATGTTGCAGGGCTCATGAATGGATCATCCTGCAATTTGCAGAGATACATATCACTGAAACTAGCAGGCATTCCAAGTCATAAAAAAGCAAAGTCACCTTTAGATTAAACTAGAAAGCCTGGCCAAATGATTCCATGTTTTCTGACAGACCTGGTTTTGTCAGTTTTGATATGAAAGAAGTAATTTACTGATTTAAAAGGCCATGTGACGTATGTGCAGAGAATAGTTTATGTCAGTATGACCAGAACAGCTACTTTGAAATAAGGAACAATCTCTATTTCAGTTGTAAATGAGCAGCACATACCTCAGTAAAATTATGTCTATGTACACATTGCACATCATAATTTACTGATATTTGTATGAATCAAAAATACTGTTTCTTTTTGCACATTCAAGCAAACATGTGTGGTTTTATTTCAGGTACAAGAAGAGATAGCACAGTGGGGAGAAGGAACAAGAGTGTAGTATTTTCTCTGAAGTGGGCATCATCTGACACTTAAGGATTCTGACCATGCACAACGGACTGTGAAAACAAACTGCACAGCGCTTGACAGAATACAGTGTCTTCTATTCAGTGCAAAACTGTGTAAAAAGTTCTACTTTTTTAATTGTGGAAGAAACTATTTCCTAGCAGTTCAAATATATACTGCAAGAACAGACATATTAGACCTGAAGACAGTATTTTAAATTTTTTTAGAAGTGTACTTAGATAATTTGCAAGAATAAAATGCCCTGGAAAACAGCCATTTCAAAATGAAAAAAATAATCTTCCTTTTTACAAGAATAAAATATATAACTAAAGGAAAAGATATAGCTAAGCACTAGAAGAGATTATAATTACTTTCTCTCCCAGGCAATTCTAGGTCCACATTTCAGTAATGACAATTCACTGATTAAAAAATGAAGGAAAAAAGGATTGCATATTTTTCTGAGGTCCCTTCTATTCTTATTTTTGATAATTATGCAGGTAGTCTAATCAAAGCTGGTTGCAATAATCTAGCCCTGTTAGTGAAAAAAAAAAAATCAATTTCACTATGAAATGCTTTACTCAAATAGCTGTAAAACAGTGAGCTATAGAAACTTACATGAAATAAAACGAAAAAATAATACTACATATACTATACCTCATCTGACTCAAAATCAACTCCTCTAGATGCTTGGCTTTGTGAGCCTCTTTTACTAAGTGAAGACATAGTTGGCAACCTTGAAACATACAAAGAGAAGACAAATGGCATCAGCATGTTCTCAGTCACCAGACACTCCAATAACTTCCCCTTTAACTTAGAGTTGGACCACCAATACACAAAGTAAAAATAAATAGACATAACAGTAATTAGAACAATACAAATTCTTAAAATAATATATTAATACTAAAGCTCTGATCAAGTTTACCTCAATCAGTAATCTAATTTTTTCTGTTATAGAAAGATAACCCATATAAGCAAGTAAAATTTTATATAAATTCTCTAAGCAGTGTTATGACTTTTCTAAAAATCTGGTAGTCAGTGAGATCCTTGGACTCTGCTGATTACCAGTCAGAAATAAGGCACACATTGCATTCATGAAGCAAACACTGACCTTTGATTTACTTTGGAAGAAGGAGGAACAAAAGAAGTATCTTCTGCATCAGAATCAGCATCTATAATATCCTGAAAAAAAGAAGTATAAAGTTTTTCCACAGAATTTATCCTTACAGAGAGAGTGCATAATGTGTCAGTACTGTAGCACAGAACCTCTGGAGTTTTTCCCAACTGTACTCCTATTTAGTTAGAATAATATACACCTGAAAGGGCTCCAGGCTAGAACTGCACAAATTTGCAAATAAAGCACAAGCTTATTCTTCACATCTCTGACCCTGCAAAACCCACCAAAACACTCATGCATATACACCTCCTATCCTAGACTACGGTCACAAATAAAACATGGCTTTTCTCAGACAAACACCATAACAAAAAGGGATACAAAAGGTCTAGATTAACATGTAGAAACTTAGTGGTGGAACTGATAGTTTGGGAATATCTGCTGATTCAGGCTAATGTTTTGACTGTGTATTTATTTTTGAAATTAATAGTAAAAGACAGCACAGCTTCACTCATACAACAAGGTGTTTACCTCAGAGTAAGACTGGAACGAATTTAAAGAGTGGTCTGTTTTTGAAGACCTAAAGGCTGGAATAAAACACATGCAACACTTTTAAATGCTCACACAATTAAATGCAAACATTATATAGTTCTTTTCATTTAAAATCTGCCTAGCATTTATTTCCACTGCGAAACACCCTGTGAAACAAACAAACAAACCAACCCAAAACATAAATTAAGTCTGTCAACCCAGGGATACAACATATAACCCTCTGTGCAGCTGCAGGTGCTTCCCAGTCTGGCTGAAAAACCACCAGTAAGGCTGGTTAAGGGGAGAGGAAAATACTGAAACTGTAACTGAAATTCCTGTACATCTAAAAGGTTAAATATGAATGCATCTGCTAAAATTAATTTCTCTGCAATATTTCAGGTTATTTGCTGACCAATTTAAAATTAAGGCGATTTGCTGATTAATTTAAAATTCAGTCTACCTTGGGGTATTTTGTGGGGGGTTTATGTATAGATGAGTGAGTGGTATTTTTTTCTTTAATTCTCAGATTACCTATGCTGTTTCCTCAGTGCCTTTCCTCTACAACAAGGAACAGCTACTCCCACATATGTAGGCAGCTTAAAGATAAGGTTTTCTTCCCTAAAAACTGGCATTTCCAAAACTTGCTACAATGTAATGCTAAATGGATTTGCATTAAAGCTTAATAAGTTGTAAGCATCAGTCAAATTTAACTTTATATCCTCTGAGGAATATTCTATCTAAAATGTTAAGTCACATTCTTTCTATGTTTATTCCTTAAGAAACTGCATTATGTAATATGTTCCCTATTTCCAGTTCTAGTCAGAAGTTCCTAACACATTCCATTTTACCCCATGACAGAAGAATATCACTTTTTTTTTCCTTTTCTTTTTCTCATCACTGTTAGTTATTCTATTTCATTAATGCTGAAAGAATCTCTCACAGCTGAAATGGACTAACAGATTAAAAGGCAATTAAAGCACTTCATCAGCAGAGCAGATTAGAGTAACAGACAGATCACAGGCCTACCATCCATTATAGACATATTCTTGCCAGGCAAAGATTTGTTGGATCTGCTGCCAGAAGCTGACTCTTGGCTAGTGGTTCCTGTAGAGATAACAAACAAAATGCAAATCTGTTCAACAGTTATTTTTTTTCCTCTTTAGTCTATCATTACTGAGTGGGAAGTCACTTGAAAAAATCTACAATCCTCTTTATTTCTCACTTCTCCTCCTTGAATTAAAGCCCTCCTTACATGCAGAAGAACTGATCTGGGTCAAGTATTCAAAGGTCCACAGACACAACCTCTGAACACACAGGGCTCTACTATGATGGGATCACAACAGTGTTGGAGCACAGGCCCACAGAACTTGTTTAAAAGCACTAATCAAATCAGACCCAGTATGACAGCCTTTGTTTCTTTCAAGTCAACCTCAGACATTTGGGCATATTGCTGAGACAACTCAAAGGAGTTGTTTATTTTTATATATATATATCTGTATATACAAACATAGTGAAAGGACATCTATAATGGAAGTACCACTACCACTGTAAAGTGTACAACCACACACAGACCAGGAGCTACTTAATGCTTTTTGCTTAAGAAACACTCCCCATTTTTTCAGTCCCTAGAAACATTAAAGTCTCTTGTAAATTACATCAGGATACAGGCAATCTGTACCTCTACTTTACAATGACCAAATGCTTTACCTTTAGCAGTGACAAAGGTCTATCCATGCACTTCATTGTCCAGACCTTCTCAATAATGCATATTTTAGGAGTACACTATGCTTCCACAGGTGGGAAGCATGATATTTTCCTTTTAATCACAGCAAAAAGTCATGACTTCAGCTTTGTAAGGCAGTCAATTGTATGTAATAGGATACCACAAGTATTTGAGAAGAGGTTTTTTTTTTCCAATAGGAGTTCTTAAGCAGCAAATTTCCACTTGATGGAAGCATCAAGAGAGTCACCTTTTAAAGAAAAAGAAGTCAGGAACTGCAGTACAAAGACTGCCAAGTTTTTCTTACCTCTTCCTCTTCGAGATGAACCTCTTGCTGTTGAATTCTGTCCTCTGGCACCTCTTGCCCTGCCTCTTGCCCGACCCCTTCCTCGGCTCAGCGTTGAAGAAAGGCCGTCACTTGGATTACCAGTGCCCACATCCATGGACTCTTCATCACTGGAGGCTGCAGACAGGACTTCATTCTCAGATCGGTTGGCTCTGGCCCTGATCATTGCCTGAAATGGAACAGTAATTACAGCAAAAAGAATCTTAAATCATGAAACATGCCATTGTTAAATCCTAGTCATGTAGAATAAATATATAACATAACTATAAATAAAAACATGCAATTCTAAACCAGTGAGGCTTAGAAGACACAAATCCAGTGTTATGGAAGGTGAGGGCATCTGTGAAAATACTTAGTTTATTTAATTAGGTGTGTACATATAAAGTAGTTAGCTAAGATCTGATAACAGAATGGAGGTCAGTAATGTGACACACTGTCAGTGAAGTTTGGTGAACAGTTCAGGTCATCCTGTGTCAGCTACATGTGTCTGCTCAGAGGAAGCACCCTATGGGCTCTGCTGACTTGAACTTTATTGATGAGAGTGGGTGCTTAAGACAACTAGCTCAGGTGATGATATCCCAGATTAGGAGAAATGAATCTCACCCCAGGTGCCCTTTATCTCAAAATTTCCTTCCAGTCCCACATAACTTGCAAAGACAAAGGAGCACCCACGCTATCAGTAGCTGGCATTTTTCTTAGGAAATACATATGCAATCAAAGTATGAGTATGTGGAAGATCTAAGATTTAAGATTGCTGATAAGGACACAGTACCTAAGGGTTTACCAATACTCCCCATTTGTTCCAGTAATACCACCCAATATAGTCCATCCACAAATCCACTGGTGATGAAATAACAAAGAGCTGAAGCTGAAAGACCTTTGTAAGTCACTTGCCTGGTATAACCTCAATTAAAAGCAAGAAATAATGAACATTCAGGTTCACAAATTTGTACAAGAAAAGAGACCTCAAAAGCCAAATTGAGCAGTAGCTTAGGTACATATTATCCTAACAAAGATTTAAAACAGACTTACTAAGCTTTGAAGGCTGACAGGCACTTTTGGCAAGGACAATGCTGAAGTATTACTGAAGCATTGCTAAATGACTGCATTTCTATGCAGAAGTCAGGACTCCATTTTTCAGCCTATGTTTAAAATTCAGAGTAATTACCTCACGGACTTCCTTATCTTCTTCTTCAGTGTTCTTTTTTCTACTCTCCCTGTATTTTCGCACCTGAACAAAAAAACCAGTTCCTGTCAAAATAACAGTTCATGTCATACAATAATCAAAATGCAGTAAGTGTGAAGCTTTAATCACTGAATCAGTAAGTCAAACTCATGTGAGAAGTGAAGAGTCCAAGAATAACTGAACACTTTGTTTAGGGCCCTTTCATGCTGTCCTATGGTTTAAGACTCTCACATTCTGTTAATAACTGGAGCTACATCACTGGGGAGTAAGAAAGCTTGGGACATGATGGAGACACTGTGTTTAAGAGAAGGAGAGAAATATCAATAACTGGAAAAAGAGGCAGAGATGAAGAACCAAGACAGAAAATAACTATAATGAGAAGACACAATGTTGCAGTACATGTACAACTAGGGAAGCTCAACTTGACAAATACGGGAAAAGGTATGAGGCATGAGAGAAAGAAGATATTAGTTCTGAAGACAAACAACAATAAAAAGACACCCTAAAGTGTCACAGAAAGCCTGCAGGCACTAACTGTTCATGGTCTCTCTCAACCCCTCATGAATTAAAGCAATCAGTAAGAAAACAAGTAGATGCAGCTTTCCTTCCTCACCAAATTATTCTTTAAATAGTGCACAGATAAGCTGCAGAACAACTTCTACAATGTTGAATATTACAGCTGAATACATGGGCCCATGTGGAAGCTCAGCAAGTTGACAAAAATGTCTTTCAAGGGTTGCTCAGTACACATAAACCAGGCCTGTCTCTGGGAAGTCCTGAGCTGCAGTTAGAAGCAGGTAGAGCACCTAAAGGACAAATTTCCTTTATGCTTGGCCTGTTCCTGTACTCTTTCCTAAGCCAATATGAAAAAGCTATGAAGAGATTATACCTACCATCTTTCTCACAATAGTGGTAAATAAGTAGGTCTACATGTATTAGACAGATTTTTTTTATGAACATGTGTGCAACCTAAACCCCATTTTCAGTACAATTTTTGAAATCATCTATTTGAAACTTCATCATAAGCTAATTATTCAATTATTAATTGCAGAAAATAACTAGAGCCAAGTGTTGCAGATGCTCCACACACAGGCAAATCTATTAAACCATGTTTGAGCACTGATTTTTCTATTGTTTTGACCTCTCTTGGGAAATCAGCATTAACAGAGCATTACCTCCTCATCTATTTTTTCTTCCTCTGCATCAGTGCGACGCTCCTTGAGAAACCTCTGTGTTTTTTCTAGTTGAAATTTCACCAGCTCTTCTATGGCATCTTTTTCCTCTTTGTCCACAAACTCTTGCACTGCTTCTCCCATTCCTCTTTCAGTTAGAAGTGAAAGCTGTACTTTCTTTAGAATTGGGGAAAATAATTTGTTAAGAAGCATCTGCCATTAGAGAAAGCAAGCAATATTCCAGCTCTCTTAGATAAATATTATATTAAGTTGGTTGCACAAACAGTAATGTGCACTGAATATTTAGATCAGAGAAAAGCACAGCAATAAGCAAACGTTACAACTCTCTTGCTACTAGCATGACACACCAACTTTACAAAGCATTTTTCAAACTAGTCAAAGCAAAAGGCTTTAGGACCAGTAAAGAAACTGCAATGCTAGTAATATCTAAAATAAAAACTTTCAGGAAATAATGCTGCCCAGAGGAATAAACTTTCTAGCTATTATAAAATAAAATGTTTAAATAAAATAACAAAGGAACATGACTTATGCTGCCCTAATACGGACAGCTAGCATGTTTCTCAGGTTAGGCAGGTTGATGTAATTTGAAGGATCTTCACCTCAAGAATTCTTGCTCTAAAGACTTCCTACAACTGAAATAGCTTCTGCAAGTCATGTTTGATCAGCTACATCAAGGATTTGTGCACCTGGATCACTGATAATTTTTGTATCTTTTAAATGTTACTGCACTAGTGTTGAGAAAGGGAAATATACTTAATTTAACAGCAGGGTGGGAAGAAAGCAAATTATAAGGGGTTTGTGTTCCTTCTCCCTGCTCTGCTTTAAATAAAATGTGGAAGTGCACTACATCTGAGGACACAAATATACTGCAAAGTAACAAGTGACTCTAAGTCAGCTGGTAATAGTAAATGCTACAGTCTCACACGGTAGCCCTAGAATAAAGCAAGGTAGCTCTTCTCTCACAGGCTGCCTCAAGTACATGACACATGACAGGGGCACACACTGCAAGTTCACAGGAAGAGCTGTCATGCTCTCAAACCAGTGTGTGTTCACACACCTACACAACATACACACAGCAGTTACTTACTCATCTAAGACACACACTTCATGTGGTAATTTTCAGACAGTTTTATGGGAAATAAATTCACTTCTTGGTGAATGTCAGAGCCTTTTCAGGGCTTCCATTAAGAAAAAAAAAATCATATGACATTAAAAAGGGAAATTATAAAAGGTAGAAAAATACCTTCTCTGCTGTCTGGAAATACTGCTTTACAAGATCTTCCACCCTCAGTGTTGTTCCTTCAGCAGGTCTGCTAACCAATTTTCCAAAATTAAGATCAATGCCTAGAACAGAAAAGCACAGTGGCATCATCCACATTTACAGCTTTTAATTTTTACTATCCCACTGACAGTAGCAGGAAAAAAGGTTAATTGCAAGCCTCCTAAGAATTGTGGTCTCTTTTAGATGTAAAGCTTTTTCTTCTTTTTAGAGTCTATTCATTGGAAACATGGAGAAACATAATAATTGTGCAGACAACTCCACCTCTAGGAAATAAAAAGAGTTCTGAGTAACATGTCTGGAATTTTGTATTGAACACTGTGTTCTGAAGGTTATTATAACTGAACTCTAGAAGATCACAAATGGAAGAAAATCATAGGAATCATCAAACTACAAAAGTTTTTTTAAGTAGCCCATTTACTAGTAAAGAGATTTTCCTCCACAGCTCACTGACTGATTTTCATTAGAAAAATGCTCATAGCTCACCCTCCTTCTCAGGCAGCCATGCAGGAATGGCAGAAGGATGAGAGGGAGGGATAGTCATCCTAGGTTAGCACATACCACACAAATAACATGAAGTGCCTATAGTCTGCTTTAGACTATAGACTGAATTCCTGAAGTTTTAACATCACCTGTACTGAACCACAATGTGTACATTTAATGAAAACTTTGAGTGTTTCATTAGCCACTTCCCTTGTATTAGAGGCTGTATACTAAAGCAATGCAAAAGCCATAGCAGAACTTTCATACTCCCTTCCTGAAGCTGACATGTCCATTAAGTAGAAAAAGTAAATTAGTGAAACATGATGGCAGATGTGGTAGTTACTGTGTATTCTGAAAATGTTAATGAGATGACACAACTATAAAAAAGGAAACCAATGCAAAATAACCAAGATCAATATGGTATAATTTTAAAAACACCTCACTAAAGCAGCTTTTATTCGTGAAACAATGTTTTGAACCTCATAGAACTGATAGTATTCATTAAAACTGTCACTGGAACTGGACAATGCATTTACAATGCACTAATGCAAACCAGTAAGAGTTATTTAGCACACTGTGTTCCTGTACAAGCTGAATCTTCATTTGTTATGTTCCTGTACAAGCTGAATCTTCATTAACAACTATTTCAAATCCAGTGTTTGGACTACATCTATTAACCATTTATTAAAAATTCTAGGCAACCGTGAGAAATGCTGCAATAGTAACAGCTATTATTGGTCTGGACCAAATATTTGAACAGAAACATACCCAGAAGACACAAGTCAAGAGCATGTCATCCACATGATTAATTAGGGCAAACAAAATACTATCCTACACTTGGACCTTTTTTAAAAGATATATGATCATCTCTTAAGCCCATACCCTTCATTACCATTTTAGGTATGAACAAATGAACTACTACAAAATAAAATTAAAGGGAAGAAGCACTATACACATCTCTTTCTCTTCAGAGTATTCAAACCTAACTGTCTTATTCTAGGAAGTCTCAGGAGTGAGCCACTTAATGCCTTTATGGTAATTATCACAGAACCAGAGAGTAATTCAGTCTGGCATGGGGCTATATGTATGGCAACTCAATAAGGCCTGAGGCCAAAGGAAAATGAAACTGTTTATGAGTAACTGTCAGCGGATGCCGTGCTGAATATCAGAAATTTGGACAAACCCAGAAACAGAAAAGAAATAATTGTGCAATATATACACTTAAGTAAGACAATGCATCTTTACTCCTCCTATAACACATTAGATGGTGGACACCAAGTCTTTGCAAGTGCTGAGCAACCAAATACAGACAGATGAATGAAAACAAAGGCAAGCCAATGATTCCTTCTTTCATAATCACCTTTTTTCTCCTTTTGTTCACGATGCCTGAAGAAGTGTATGATGTCTTTTGGGTTAGCCACCCTATGCATGTACTTCTGGCTGAAACGATGGACACTGAAGGGTTCAAAGCCACCTGCATAATCAACCTAAGTGAGGAAAGGACAAATTTAAATATGAAACAAACAGAAACAAAGAAGTCACACAATTCAAAACAAATCTGTTATGCTTCAAAGGAAAAAATTAATAGTAAGAAATAAGTCAACCTAAAATTAATGCCTTACTATGCAGAAAAGTTAATGGCTAATAACAGCTAATAATAACATTAACAGAATAGCTAATAATAGCTCATATTTATAATTTGTTCTTAATTTGTTTCATTTACTAGCCTTCACAACAGCTTCCAATTGGGTTAGGAATGCACACAGGATAGTATGACCTAAAAAAACTGCACAGTAGATAGCCACTTTTGATGCCCCAACTCAGAACAGCAGTGAAGTACATTTATGACCAATCTCACACTTTACCTTAAACTACTGGTTACACAGGTAAACAGAAGTATGGTAGGTAATTTATATTTGCCTGTACACAAAAAATGTATGTATTATGTAATTTATATTTGCAAAAAAACGTATGTGTTATGTGTTTACATACTAATATATACAAAAAGCATGACTTTTGCTTTGAAACTTTTCACAGTGACCTTTAAAAACAAAGCAATCCAAGCTGAAAAATTTCTTACTCTTAATCTTATGATTGGCTTCTCTGGCTGGCGGGGATTTCCCAAGCGTTCTCTTTCTGCAGTGTCCAGCATCAATTCCACCTGTGAAGGAGAATTATAAATTCAGTTCCACTTTATTCTCTTACAGATGCCTCAACATTTGAAGTATACCTTAAAATATATCCAGTTGCCAGGAATCATTATAGAATGTGCTCTAATTCCTGAACACACATGTACCAGTATGCACCCAAAAGCCATTAAGAATGGCTGAGAAAAACATGACAATGAAAGGCTTATCCTCCAGATACAATGTAGTCCAGCAGTATCTACACCACTGATCTCTCATATTTTATAGCCACTATGCTTTGCTAAATTTCTAGTTCCAGGGAAAAGCAGAAAGAGTCATATAAATCTAAGAACTAAGCAATCAATAAACTTGCTTGGTTTCTTCTGCCACTTCAGATTGCATGGCTGAGCTCTCAGGGTTTAGGTCAATGTATTTATACTGGTTCTAAAGTGCACAAACAACACTGCCCCAGTCTTAGGTGCAAGCTTTTGCAAAAAGATGATATGGGTGCCCAACAAGCAGTTCCAGCTTACTTTAACAGGTCATCCCAATCAAGGAATCTGGAAGCCAAGGCTGCAGAGTGAATGTCATGGAATTAACTTCCCATGGAAACACTTTCTGTCTTAATATGGGGCAAAACACAAGATTTCTCATCTTCCAGTCTCAAAACCAGTCACATATCCCATCCCCTATCCATACACTGTTATCCATAAACTGTTAGCATCACAAGTTACCTTTTCCATGCAGAATGCCTGTATTGCCTGAGTAACATTAGGATTGTCAGGATTAAAAAGATCTGGATGATCAGCTAGAACAATATCCTCTATATGGAAAGTTCGCACTGTCTCTAGGGCAATCTTCTCCATTTTCATTTTTTTCCCTTTAACATGCAGCAAACCAATGTGTCTAGAAGGAGAAAGGTAACTTACTAAAAGATAAACTTAAGAGAACTATGGTATAAAGATCTGTTTTCAAATTAATGCTTACTTTTCAGGGACAAAATTTCAAAAGCTATAGGAAGATCTGTACTTCAGGGTTGGCCCTGCAAAACTTCCATTTTATTATATTTAGACTGTGCTTGTTCCATACACAAGCACCTGCACTCAGTTCCTTGTATTCCAATTTATCAGTATGTAACTCCTCTTAGCTAAGTTCCATTTGCTTCAGATGTTAGATTAAATTGTAAGAAAAGCAAAAGTTACACCAGGTACTCATTCCATCTACTTTGCTTATTATGTCACACTCTGAAGCTAATCCACACAGTAATACAAGCCTTTTCATACTGGATACAAGTATTTTTCTGTTCTCAACAGAACACCTGAGACATGTACCACAAGGGATAAAGAAGAACAAAAAGAAAAGCTGACGCACTTCTTCACGGCTTCTCCAGGGGACAGAGATGTCACCACTGAACTTCCTGGCTGAGAAACGTAGAAACGTTGCTGTTCATTTTGGGATGGAGCTATTTTGCACTCATGTTCATGACCCCACACAACGAGATTAATAAAGTCATCTAAAAACTGCTCTGGGATGTAGTTGGTAGCTCCATGTCTGCTCCTGTTCAAGAGAAGAGAAGAATAATGGATGAGCAAGAGGAGAATGAAGGAGAAAAACATCAGTGTGATTTAAAATGATACAAGAACTCCAGCAATAATATCAGACATATCAGGTCTTCTTCATGTTTATTCCTTTCACAGTTGTTTAGGGCAACTCACATAGCTCACTTTTTTACATAGCTCACTGTTTTCTGCTCCCCTCCTTTTATTTGGATCTCCCTTTTATTCTTACCTAGCTTGTAAGACTTCTTTTTTCTATATGAATGCTTTTATAGCATCTCATGGCAATCAGATTTTGTTGTTTTTTGTTTTTAAATGGTGGGGCAAAACCCACTGAATTAAACAGATATGGGACACACCATCCCCAATCCTTCTCTGGAAGACAAGGGAGATGAGGGAGTGAGTTCCTTCAGTCTACAGGACAGGAATCAGTACATAGGGTAATAACAGCTATATTTGTTTACATCTGCCTCACCATTATTTGAGGATTGCCCTCTTCTTCAGGAAAAAACAGAAGAAAGTATTTGGAAAAGAACTCTGCCTGTTCCTACTACCACTGCTGGAGAAGCCTGTAGGCAGACAGAACATGTTACCTATCTGTAAAGCACAGCAGTGCAAGGCAACACAGGGTAATTGTTCAACTATGGTTCAAACAAGGACAGAAAATACAATAAGAAGTTTGGTATTCTCCTAGCTCTAACAAGCAGAAAGGACTTAATTATATGCATATTACATTACAAACCTTCTACTGCCTCAGTCTATAAAGGCTTGGGAAGATATTGCCCAACTCCCTTAGCTCATTTATTTCAAACCTTTTCCCTTACAGTTCTTCTCCAAAAAGAGCTGTAAAACAATGTTTTCACTTGTAAAAATCTTAAGAAGCCAGCTACTCACAATAATCATGAACTAAAACAGCTAGCTTGCTCACCTATCCTTTTCCAGGCAGTTTAATGAAGTAACACAGTAATTTGCTGTAATTCATTCAGTACTGTTACCTATTTTGATGAATCACAAACAAGTTAAACCAACTCTCTTCATCTTCTTTTGGTCTCAGCATGGTCACTTGCTTATTGACAAACATACGATACAACCTCTCATCTGGAATAGCTCCTGAAGTGGACAAATGAAAAAGAAAAAAAATTTTGTGTGGTAAATAAGTCTGTATTTCATAGCATTTTCTAGCAATTCTATTTAAAAAAGCATGAGGAACAAAAATACAGCAGCCTTCCAGTACCCAAAGTGAGCTTACAAGAAAGTTGGAGAGGAACTTTTCAGAAGGGAAAGCAGTGATAGGACAGGGGAATGGCTTTAAACTGAAAGAGGACAGATTGAGGTTGGATATTATGATGAAGTTCTTTACTGTAAGGGTCGTGAGGCACTGGAACAGCTTGCCCAAGAAAGGTGTGCATGCCCCATCCCTGGATGTCACTGATTATTTCCTTGATGCTTTTAACTAGGAAAAAAAACAAACCCAAATCCTTAGCCAGGCTCATGATAGATACCAACAAATCCCATATGGAGTGCTCATATTTTGTATAAGAACAAATCCTCTCTGAATCAGAGAAAGTCAAGAAGATATAAATAATTCTGGCACAAACACAAAGAAACACATCATGAACGTCTTCATGCAGCAACACTGGTACTTTGGAAAGTTGTTGCATTTCCCAGTAGCAACTTTGGCATTGAAAACTTTTATATTTTGATATTAGAATATTCCACTTACTACAAACCTTTCAAACATCTAGCAAGCTTTCAAAGTATCTCATTAAATGCACGAAATCATGGCCAACTAGGACTTAATTCAGAGCTATAAAAGTTGCTAGGAATTAAGAGTTTAAGCACTCATGACTGGATAAAAAATAAGAAATACGAAAAAACAAGATCTCAATAGTTAACTTCTCTAGACAGAAAGCAGTCAAAAATAACCATTCTAAGTAAGAGTAAGAGTAGAG
Organism: Argya squamiceps; assembly: GCA_037834095.1. NCBI lineage: Eukaryota > Metazoa > Chordata > Aves > Passeriformes > Leiothrichidae > Argya > Argya squamiceps. Next base: position 37,226,185 of record JBBMKD010000001.1, read on the forward strand.
AGGAATTCAGTGAAGAAACTACAAAGGAACAAACCTGAAGTTGAAAACTTATAGAACCACTTTAAAGTATGAAACTCTTAAGTTTCTTTAAAGAAACTGAGATTAACCATGGCCAATGTTACTTATGAACCACTTCAGACAGACACATAAGATATTAGACTTCTGCTCAGACAGCTTAAGTTTTTAAATATAACTAAAATGGGACATGAACATAAGCTGTTTAAGTTTTGCCTAAGTAGGATGAAATAATGTTAATACACAACAGAGGGAATTTAAGCATGTGAATGCCCTGACTTGATACACTGGCACTACGGTTAACTTAAGCAGGGTTCATTTAACACCAATAAAAGTACAAGAAACAAGTTCAGGAAAATTTATCTAAATGAGCAAAAAAACCCCTTGTCAGCCAGTGACACAAAGCAGGAGGAAAAACCTGACACTGTCACAGAATTGATATGCTTTAATTTAGAATCACGTAGACCTTCATGTTTGTTGCAGCCTTTTATGTTTGTTCCAACTTTATTTAGACCTATTAAATTTCAGTAATACATGAACAGTCTAGTCACAGTCTGGCAGACAAATACTTACCCAAGCCATACAGAGCAATTTTTGTTCTGCCTTTACGCAATAAAATGGGACTAATATCTATTTTCTCCACGGAGGTTGAACGTCCAAAGTGATTCAGCAGTCCTGCACAGCTTAAAATATCTAATGCACACAGTGCATCTGCCTGCAACAAATATTAAGAAACAAATACAAAATTTTGAATAGAACATTGAGTGTTTTATGTCTAAATGAAAGTTTCAAAAGTAAGAGAGAATATATTTCCTTAAGTAATTTCTACAGTTGAAAAGCCCCATAACATATACTGGGGGTTTTCCTAGTACTCTAGAGGACATTCCTTACAAGTCATACTTCACTTGAACAATATGAAATTAAACATTAAATCATTCAGAAAAACAAAAATACAAAAAACCATTCAAACCAGCCAGTCTCTAAACTACTACAAAAATTATCTGGTTAAGGTAACTACCTTATAATAGGTTCAAAGTTAAACTGCTGCTAAAACACTCATCTCTATGATATACTGCTATTTGATACAAAATGCAAAATTATGAATTCATCACATGCATTTTAATGCTTTCTAAATTTCCTTTTCCTGCTTACTTTTAATAGCTCGTTTTTAAGCTACCATTTCACTATTGTTAGATTATCCTCCTTGCAAATGCATGATGCATATCAATTACATATGCACATATCAAAATATCAAAATTCTCCTTCTTTAAGAAAAAAGCTTTCAGTCTCCATAGACGGAATGTTTTAGAAACTTTCTGAAAGACTGCCACTTCTTGGCATGAAGTGATTCTGTTCTCAATGACAAAAACCTACATAAATTAAGAAATTAAACACAGTTCATATGGATCTCTTAAATTTTTTTTCATTTGCTTTAATGTCACACTTACACTTAACTTGTCACTTATTAAGAGAATTCCTAAAGATACACAAAATATTTACACAAAGAGTGGAGGAACTGACTAAAACTAGTGTGATCTCCCAGAACTGTATTTCTATACAAGTTTCTATTTCTATATATTTCTCAACAGTACAATAATGATAATAATTACCCCTGTGGGATCATCATGATTGCCATGAATACTAAAAACTGGGATAGAAATGTTGAGGTTTTCATCCTGATAATTTACCCAAGGAAACCTGAACAAAAAGAGAAAAAGAAGTTAAACTATATCTGCAAATTTGTGTATGATTCTCAATATTCTCTTCAAATTAACTTCATCACAAATAGATGTGGTACAAATCAGAATGAAGTGATTATGAATAAGCCTAAGCTTAAGCTTAAGCATAAGAAGATTCTTACTCATGGTCTGGAATGGCACTTTCCACAGGGAATAGGGTAGCAAAAGAAACCTATTTTTTAGAACAAGCCATGAAAAGAATTGTACAAAAGACTGTGTAGCAGTAGTGGATTAGGCTGTGCAATCATTGCTTACACACAAGGAACTCTGCTGGTTTTACCAAAACAACTCATGTGAATTGGTTTACTTGAATTGTACTTGCAAAACGGAAACTATACGTTACATAAATGTATCAAGAGTCACAGCACATTCAGAAGCTTTTCAAAATATTGTACACTTTCCTATACAGACTTAGATGGCAGGTGAAGTTATCCAGTAAACTGTCCCACACAGACAGGCCTAGAAATTCCAGGTTCCACTTGTGGAGGATATAAAATAAAAATCACAACACGCTCACCCAATACACAAACCAAGCCTCATATGATAATTTGTAGTAATATACTTACTTGCTGTAATGAAAATTAACTGCCTGATCACTCAAAATTTCAAACTGAACAGGACGATCACCCATGCAGTATTTTCTTAGTGACTCCAAACAAGAGTGTACTGTTTTTCTGGAGGGTTTGTTGTCGTGAAAAAGGTCCCCACCTAACAAAACAAAGTCCACCTGTATGTAACAAAAAGCTTGATTATTTTAATACAACATTTTGTGTTACCTTAAAAGACTTCTAAGCAAATTGTTTAAATTATTTCTTCTAGAGAGTTTCTTCTATGGAGTTTCCTGGAAATATACTTCTAGGTAAAAGGAGTGCATAGTAACAGAAACAATACTTAATTTCCTTATTTTAAAAAAGTAATTAAATTATTAATTAAAACAAAATCAAACCCAAAAAGGCCCATTTATGAAGAGCCATAGAAGAAAACAACTGATACTGGTAAAGAAAGGATTAGTGTACTATTGTAGTAAGGGTCTCCAAACTGGCTCCTGAACATTTTTTCACAGGGATGAAAAGCTACACTATCTTCTCAGTGCTGCACTACCTAGTGCAAAGAAACCAGTAGCTATCACCACATTATTTTGAGAAGGTACTAGATGCAGTTTCTGCATATATTTAGCTTTTGGGAAAGAATTAGGAAAAAAACTCATCAAAATTACAAAGAATCTGGCTGATAAACATCCAGTCCTTAAAAACAGAATCAGAATTGTTTGGGTTGGAGCTCTAAAATCATCAAGCCCAGGCATTAACCCAGCACTGCCAAGCCCAACATGAAACCATGTCCCTAAGTGCCACGTCCATACATCTTCTAAATATGTCCAGGGATGGTGACTCCACCACTCTTCTGGGCAGCCTGTTCCTGTGGTTGACAACCTTTTCAGGGAAGAAATCTTTCCTAATATCCAGTCCAAATCTCTTCTGGTGCAACTTCAGGCCATTTGCTCTACTCCAATCATTTGTTGCTTGGGAGAAGAGATCAACTCTGACATGGCTACAACCCTCCTTTCAGCCACTCCTGATCAGCTTTGTGCTCCAGACCCTTCCCTGGACATGCTCCAGCCCCCCAGTGTCTTTCTTGCAGGGAGGGGCCCAGAACTGAACACAGGATTTGAGGTGTGGCCTCAGCAGTGCCCAGTGCAGGGGGACAGTCACTGCCTTGGTCCTGCTGGCCACACCATGGCTGATCCAGGCGAGGATGCCATCGGCCTTCTTGGCCATCTGGGCACACCCTGGATCATGTTCAGCTGCTGTCAACCAACTCAGGCCCTGGGGATGCAGCAGACTTCCCTAATAAGTGGAGCCAGTCTACATATTGGGCCTTCTGTTCCCCTCAGAAGGGGGTCTCTTATAACAACCCATCCTTTTTCTTCATGGAAGGAGTGCTGATATTAGGCACAGGCAACAACCTCAGCATCACCTCTATGCTAGACGAACCACTGTCCTTGTTCAGTTCTACTTGCAGAGCCTCACACCTGCTATGCCAGGGCACATGGGGATGTGGGGCAGTCATGGAGGAGATGCACCTGCTGTTCAGGACAGGAACTTGTTAACATTGCCCCCGTCCCTTAATTCAGTGAGTTCATCCAGAGGGAGTGTGGATAGAGAACCCCCTGGATCATGTGTCCTGTCTGCCTGTCAGGCCTGCCCCAAGGAAAGTAGGGTGTGATTCCAGTAAGTCTCTCTCTCATCCACACCCCCTGATACTTCTCAACCAGAGATGTGTCTGGATAGGGAGCTCTGTGTCGGCAGCTCTGTCAGCTGTGGTGGATGCAGAGAAAGGCCATGGTTTTCTGCCAGATAGACACCACTGCTCCCTGGTGGAGCTGGCAGGGCTCAAGTGCTGTTCCTGCACAAAAAGTCACGCCATGGCACATCTCTTTGCCGTGTTGGAGGTGCTCCTGCTTGCTGCCACTCCCCAATAGCTTCTTTTACAGGTGTGGGGGTGGTTCTTGGCTGCCACTGCTCCTGACCCCATCCAGGTCCCATCAGGCACTGTGGGCTCCTGGCAGCTCCCCTGACGTTGCCTCAGTTCAGGAATCCCTCTGTCCACCCCACTACAGGATTCTGCTGCCAATTGTGTGGGTGCTGGAGCTGCTCGGCACCAGAACTGCTCACTTGAGCAACTCAGCACTGCACAACACTGCCAAAGCTTCTAACAAATCTCTACTGATTTGTCAGAAGACTGTATATCACTACTCTTGCTCTCTTCAATTATTTTTCCTCCTTGCAGTGACAAACTCTCTCTAGATACCATTGAAACTGGTGCAGGCAATCCAAAAACACTGCTAATGCAACCAAAGCCATGATTCAGTAAGAACGCTCTCACAAAGAAACAGGAATTCTCTTTACTAAATCAGAAATGAAACTGAAAGCAACAAATAGTTCAGCCACTTGGTTTGGTATTACTAGAGAGTGTATTAGGACTAAGCTTTACAGCTTCTGGCAGATTGGACCATATTTTCAACACTCTCAGTCCTTCCCTCTCCAAAAATACAGCACTTACTTCATTTTTTTGAGCGTGGTCCAGAATTTCATTAAAAGTTACAAATGTATCATTTCCACGCACTGGATCCTTCTCCAAATAGCCAAGATGAATATCAGTAGCAATGAGTATTTTAAAGGTATCTTCACCATCCCTGAATAAGACAGGAAAGATTGTGTCAGAGAGCAATGCACATAGGGAATTTCTACACAGTCTTTACTAAGTTAAGCCTATCTGTCCAAAGGCACAAAACACGGAGATTTGCCATAAAACTCTACCAAATATCAGTCCTGTAAGAGTCTCAAAATACTTCACTACGTGTATTGCAAACAGCACATCGCCAAACCAGCCAGTTGGAAGATTTGTTTATCCCAGTCGTCACTCTGCTCCAGTAAAGGGCTGCAATCACCCCTCTGAAGTATCTAATGAAAAGCTAAAGAACCCTTTGTATGGTTTTTGTTTTTAAAAATACTTGTTAAATAGTCTGATTCTCCCTTTGCACCGATAATCTATACGTGCATGAAGGCAAGCAGGGTGATCATAAGGACCAGAGGGAAAACACAACTGATGATCCCAGCTCTTCTTAGCTCGTCCCAGACATACTAAACACTTGCTGGCTAATGTGTCAGGACTGCAGGGAGCTGCAGACAACGGGAGCTTACTGTGAGTTGATGGCGCTCATCCTCGTGCCGAGATTCCTCACGGGAAGGCTCCGGCACAGCGCAGACCGCTCAGGGAGTCAGCTTCTCTCTTCACAGACCGTACGCGAACCGTAAGAGACCAAACCAGGTGCTGGGCCAGGGTAGGGGCCGCAGCGAGAGGCGATCACACTGAACGACGGCTGACCCGCTCCATCTCCCGCTCCCGCCGCGGCTCGGGCCGAGCACCGCCCCCGGCCCGGCCCGTTCCGGCACGTCCGCGACCGCGCGGCCCGGAAGCGCTCGCCGGGCCCCGCCCCGCCCG
>JBBMKD010000001.1:37235421-37246328 GCA_037834095.1 Argya squamiceps
CCCGCGGAGAGCAGCCCCGTGAGCACGGCCGTCCCCGGCCCCCGGCCACCCCGCCCCAGCCCGGGCCCATTCCGCGGTGTCCCCTCGGGAGCCCAGCCGTTCCCCGCGACTCCTCGCTGAGGTCCTCCAGCACCGCGGCAGGTGCTGTCACTGCTGCCATGGGGTGTCCGCATTCCTCTTTAGCTCCTTGGAGACTTCCTGCAGCCAGGACATCTTCTTGGATGCCTCTCCATCTACGGCCCTGCCTTGGGATGTCTGTCATGGGGAGGCACATTGGCCGTCGCTCCGCGTGGCCCTGGGGTGGCTTTGGCTGCCCTGCCAGCACACCCTGTCTGGCTGTACCCACCTGTCCTGTACCATCCTCCTGTCCTGAGGAATTGCCCAGCGTTGGGGAGTAGGGCCTGGCTGAGCACTGTAATATGTGTGTAATGATTTGGTTATTGCTCAGTGCTGGGGAGTCAAGCCTGGTTTAACACTATAATATATTTGTAAATGATTTGGTTCACAGTGTATTGAAGATGGATGCAGAGTAGTGTAACTTGATAATTGCATTCAGCAAACTACAGCATTCAGGGGATTTGTAGTAATTGGTTGTTTTGTAATATATTTTACTAACAGGACAGAAATGTGTATATGTTGAGCCACCTAGGAGAGTTAAAGAAATACTGGAGGAGCACTTTCATTTTCAGGAAGAAGAATGCAATGTTAAACATCCAGCTGCAGGTAATCCTCTTTATCAGCAAACGAGAAGTGTTTGTCAGAAGAAGTGATTGTTTTGAGGAACTATGGCAGAATTATAGAACATTTATGTAATTATGTGCAGAACATTTAGAAACAGCAGAATTGCATATGGTCTTTATTTTTTTTTCTCTTTTTTTTTGGTCAGGAATTATGAAACCAGAGACAACACAGATAATTCCATATGATATATCAGTTTAATAAACCAGAAACAATTGCCGAGCAATAGGGAGGTTTTGTTACCTTTTTCTTTGAGAGAAATGCTCTAGTTATTAGAATACTGTTTTTCTTGTGTAGGACTGAGACCCATTCCTAAACTCACTTGAAATGAATTTAAAACAGTTGGATTCACAGACAAAAATGTACCTAAATTAGGTGATGTAGTCAGTACCCAGCAGATGTAAAGACCATTTCAGCCTGTAATTCTTGTTACTGTGATTAGGCTCTGTAGAGAATTACAGCACACACCTGCAAGTGACTGACTTAGGTAGCCTCTGTGTGTAGTAAGTAGAAGAAGGAAAGGCATTTTGGACATTCTTTTGACTTGTCCTAGACCCCTGTCATTGCATGTGTCATGCTCTAAAAGTGCCTGTTCTTTTCCTGTTGACTGGAAAAGGGTCCTGAACACAGAGGTGAGTTGCAGATGTTAACACTGGTCTGCTCAATCTGCTCATGTGCCTAATGTTACTAAGAGCTGAACACAACTATTTTTTCTGCATCCCTCTGCCAATGGATCAAAATTGTCTGGAATATTTCAGTCTGGCTGAGTAAATGGATGCTACCTTATATGTTCTCATGACTTTTGAGGAGTGTCCCAAAGAAATGTATGTCACAAAGGCTTAAAGTACTAAAGATAATAGAAAAACACTACACAAATATTTGTCACAGGACTGTACAATATGGATCCATATCAAGTTCAGTACAGAAATTGTATCTACAGCATAATGTTATAGGCATAGCATAACAATGATAAATTATAAATACAATTAATATAGATGCTGGTGTACAGATTATTCAGTGAGTACTGAATTCCTTTTTCAGCTGTTTGGACAATTAGATATGCTTACTAAGTGACCTGGGCTCTGACAGACAACAGTTGTTAGGGTGGATGGTTACTGATTTACACAGTTTAGACTACTAAAGTGTATTGTTTAAAATAAGTTAGATGGCCAGTAAATTGTAACATTTCGCCAAAATAAATTGGCTTTTAATTTTGTTCTGATGGTGATGGCTTTGGTTTTTTGTTTGTTTGGTTAGTTTTTGGTTTGGGTTGAGGTTTTTTTGGGGGGGTGGGTGTTGTTGTATTCTATATTTTTATGAGGGCATTTGGTACTGCAGTATGACCATAAAGGGATGCTGACTGCACCAGTGGTATTACTGCTGTTTCTTATTTATTGTGGAAAAGCTGTATCCTACTTCAGTTAGGTGCCTGAGCAGTCCTAAGACTTCTATAAACAGTAGAGAGCGTTGTTGTACCTTAGCAATCTGAATTGCTCTCTGAAGATGTCAATCTCTTTTCATTAACTATGCAAGAATATTATTGTGTAGCTTTATATCAATTCTAGAACAATCTGAAGTAATCAGTTATAAAGCTACTATTTTGCCAAATTTTTAACAGTGTCTCTGGAAGGAGTTTGGAATGTGAAGAACAATTTCTCCATTAGAAGCCTGAAGCCAGTGTCACAGAACAGCAACGATTTACTTTTGCAGCCTCAATTCTACTCAAGACATGCAAGAATGAAAAGTAAGAGTCAATAATAAGAAACTTTCACTATAACACCTAATTTTTAAGTTGCAGGGCATCTTTCTGCAGAGCTAATCCATCTCTTCCTTTAGTGAGGAGGCAACAGACTTCAAAATCTTTGCAGAAGAAATCTGTTCAGAACTGCTATGTTGAGTCACTTTATTTCATATTCTGAAACCTTTTGTAGAGGTTCCACATCTATTTTGTGGAGTAATCACTTGGTTCCTACTGATAGATGGTGAGTGTTAGTTTCATGTTCATTATGAACCTTACTGTTCTTAGCATCCAACCTTAAGAAACTCGGTCATTTGGAAAAGCACTCCTCCAGCACACCTCCTGAAAAGAGCTTGATCTAGGTATTCTTCCAGGCATTTTTGTATTGCCTGCAATGGTCAGCTGATGCTCTGGGAAATGTGTTTCTCTCTTTACAGTCTGTAGAGTGTAGCTTTTGTGGAGCAGACCTGTTCTTTATAGATTTTAACTTAGTGTGTACCACATTCTCATCTAACCTATCTTTTTAAACCCTAAGGAAATAGTTTATTTGCTTTTTAAGATGAATATTTTTAGTGCCGTGACCTTGCAGAATATACGAACTCAGCATATTTTGCCATTACATGAAGCTCCTTTCCACATTCTTGGGGGATAGTGGTTTAAAAATACAGGAAGCTGTATGACTAGCACCTCTTTCTTCCTATCTTGATCTTGTGAGATCAGGAGAGAGTGGCATCTTAGTTACAAGAGCAGCACGGATTAAACTATTACTGGTATTAGAAGTGTTTAACCAGTACAGCCTTTTGCAATGCTGCCTTTACTTTAAAGTTACTTACTTGTAGGAACACTTTAGTTATAGAGCAGACCTAAAAACTGCAGAATGTCTCAGAGTTTTGAGATGTTGGCATAATTTTCAAGCTCATATACCTCAGGCTTCTACTGAAGGCAAGCAGAGTTTTCAAAGATCATGGTCTTCTCCATTTCCTGTTCAGAACCATGAAGAAAGAAGATCTTTAAAACAAAGCAGTTTATTCAGATTGATGTAGGTGCTGAAAATCTGTTGATTTTCCTTTGGGAATTTGGAGATACCTTCATTGCCAGGGACTGCTGCTAGAGACAACTGGTGCCCTCCTCACTAGCTATGCTGCCTGTTTTGCAGTGGGCAGGCAGGCATCACGAGAGAAGAGGTGGCAGAAAAGATACATAATGGGAAAAAAACTTGGAGCAATGTGGCTTCAGCTCCTATGTCCACCAAACCATCTCCATTCATACACTCTTTTCTGTGTAAGGATCTGAGGGAGAAAGTAGAGACTAGGGGGGAAATGGAGTGGATACAGGCTATAGAAATGGACAGAAGGGAAGAGATGATGAGAGAAGATGAGCCCGCTGTGTTTAGTGCCAGAGGGAGAGGGACCAGTGAAGGAAAAGGAAGAAGCACTGATAAGGGGAATGAAAGAGAGACACAAAAGGTTAGAAATTCCTGAAGGAAACAAAAAAGAGGAGAATACAGTTCAGGAACACAGAGATAGAAACTGTAATAAATGAAGGGAAAATATGCAGGAGATACAAATAGAAGAGAGAAAAAGAAATATATATATATATTCATATTGCTAAATTTACTTAAGTAAATGCATTTTGCTTCTTCCTTTTACTGCCTTTCCCTAAAAGTGACCAGTGCTTTGGAGGGCTCACTATGTGGTGTCTCATCCATCCTTAGAGCAGATGTTGTCTTTTTTACAGATTGCTGAATATCAGTGCTGTGAAGACCTAAGCCTGCTTTGATGTGTCAAATCAGACATCAGCATAACTAGCTACCTTTGGAAATGTATATGTTTATTTATAGGATTTTGAATAAAGTTCTGCTTGAATATGGAGCTATTTCCTTTTTGCTGTTTTATTCATATCCTCATACTACTTTTTAATCCGATGTTGTAAGTAGCCAAATCTGACCTGTATTTCCTACAGTGATGAAAACGTCACAATCCAAAGATTACAAGATGTTCTTGCTGAAAAACGTGCAGCTGTGGAAGTCAATATTTTCATAGTCTTCTCTTTTGCAAAGTGATTCTAAGTTCCAGCAGACTATTTTAGTGTAATTGAAGAAATGCATCATAATCCTTTAGGTTGAGTTCATCCATTAAACTGAGCATTTCAGAAGGCAAGAGTTTATGATTCAGTATCTAGTCTGATTTAATGAAAGTTTAACATAAATAAGCCTCTCTCCATATAGGAATTGTCATGGTATCAAAGAACCACAGAGACAACATGGAACATGAAATAACTTGCCACTTTCACTGTTAAACCATTATTACAGTGAGGTAACACCAAATGAATATTAGTTTGCTTTATATTATCATAGTGACTTTTTACTGTCTAACTGTTCAGCTCTCCTTTTCTCTTTTTTAATTTTATTATTTCATTGCCAAACTCATCACTACTGTTTGGAAAGACAATTGTTCATTGCTTATATCATTACACCATTGCCTGTACTAGTGATTAAACACATTTTTCCAAGGCTACATCTACATTATTAAGTAACTGGAGGGGGTCAAGTTATTAAAGCAGTTGGTATTGAGAGCCCCATAACTAGATTATATGTCATTTAGGAGATTTACTTCAAATTTGGGCTAGTTTTGTCTCCTGGACTGAGATATGACCCTGATCCCTGATGTTCAAAGATGTCCAAAGAGAAGTTTTACCAAAAATCCTTGCTCTCTGTCCTGGGAGATACGCACTGGGTAAAATGAAAGCATCAGTGCTGGTTGCACATCACTTCTCTTGCCATTGTGGCTGCATAAGATGAAGTTAAGTGCTCAGAAAACTAAGGAAGATTGAAATTATTGATAACTGCCTACAAATATCCACAGAGCCAAATTCTGGCTTGCTGGTACCCATGTCAAGTGTCTGAGGATTGCGTGGGACTTCTAGGAAAAAATTCTGCTCTGATTTCTGCTCTGGTCTACACTGGTGAACAACAAAGCTGTGTGCTTCAATAGAAGACTGACGAGTGTCCTGGACAGGAGCCTTCATTCACAGTGTGCACAGCATATTTGTTCATGCCTGTGCCTTGACCTGGAAATATCAACTTTGCATGGTTTTAATCCAACATAGCTCACAGTCACAAGTGAAATTGTAGCCAGGCAGAATATTTTAACATTGCCTTTGCTGCATATGCAGAAACATGAGTTTGTTTGTCCGAAACTGTTCAGGCATCAACTTTCAGCTGGATCTTCTATCTCTCATCGTATTTCCGAATTTCAAACTTCCAAGAAGAAAGATCATAATCCTGCATATGAAACACTAGGTAATCAAATTACAGGATTTAAACTTCATGCTGAAATACAAAGTGTATTATTTATACACAACGAAACTTTTATCTTGCCTTTTCATAGGGAATTTAGATTCTTTCTTGGCAAAACTTGCATTGAAAACGTAGGCACTATTTATGAAGAAGAGACTTCAACATCATTCTTAGTGTCATTTTTGTACCAGACAGCATCTTCCTACGCTTTAAAGCTGATCACATTTTCTTATGATGAAAAACTCCACAAGGTTTCCCTGGCTGACAGAATGTCTGGGTTGATAGCTGTGGCTGAAAACACAACCATGTCTTACAGCATCTTTTCAACTGTCTTTGTAAAACAGTTGACAAATAGCTTCAAAGACTTTTCTAGGCTTAAATATTTCTATAGTGTGACAAAACAGAGTGAGTCAGAGTACAGGAGGAGGCCAGCTGGGAAGTTCCAGGTGAAAATATTTACTGCTGTTAGTGATGGCAAATATTCAACCTTCAAATAAGCAAAATATTTTTAATTGTGCAACAGCTTCATTACTAACACACAGCATATTATTTTAAATTCCTGACTATCAGCAACATGAGAACTTGCTGTGATTTCCACAGAGCAGTTAAAGCACTCCCAAACTGCATATATAGTGCCAAGAAGTTTGGGTGGTCCTCACTCCGTGGGGCTATCTCCTGGACTGGTTTATCTCCAAAGCAGACAAAACCACATGTGTTCCCTGTGGGAGGTCTTCAGGCATCTGGCAACACTACTCAACCTTCATCATCTTGTACTTCTCAGTGATGTCCATGGAGTTTTTCCCAGGTCAGAGTGAACAAAACTCCTTGACAAAACCCTGCCAGCACAAAGTAGCTGATATGATTGTGCCATGGATTTGCTGTGTCTTATGGCAGAAAGGAGGCAAACTGAAGTTGACATGGGTTACTGCCAGGCTTGTATTTATTTCTCCAGACAAGAAATGATACATTAAAAAAGGGAGAGAAGCATCTGACCTACGCACAGATCTGAGAATACCTGACTTTCAACCTTGGTTCTGACAACGAGGTCACTCCCTATATTCCTCACTCTACAGCAACACATCATATCTGGCTATTAAATTTACTACACCAAGATTTCTAGGAGTCTGCTAGACTTGTAGATGAAGGCACAACTGTCATATCTTTCAGTAGTGACTATGATGAATATCCAATTAACATGTATTTCTGATCTTTCCCATATTGAGAGGGTTTGAAGACAGCAGCAACAAAACAGTCGGAGCTGTAATTTGTAAAAATTCTAAAATATATCTCAAATATAGATTTTATCTTGCTCTAGATATAAATTCTATAAAGATTTTTGAATTAGTTGACTACATACGACATGTATATGTAAACATATATTTAGTTTTCACAGCGGCAGGTGTAAAAGGAAAATTAAAGGTGGCAATGTTACTCATAGAAATGATTTTGGCTACTGCCCTCTCATCTTGAAATAATTCAATTCTTACTCATAATAAACCATAATAAACCAAATATTATTATAGTTCTGAATATCTATGTTGTACATACAACCACAACTTACTGTGGATTTCAGTAATAGCTTTTTATAAGATGCAGTGTAGAGCTTTAGCTGATGTTGTGTTGAGGAATACAGAAAGCCAAGTTTTGATTTCATGCTAAATAATTCAACAGATATGTCTTGGTATAACAATAGTCTTAATATGGATGCCACTGAAGTGCAGATGAAAGTCACAGTGAAGTTTCACTGTTAGACTGCAAAAAATCAAAAGTAACTAGGCAATGTACTATGAATCCTCACAAGGGATTTTTTTTTTTTTTTTTGGTATTTTAAATTTGTCACTATTCGGCTTATAAATATTTCCATGTTACATTGTCCTGAAACATTTCATAAATACTGAATTAATGCCAACATTTTTGTTGACTTACCATAGGCAGGATCAGGCCTTGCATCATCAATGTAACTGGTCAGGCTTTGAATTTGGAATGCTGAATTTGAATTCAGCAAATCTTCAAGCAATGGAAATGAAAACATGACTAGATAAAGACTCCTCCAAAGTCACGTATCAATGCTGAAAGCTCCTGAAGGAAAATAAGAACTGTCATTGCAGTTGATATGATTAAGTTTATTGTGTGAATCAGAATTCCACAGAAGTCATTTGAGATATCCCACTCACTTTCACAAGTCCCAGATTTCCCATGTTATCAGAAAAATATCTGAATAAACAAAATAATTAACAGTTGTGGGTTTGGACCACTTTGAATCTTTGATTAATGCAGACTACAGATTTTGTTCATTTTATGCAGTGTTCATTGTATTGAGTGGGCTCTGGATCGAATCTATGTATGACTTACAACTTCACAGGATTCTACTTTGCCTTAGCATTTTATTTCTGGTTTGGTTTTGTTTGTTTGTTTGTTTTCTGTTTGGTTTTTTGTTGTTTTTTGTTGTTGTTGTTGGGGGGGGATTTTGTTTGGTTGGTTTTTTGGGGTTTTTTTGCTGGTTTGGTTGTTTTGTTTTGTTGGTTTTTTGGGGATTTTTTTTTCAGTTTTCTACTGTAGCAAAAAACTTTCCCATATTCCCATTTTGTGACTAAAATCAGTTTTTTATCAAGACAGGTGCTAGTGCCCGCAATGATTCAGCTCATCCACTAGGGTGGACTAGTGTTCCCTGGAGATCCCTTCCGACCACCTCTGTATGTTGAAGCAGGCAGCTCCAGATACCAACTCCAACCACAGCTGTTGGCACTTCTCATATTTTATGAGTGCTTGTGGCATGGACTATGGAAGTACTATGTACACAGTTAGGGAATGACTATGTACAATAGGTTTATGGATGTACATGACTTAGCTTCTAGCCTAACACCACCTTTACACACAACTGTGCTTTATTTTTTTTAATAAACAAGCCTGAATCACTTTTCTTACTCATATAGCATCAAGTCGCAGGGCCTTGACGTATGTGATATGTAAAATCTGTGCTGAAATCCAAATAGTCAGTGAGAATTTGTGCCTGGTGTAACTCTGCTGCCTTCAGTAGCTATATGTGAGAGGACCTTGGATCTACAGCTGTTGGATATGAGCATGTGCAATGTCAGAGCTGGAAACTTGTTCAGTTTTGTACAAACACTATTTTAACTGTGTGAGTCAACAAGCTCTCAGTTCACTGAAGCAAATTACTTAGGAAAAAAGTTTCGAGCCTATGTGATGTACTTCTTCTGTGAAGCAGAGCTGGAAAATGTAATTTTCTGGTAACCATGAAGTTTTGTAGTTTTTAAATAACTGTGAGATTTTAAAGTAAACATATATGATTCTAAGAAATCTGTTAAGGAGCAAAACCAATCCTCTTTTAAAATTTAGTTTCCTTTAGTTTTCCAAATTGTTGCACCTCCTAGAGGTGCTTAAAACTGATTGAATTTGATAGGAATTCAAAGCTATTGTGGCAGCCATCACTTCTTTTTCTTTTTTTTTTTCTCCTAAATAAGTGACTTGTTCAAAATTGCTGTTACCCTCACTCTCTAAATTACATCTGTTTTAAAAAAATCCCCTGCATCTTCCAAGGGGGGGCATGGGATACAGCATGTAAATTATATCTCAGATGGTGTGGGAAAACCCGTTTACCAGAGTTTAAAATCTCTGGCTGTTTCAGGTGTTGACTGGAAGAAATAAATGAGAATGCACATGGGAAGCAGCAGAGCAGTCCTGCTTTCTCATGGGCAATAGGGCAGGGTAGAACTGAGACTGTGCCAGCCTTTGTGATGTGTATGGCAGGGCTCTCCTCCCCCTGTGGCCCTCTGCCCCGTGCCCCTACATGTGCTCAGGTATGGGGTTTGTGTGGCAAGGTTCTGGTAGTCATGGGGTGACAGGGGTGGCTTCTCTGAGGGGGTGCTAGAGACTTCCCCCATCTCTAGTGGAGCCAATACCAGGCAGCTCCAAGACAGACACACCACTGGCCATGGCTGACCCATCAGTGACAGCAATAGCACCTCTGGGATAATGTATTTAAGAAGGGGAAAAGTTACTGCACAGAAGCAATTGCATCCAGAGAAGAGAGGAATGAAAATATGTGAGAGCAGACACCAAGGCCAGTGCAGAAGAAAGGGGCAGAGGGCAGAGGTGCTGCAGGGGCTGAAGCAGAGGTTCCCCTGCAGCCCATGGTTCATGGTGAGGCAGGATGTTCCTCTGGAGCCCTTGGAAGACCTCATGCCAAAGCAGATGGATGCCCATAGGAGGCTCTGCTGCCGAGCAGGTTCCTGGCAGGATCTATGGCCCAATGGAGAATGGAAGCCCACGCTGGGCCAGTTCTACCCATGCTGGTAGAACTTGTGACCCCACTGGGACCCCACACTGGAGCAGCCTGTTCCTGAAAGACTGCACCCTGTGGAAGGGACCCATGCTGGAGCAATTCGTGAAGAACTGCAGGACCTGAGAAGGACTCACGTTGGAGGAGTTCAGAGGACTGTGGCAGGACTCACACTGGAGCAGGGGAACGGTCTAAGGAGTCCTTCCCCTGAGGAGGAAGGAGCAGCAGAGACAGCATGTGATAAACTGACTGCAGCCTCCATTCCCCATCCTCCTGTACTGCTGTTGGGGAGGAGGCAGAGAAATTGTGAGCGACAGTGAGCCCAGGAAGAAGAGAGGAGTGGGGAGAAGGTATTTTTCAGTTTTGGTTTAATTTCCCATTACTCTAGTCTGATTTGATTGCCAAAAAATTAATTTCCCCAAATCCCCTTTTGTTTTGCCCATGACTGTAACTGCTGAGTGATCTTTCCCTGTCCTTATGTCGACCAAAGAGCCTTGCGTTAATGTTTTCTCTCCTCTGCCTTGCTGATGAAGGCAGTGACAAAGCGGCCGTGATAAACATCCGGCACCAAGCCGAGGTGAACCCACCAGAGGTGCCCCGGCGCGGGCGCCCTGAGACCCCTTGTGAGCGTCCCTACAACCCTTCCCGTGCGTGCTGGGGCCTGGGCTCTCACCGGGGATCCCTCCTGAGTGCGGGGACACAAATTCCCTCTGCGGCCCCCAGTCGGGCATGAGCAACGGAGCGGCCCGGGGCCGCAGCTCCCCGGCTGCCGCGGCGGTGTCGCCGCACGGGGGAGGCGGCGAGGCCACGAAATGCCGCCAGCAGCCCGAGCA
>JBBMKD010000001.1:37246428-37290573 GCA_037834095.1 Argya squamiceps
TGGGAAGTGGCTTGGGAAGATTTTCCCATCTCTCCCAGTTGGATTTTGTTCTTCACTCATTCTCTCTGCCCCTCATTTTTTTTCCTTGGCTTGCCCAGAGCAGCAGGAAGATGTTCCCAGCTCTCCCAGTTGGAATTTGCCCTTCCCTCATTCCCTCATTCCCTCTACCCCTCATTTTTCTCCTTGCCTTGTCGAGGGCCAAATCCCCAGCTGGAATTTGTCCTTCCCACCCTCTGCCCCTCATTTTTTTTTCCCCTTGGCTCGCTCCTTCCCTCATGTCTCCAAGCGAGCATCCAGGTGTGCCCGGCCCTTCCCTTGGCACCGGATTCCCGGGATTTTTGGGGAGGTTTGAACTCGTCTCCCGTCTCCATGTGCGGCGCGTGGGCGCGATCACACCCGGCGAGGTGGGAAAGAAGCGGCGGCTGCTTTTTCCAGGGCCGGCCAGATGGGATCATCTCCCCTCTCAGATTTTGGGCTCTGACAAGTGACATGAAGGATTTATCCGGTGGTTTCAGCACTTCCCAAAGGCAAGGAGCCGCCTGGCAGGGGCAGTGCCGCGGGGGGAAACGCCAGCTGAGCCCCGGGAGCGGTTTTGGGGCTGAGCTCTGCGTCCCGGCGCTGCTCCAGAGTGGGAATTAGCGGGATGAGGGCGGGGAGAAGGCGGCGTCCAGGGCTGGGAACGGGCAGGATCCCAGGATTTGTCACCCGGAGGATCCGGACTGCCACCGAGAGCGGGCACGGTGCCCCTGCCCCAAGCCAAGTGGGATCCTGGCTCTGCGGGGAAGTTCCCGATGGAACAATGTTTGATTTTCCGCGGTTTTGCCAAAATTTGAGAGTGAAAGGCGCGGCGGGGAGGCCCGGCAGGGATCCTTGGGAATGGGGGAATGAGGCGGGAGAACAATTCCCGCATCCCAGGGGGGATCCTGGAGGGGTTTTGTCCCTCACTGTCCCCTGCGGGTGGCCTCGGCGTCACCTGGCTTTTCCCAGGGGACATCCTGGCGGGATTTTGTCCCTCACTGTCCCCTCTGGGTGGCCTCGGCGTCACCTGGCTTCTCCCAGGGGATTTGGTGGCCGCTCCATGAGCCCGGGAGCAAAGGGAGGGTGAGGAATTTTCACCCCGGTCGCCGCCAGCTTTGGCTGTTGTGTGGCTGTGAGAGGGACAAGGACACCCTGCAGTCCCCTCATTTCCACATTCCCGTCCCGGGGCGGACCCGGGATCTGCTCCCCGTATTCCCACACCCAAAACAGGGCTGGGAATTCTCTTTAAGTGACCAGACCCGGCCAGGGTCGGAGCTGGTGGTGGCAGGAGTTGGGGACACTGCTGTCCCCTGGTGTCACCTGCCTTGTCCCTGCTCCTGAGCACGGGTTTGTGTGGAGAACTTGGGCACCTGAGCAGCTCCCAGCTCTTTTTTGGGTGCTTGACCATCCCAAAATGAGTGGACATGAGCCAGGGACAGGGACACAAATGACCTGGATGGTGACCCTGAGCCACCCGGCGCGGCAGAATCTCCCTGCCCGTGGCAAGGATTGGCTCTGCCTGATTTTCCCACCACCAAACCACTCCAGAATTCCCCAAATTTCCCTCCCGCAGGCCTGACTCTGGTAAGACTTTAATTTCCAGCGCCGGCTCTGCAGCATCACACGAGTTAAAGCGCTCAGGAGCTCCCCCCCTCACTTCTCCCCACCTTTCCCTCCCAGCGTGGGCAGCTCGGCAGGGAAGGGGTTATCTCCGGGCAGGGCTCCCGGTGCCGGGCAGGGCTCGCTGGGTGCCGGGGCAGTGCGGCAGTGCAGCCTCCGGGAGGAAGCGGGAGCATCCCGCTCTTCCGGCTGCGCTAATGGCCGGGCGCGGGGGATCCGCATCCCTCCCAGGGGTTTCCACCCTGCCGGCCCCCAAACGCACTCCCCTCCTCCCCTCCCTTCGCCCCTTTTCGTGCCGGAGCTTTCTCGGCCGATTTTTCACGCCTCGCTGACTTTTTTTAAAAATTTATTTATTTATTTATTTTGCCGGCGCTTTTTCCAACCGCGACCCGCTCGAGCTTTTTTTTAATTTTTTTTTTTCTTTCGCTGCCGCCTCACGAAGATTTATGGGACTGCAGTAATAAACTGTGTTTGAGAGAGATTCCTGTGGATGAGAAAAACCCGCCGAACCTCTGGTAAAAACCGGGGGGAGGGGGATCCCAGCCGGATCCCGCAGCAGCGGGGAGGTTTTTGGGGACCTTTCTCTCAGGAACTCCCTCCAACGCGATTCCTGAAGATTATCGCCTAACCCTGCGCCTCTCACATCTCCGTTTTCCCGGGAAGAAGGACACCATGGCCGTGCCCTGCTAGCAGCTCGGGGCTCCGGCCCCGGGTGACAAAACCTCCGCTGGCAGGTGGGGACGATGGGTGGATGAATCGGCAAAGAGAACCGCGTTCCCTCAACCTCCCTCTGCTCGGAGAAGGGCTGGCCAGGATCTACCGAGGCATCCTGGCCGTGGTGGGAGCCCTTCGGCCGCCCGCGGCGCTTGCCCGACTGCCGGCGGCGCTACAACATCAGCGGCTGCCGCCTCAGCGCCGACCGCAGCCGGTTTGGCGAGGCGCAGGCGGTGCTGTTCCACCACCGCGACCTGGCGCTGCACGGCGCCGAGGGGCTGCCCCGAGGGTCCCCGCCGCGGCCCCCGCGCCAGCGATGGGTGTGGATGAACTTCGAGTCGCCGTCGCACTCGCCCGGCCTCAGAGGTCTGGCCGGGCTCTTCAACTGGACCATGTCCTACCGCCGCGACTCCGACGTGTTCGTTCCCTACGGCTACCTCTACGTCCCGCCGGCGCCCCGGCCCTTCGTCCTGCCCCGCAAGACGCGGCTGGTGGCCTGGGTCATCAGCAACTGGAACGAGGAGCACGCCCGGGTGCGCTACTACCGCCAGCTGAAGGAGCACCTGCCCATCGACGTGTACGGGGCGCGGGGGCTGGCGTTGGCCGAGGGCGGCCTGGTGGAGACCGTGTCAGCCTACAAGTTCTACCTGGCCTTCGAGAACTCCGAGCACACCGACTACATCACCGAGAAGCTCTGGAGAAACGCTTTCTCCGCCAGCGCCGTGCCCGTCGTCCTCGGACCCCGCAGGGCCAACTACGAGCGCTTCATCCCCCCCGATTCTTTCATCCACGTCGACGACTTCCCCAGCCCCCGGCTGCTGGCCACCTACCTGAAATTCCTCGATAAAAACAAACCCAGCTACAGGCGGTACTTTGCCTGGAGGAAGAAGTACGAAGTCCACGTCACCTCGTTCTGGGATGAGCATTTCTGCAAGGTCTGCGAGGCTGTTAGGGCAGCTGGGAATCAAATAAAGACTGTTCGAAATCTGGCCAGCTGGTTTGAAAGCTGATGTTCCTGGCGGGTGAGGTTTGCCTGGACAGCCTGAGCCGAGCATCAAGGTGTCGGGAGGGATGGGTCTCACAGAGATCATTAGCCCAGGTAATCAACATTAGCCACAGAAGGATGGCACCAGTTGGAGAAGCATACAGGTACAAAAAAAAAAAAACAAGCTGTGAAAAGCCTACAAAAGGAAGACTTTTATTAAAGAGAAAATTATGAAAGTACAAAGAGACATTATGCCAGATGATTCCTAAAGAGCAAAGTTAAATTTCCAGAAGTTGTACAGTTACAGAACTTTTGACGTTCTGCACAGCTCGACATAAATATCCGATGCCAAATTCCTCAGCTGTACAGCTGAAACCGATTTTGGCGGCTATGACAACTTCCTGGACCGTGAAACTTTCCTCTGCTCACAGAGGATACGTGATCAGTGCTGGTTTTCTGTAACACTAAGACAAAAATGAATGTTTTAAACTGTTTTTATGCGTGTGAAAGCTATTTGCAGACAAATTCTGAGCCGCAAATGTTGAATGTAAGAATCTTATGGTACAGTAGCACCTTTTAGCAATGCTTGAAATTGCAGAAGCCTGCTAATAATGCTTTGAACCAAATAATTGTTCTGTTTAGGAAAAAGCATATGGAGGGGACTGAATCTGAGTGGACAAACAACACAGATGATGTAAAGTATTTCTCCTACTACCTGCTGAAACCATAAGCATGTTTATCCTGTATGAAAGTAGAGTAGAACTTAAGTACAGGAAAACTGAGATTGTAGGGAAGAAAGCTGGAACACTTCCACCCTCCCTTTATTCAGGGATTAGAAAATATTTACAGATATCTGCATGTTTTTCTCTGCAAAATTATTACAGGAAAATGCAGGGAAGGGCTCAGAATGGCAGGGGTTTTATTGATGTATTGAGTATGTATATAGAAAGGCTAGCTTTTTTTCTCAAGTATCAGTAGACAATGCTGTTGTGTAGCAACCCTTTTGGTTTATGGCATGGATTTTAAAAAATTCTGCTGGAGAACAGACTAGTCCGAATGGTGTTTTGTTGTTTTTAAAATAATAGTTACCAAAAAATTCCCAAACTCTCAAATCACTTCCATTCAAAAAGAAAATTACTATAGAGAAGGAGATCTACACTGCTGGCAAAATACAGGTTGTGTGCAGAAAGAAGATAAAAAGGGAAGGATTTACTATTTTCCCTTCCTTTGGTTTTGAGGTCTTTTTCTGGCTCAGTTTTTAAATAAATAGGTAGGTTTTTAAGGTAGAATTCCCTTTGCTCAGTGCCTGTCAGGAACATTTACAGTAGTTAATCCTTTGTAGATTTCCACATTCTGCTGGAGCCATCCTAGTAGTGGATGTGTGGTTACTTTTGGTTACATGTAATCTTGCTCAGCCAAAGCCAGGAAGAAACTTCAGTTACAATTACATATTCTTGCCAAGCTCAGCCTCCCTCTTTTGCAGCTATGAAGTCTGGTGGCAAATAAATGACAACCTACAAGAGACCTGCCCAAATGAATAAGGTATTAATTCCGCTGCTTTTTAATCCATGGAGTTACTTGGAGACTTCATTCAGAGTAAAATCATGGGCACAGAACAGGTGGGAAAAGAAGAAAGTCAGTTGCAAATAAAAGCTGAGTGTTAGAACAGGCAACCTCACTGGCATTCATGAGTCCTATTTAGGTTAGGAAAGGATTAGATTTGATTTAAGCAGTATGGGATGAGTGCTTTTAAGATGTATGCGCTGGCAGTCTACTGTAATTTATTTCTAGTTAGATGTTTCCCCTGATTAGGTAAGCATGGAGCCAAGGATTATTGGAAAAAAACTAATAATGAAGTTCATTAATAATTTGCACAGTTTTACCAGTTCAGATCTTGCAGGCTTCTGCAATTATTCCCTTCTACTTTTGTGCAAGGAGGGTTGGCTGAAAGTACTTGATGAACCTTTTTGTTTTCAGTGCCGGAGTTGCTGTAGAATATTTATTGGAAAGGGAGTGAAATCAATCTATGCAATGTGGGATATAGTAGGGATGATTCTTAATGCTGCACTTTCACTTCAAGAGGTATAAAGTGATTGTTTAAAGTAAAACGTTGTTCTTCATGGCGTGGTCATCTGTTTCTCTATCAGTAGTTACTACTCCCATAATACTGGGTTTGATATTTTTGAAACTCCAAATTAGGTATAATATTAACAGTAATACCTAAGTGTCAGGATGATAGGTTCCCTCTTTTCCTTTGAATTTATAATATTTTTTTCTGTTCAGTTTTTATCAGAGTTCACATAACTGTATGCAAAATCCCAATCTTAAAAAGTGATGAAGTAATATTTAAGATTGCACTACTTTTTATCAGTCTGCTGAAACTAGTGCATTGTTTTCAGTCTTCCTATTTTTTTAGCATTTTGTGAAAGTTTCCAGGCACACAGTTCTTCTGTGTAATCATTAGCAATTCCACATGCAGAATATCAGGCTACAGGAGCATGGGAATTTCCAGCAATCACAAATGTTTTATTTTTCTTTTCTCAGTCTCTCTAAAAAAAAGAGTTGAAATTTTTGAGGAAATATTTTTGTAAAATTCAGAAAAGAGCTACAAAGCAATTAAAGCATCATTTATGTAAAGTGATCAGAATTGCACAGTATTTGTAAATTGTGCATTTAGGGTTTTTAAGAACTGTACAATGAGAAGTGCAGATTTGTAATAATTGTTGCAGAGCACTTACATTGGGAAAAGAGAAGCCTTTTCTAATTTCATCATTCTTACACGGATGTTGCAAATTTGTTACTTTCCATTTGGGAGGAAACTTAGCCCAGGCCTGTAGCTGCTGAAGTCAGTATTACACAATCTCTATAAATCTCTGGTTTTCAGTCATCCACAAGCTAATAGTGTATGGTTACAGGCAAAGGACCAGCTTTTATAGTGCACTTTGTAGAGCTCTAGTTCAATGATAAATATAAAATTTGCCTGAACAAACTGGTTTATACATTGGGTACCAGACTCCACAAGGCATTGCAGATGGTACATACAATCCAGTTGTAAAAATTGGGGAAAGCTATTCTGTATTTTAAGTAGAAAAGTTTTCTTGAATACATTTTGAAAAAGTTTTTATTCCATGCCTTAAAATTTTGGGGTGGAGGGAGAGAAAGGAAGATCATTATCTTCTGAGTTTTATAAGGAGAAGAATTGCCATTACTTTTTGATTATGATGTAAATGGAATAGAGAATTATGTGATCCCTCAAATTGCATATTGTATCTCAGGGAATTTTATACTGTAAAGTGTCTTGATCTTCATAGAATGAAGTAACTTTATATTAATTATATAGATTGACACTCAATAAAATTAAAGGAAGTAGTGCAAAACAACCCTGTTTTTGTATTATGTTGTCTGTGTTATGAAGGCTGAAGAAAACTGCTTTTTAAAGAGAATGAATGTCTTTTCATGTTTGTTTCATAAATAAAAGTGGCTGATTGTTCTCAAAGTAGTCAGACCATCTGAGGTTAGGCATGAAACCTGGTTCTGCTAGGAGAAAAATATTTTCATAGGAGAGGCTGTGCTGAGTTATTTTCTATATGAAAAGGTGCATTTGTTGAAGTTGGATGTTGGAAGAATGTAATTTCAAACAAAATCAAAAAGCAAAATTTCTCTTGGCCTACAGAGAATTTGAATGTGCTTGTATTCTTTTTGCGCCCCCCCCCCCCGCTAAATTTCAAAATGAGACTATATTTATTTTGTCATTCAGCACGTGCTGAATATCTACATTTTTAGCTACAGCTTTTTTCATGTTTTTTCATGGCTGTCTTCAGTTGAGCAACAAAAGACCAAGGGCAGAAAGCTGTTTTCCCTAAGCTTGTGTTCACACTGATTGCTGCACAAGTGGTGGCTTGCCCCTCTCTTCACTCATCTTCTGCACACCTTGGTGCACAGTATTGAGAAAGCATTTCTGAAAATTCCTGCCCAGCTAGGAAGGGGTCAGAGCTACAGACACTGCTTTTCCTCCTAAGGTGATTGAAGTTGTATCATTATCACATTTAACTTTTGCAAGTAGAGCTTAAACTGACTGCTTGCTTACTCCTGCCTGAGGGGGAGAACATTTTTTTTCTCATTTTCCAGATGGTACTGAACACTGGGTTGGGGAAACTGGTGTAAATATTATTCTGACAAATATTGGGTGCCATTTGTTCAAGCTTGTTTGGTGACTCTTGAGTGAGTTATGCCTGATTAAACTCAAACAGCTCTCTATCCAGCAGTCATATAAAATGGTGTTTGTTTAAAGTGAGTAAATAACCCTTTGTAGGGTGCACAGAGTTGACTCAATCTAAAATCTGTTGGCGAGAACACAGTGACTTAATGTGGATTTAAGTGGTGTTTAACTAAAGATAACTCAGGATCCAAGTATAACAGCCTGTCTTAAGTCAGTAAAAAAAGTCATTATTTGAATAACTTGCCTGTAACCAGCTTGGTTTATGTAACCAACTCACTTTAACAATTTGCATAATTTGTGTTTTCTTCTGTGTGGTCATTTAAAAAACAATACCTCAGGCCAGAATTTCTATGTCTTCTTTGCATTCTGCGTTTTTTTTTTATGGTCTTGAGCTGAATAGTTAAGCTTAATTTTGACACAGTGGCAGGTGTTCCTGAGAGTCTCACCCCAAATATTATTTAAGATAAAAAACTTGAACCTGTTTTTCAGGAGTGCTTTGAAGACTGCAGGGATTTCTTACTGCTGGTGCTAAACATGCTCAGTGTGTTCAGGAAGCACTGAGAAGCTATGACCCCCTTCTGATTGAAAAATTTTCTCTAAAGGAGTACATAGTTTTCTGAATTCCTTCAATGATTTTAGGTCCTTATAATTGCACGGGTTTAATTTTTGCAGCAGATTTAAAACTGGACTTCATTTCAGGAATGCTCAATATTTTAATGATATTCTTTTAATAACTATGAAAACTGGTCCCAAATTTGGAACTTGAATTTTTCTCTATTTATCAAGACATCTTTTGAAGTTAATCAACCCTTAGGTTGGCTGTGTGCATTATGGAAGAAAATATTGTGTTTGCATCCTTGAATTTGCCATTGATGTAAAAGACACTAGATATTTTGGATTATGAGAAGCTCAGTCCTGGAAAACACAGAGCATCAGAAATGCCCAAGCTGTGGCCTACTATGGCTCTGAGATCCTCATCACATGAATGCTTATGACTGGAAATTGGCCATCTTGCTTTTAAGCAGAAGGCAGAAAAATCATTGCAAATAGAAACCATAGATTATCGGATTATATCGAATATATTTTGGTGCATTTGTAATGCTGCCAAATAACTTTGTGTAGTATAAAAATGATTGATTCATTTGAAGCAAGCACAACAGGACTACATGAAATACAGCAAAATAATTGTCCTAAAGGCAAAGTTGGATTCAAAATGGAAAAATGATACTGAAATTTAAACAAAAAAAAAAAAAAAAAAGGCTTGCAATTGTGGGAAAGCATGGGTAGACATTTTGAATTGTTAAGTCAGAACAAACAGAGAATATTCTTGGAACTGCTGGCTCTAGCCCAAACTGAAACCAGAAAACATAGGTTCAGAGTCATGCTGGTGCTCATGCTTACATTTACTTCTGAATAGGAATGGCCTCCTGAAATTAAGGCAGAGCTCTGAACATTTTTATTTCCCTTCCAATCCCAAGTGTATGTTTTGCTTTCCTTAATGTTGGTTTCACTTCTCTGTCGTTCACATGTTGCTCCTCAAATGTGCACAGACCTGAGGATGTCTTCTTTAATGTCTTGTTACTTTAGAGAGGAAGAGCTAAGAGGAGATAAGTCAATATATGGATGTTTGCTGGGAATTTTGATTGTATTTACAAGAGTTCTGAGATAAGTGCAAGTGAGCAGTACAAGCTAAATACAAAACAGAGGAGCAAGTTTTAGGGCAGTATCTTGTTGGAGACACCAGCCTGGCCTGAAACATCTCATCAGTTTTTAAGGTGGAGATTTTATGCTGTGAGTTTTCTATTTAGTGGTGAAGATTATTGTATCACATATCCCCAAACAGTCCCACTGATGTTTTATCTCAGAATCAAAAAAACCACAGAGATGGACTATGAGCAGAGATAGTAAGTCTGTGCTGTGAAAAAGTTTGTCAGCTTAATTAGAGCAGAATTTAGGCAGAAATTGAGAATCCTGAGTTCAGGCTCTGATAAAGCATATTAATGAGAATCCTTAATGAAAAAAAACCCCAAAAAACAGGTTCACCACACTGTCTGTTACAGTGTCTGTGGTGAGGAATGTTTTCTGTGCTGTTTTTATGGTTGAGTCATTTTTGTTGCTACTACTGAGGTGTTTATTAAAGTGAGGATTAATCCACAGGAGTTGCTCAGTTTTTAGTAAAGAATTTTTTGTGGGACTACTGATACAGAGGAGATGAAATCTGATCTCCTGCTCAGAGTCAAGGAGAGAGGCACTCTGGAGCAGCCCAAAGGCACCATCACTGCAGGTAGTATGAGTGAGCAGCAGACTTGGGCTTGACTCCATGTGGGAGATGGAGAAGATAAAGAAATGTCACCGAAGTGGTGGGGATTTTTTAAAGTTGCTGAAGTGCTTTGAGCCCCATCGCCTGAAGCATTTTAGAAATGCAAGGCACTTTACAACAGAACACAAAAGGAGACTCTTTTGGTCACAGGTATAGACTTTTTCATAGTCTGAAAATGTTCCCATGGCTAAAAGCTGCAGAAACAAGCCAGAAAGGTCCCATAAGCTTTTTCCCGGGTCAGCAGCCAGAAGAGAGTAGAAGAAAGCAAGGACATCACCAAGGCTGTAAAAAAGATGTGTTAGTTGAAAAAGTTTGCAGCAGCCTCACTGGCAGCCCTAGTGACCTGACCAGGATGGGCTAGGGGAGGGTTCCTCTTGGATTTCACATCTGGAAATAATATTACCCTGAGCACAGGAGCAAGATACACAATCCTTTCAGCTGGGTTGAGTATTATCAATAGGACCATCAGGGCACTGAGAAACAAGTCAAAGTACATCTCCAGTGTTTCAGAAGAAAGATGAATCTCACTCCTCCTCTTGTAGGTGTGTGAGGCAGAGGCATAAGCTGCATTCCTTACACTGGTTAATGACTTGTGACATGCTGTGGGAAAAATCTTTTTCTGAACATTGCCTCAAGGGCAGAAGTGGTTTTAGCCAAACTTTTTTTATAAGCAATGGCCTTAGAACTTGACAAGCTCTCACTACTGTCTAACCTCTCCAGCTGGCTGAGCTATGGACTCTTTAAACAGTGTCTGTTTGCTGTGAGACAGCTACACTTGACATTTAGGCATCTGAATAAGCTTTTTACAGTTTAAAATGCTTGATTTCTTCCTTTTGCTTTAGTGGTTGATCTGTGTACCTGTCACATTCCTGCTATGGCTCAATCTCCACATCTTGCTCTCATTTCCATCTCAATGGGCTGCTGGCCAGCTCAGCTGCTTGGGCAGGTTAACCTGGTCTGGTGGATTTTGATACTTAACAGAAAAGTAGCATAATGAAACAAAAGGCATGCATGTGGTTTTCTTTTTTGGTGGCCTTTGGTATTGTGGGTAGTCAGGCTGGGGTTGGACAGAGAAGGAAAGTGAAATGTAGAACTGAGTGATGTATCTTCTTACTTTACCTAAAGCTAAATATACCCAAAGAATGTAAAAGCTTCTAGAAGATAAGTGTCTCTAAAAGCCAAATTGAAGACATTCTATTTGCCCTGTAATATTCCCCATGGCAGTGGTAGAAATGGGTATGGAGAAATCTCTATTTCCAATTTTCTGAACAGCTGCTTCTCTGCAAATTCAGATTTGGTCCTTGAATGCCTCAGAACACTCCCTCATCTTGTGCCATGGCTTGTTCACCTGCTCAATCCTGCTGAGCTGCAACAGGATCTGGACCATTTTAACCTGCCCTTGGGGCCGTCTGCTTTCCTCTGGCAGATGTGTAGGGCCCAGAGGGGACAGTGAGCTCTGTGTGTGAGTGCTGGCATCTCAGATCCCATGCTCACATCTACCTGGGAGCTGCAGAGACAGACCTGACCATACTGTTCATCTCCTCCCACATCTCCCTATGCCCCTGCATCTTGTAGTTTGTCTTAATACTTGAGCAGTGTTACTTGTGGCTATGCTGGCTCTGCACAGAAAAGCCATGAGCCAACAGCAGATCATATCTTGGCCCCACATCCTCAATCAGGCCCACAAACCAAACCCACAAAGTAGCCCAGATATCTCTAGGTACACCTTTGATGAGACATCGGGTACTTCAGAAAGGCTGTTATCTAGGCTATGTCCTGTGTGTTTTCTCATTAATAACTTCATTTATTTTGCACGTGCTACTTTAAAAAGGCAGAATGTTATACTGGCCGAAGAGAAAGTAGTCTGCTTTTTTTTCCGTCTGATGTTAACTACTGGAGTGTGTGCAGGCTGCCAAAAATTGCTGGTTGCTTGGGATATTGTTCAGCCACATGCTGCTTGTATTGTTCTGTCAACATCCATGTATCCTGTGGATTTCACAAGTGGTTTTGGAGTATACAAAGTGTCATCAGCTCTTATGCAAATTTCTGCTTCTAATCCGTCTAGATCACAGTATGTGCTACGAAGCCAGCAGCTGGAGCAAGACTTTAAAAAATAGGTCAGTGTCTCTATGTCATGTCCATGTCTCTTGGTCTAGATTGGGATATGTGTTTTAAATCATGCTGGGACAGTACACTCACTGCACTGGTGTATTACATTCATTTCCCCCTCACTTTGATTACAGTAAGCAAAGAACCCCTCTGTTTGTAAATGCACCTAATATTGTCCTTATTTCTTAGAGGGATTGTGAAGTATTATCCTCCATTAATAAAGTACTTTGAGATCTATAAACAAAAAAGTTACCAGAGTGGTATGAAGGAGCTGATGCTAGAGACTAAAGGAGTGCATGGCAGTCAATAAGATGAGAAGACTGCTGTATTGAAGCAGCCTGGATCTGTGACCTCTATGGGATAAGTCACTTTCATCTTCGCTAAGCTGGGGCTGTAGCAGGAGTTGTCACTTCTGCTCTGAGAATGCAGAGCAACATCTCTCCCATCCCCATTCCCACCCCATTCCTGCCCCCATTCTCTCCGTATTGTCTTTGAGAGAAACATTGTGAACATGATGGAGATGGTCTTGTCTCCTTTGTGTCTGCACTTCCCTGAAAGTTTGACCTGGTTTCATTAAAAACGTTCACCCATGTCCCACCAAAGCACAAGGGACATCTCTCCAGAGGCTTTCTTGGTGTATCACCTTACGTGCTAGTGCTGTATTTGCCTACATGGCCACAGAAATTGTCACAGGAGACACAACAAAAGGACTGCCCCAACACCAACCAGAGGGACCATGCTGATGTGACGTTTATTCTGAAAGCAGAAGAAAGTGACATAAGGTCAAACTGTTCTTTCCATATGCACTGTTTGCATTGCATTTGTGTAGTAATATGTTTATATACCCCTGGTGTTTTGCATCTCTTTGATCTTTATAATCTCACACACCACAGCACAAATCCAACTGGGTGACTGACAGGGTCTGCAGGAAGCAACAGTGCATTGTGTGCCTTTGTTTGCAGTGAGCATGACCTCATGGGTTGTGTTTCAAAGTTCCAGAGAAGCCCATAGCCCCACAGCAAAAGAGATGTTTCTGTTCTTCACCACTTACATGCATCTCTTTAATATAAAGGAGAGCTGTCAGATGGTCATGTCTTGTGTTTTGATTTTCAGGGGACACACCATGATTTCAATAACCTGATGCTCTACCCATCATGTGCTACATTTCATTTGCCCCCCTGGGGACACACACTGGCAGTGGGGGATGCATTTATGTCTGGACTCAGCAAAGTGTGTACAGTCTCAGGGGCTATGGGGAGGAGGAGGTGCTGTATCAGACCAATGGGCCATTGCCCCTTGAAGCAAACAGCTACAGTGATGGTGGCAGGCACCAACACCCATCACTGTCAGGCTGCTACATATTTTGGGTAAAAAGAGGTGATTTTCCTCATCTTTGGAGGTGTGTTCCCTATTCTAAGGTGGTGTTCCCTTCAAAGGCTAATAGAAAATTAGTTTGCTTTTACATGCATGGCATCCAGAGCAGAACCTCAAAACAATGGGCTAAATTAAACAGAAGAAACATGATCTACCAAGTAAAGAGCAACTTTTCTTGATCCTCAGCCCAGCTCTGGAGATAAAAGCGCCCTGAAGAGTAATACATATACCAGCTAATGGACTTCACTGCAGGCAGTATCCTTTTATAGTGAAGGTGGGCTTCTAGTTCAAATGCTGCTGCCAATTTTAAATAAGACTGCATTGAGCAAAAAGAATCACAGGCTCTTTGGTCACCCACCAGGTCCCAAAGAGCATTCTGGATGTTTTGAGTAAAAATTAGTGTCTTGGATTTTATCTGAGACTTGAAGGGTGTCCTAGGACAGAGAGGTGAAAAACATCTCAGTTCTAGAAGTGAAATTCAGGCCCATGGGGTCACCTTGGGAAAAGTTCGGAGGCCACCCTGGGTCTCAGTTGAGCAGGTTTTCATACCATGGCCTGAGAGCAATTTTCTAGCCTTCTGTTGCTATGATGCAATCCTTAAGTAAGATAAGCACAGATGACTGAGACAAAGCCTACATAGAAAAAGGCCTGGTTGGAAAAATGCCCAGGTACAGAGAGAACTCCTCCTTCTCCAGGAACAGGTCAGGCTACCTTAGTGCTTCTGTTTTGTTCTGTACTTATATTACAATGGCAGCTGATTCCCATCAGTTGGGTACATGGATATAATTGTCACTTTTGCTTCTGGTTCCTTTCCAGAAAAGAGGCTATTTCAGTCCTTGCTGAGGCATTGCCAGGTGGCTCTCACCTGAGGTCAGGACTCACCTGAACACTGAATCCTTTGTTCCACTGCCCTTCCTTGGTCAGACAAGTAATCAGATCACTGCGTACTGGCAATTTGTTTTTCTTAGAATATAGGCAAAGAGAATGAGGTCAAAAGGTTCATCACCTGGGGCCTTTTCTTTGTCAAATCTTCATGTAGCAATCAACATTTTGGTGTAATTAAAGTGCTAAATGGAGACAACTGTACATGCAATAAACTGCATGAGTGTTTAAATAGAATGTGTGTTCATGGAGAAATATTCAGAAATATACATTTGCTTTGTTTTTCTTCTCATTGTCACAATGTAACCAGTGAGAACAGCTGGAGTGTGCATACTCTTGCAAAAAGAATGGTTTCTGTTAAAACTCAAAAGAGATAACTTCTCTCTGCTCTGTCCATTGATAAATGCACTTCACTTGCTTATCAGTTTTCTAGCAGGGTAGCTGTGCAGTGATTTGACTGGGCAGGCAGCTAAACACCTCCCAACCATTTGGAAAAAGATAAAACTAGTGGGTTGAGAAAAGGAAGGGATAATAATAATAATAATAATAATAATAATAATATCAAAACAAGTGATGCAGACTGCAGTTGCTCATCATTTGCTGAATGATGCCCAGCCAGTCCCTAAACAGAGATTGGTCTCTCCTGTCCAACTTTCCCAGTTTTATTATTCAGCATGATGCTATATGATATGGAATGTCCCTTTGGCCAGTTGGGGTCAGCTGTCCTGGCTGTATCCCCTCCCATCTTCTTGTACACCCCCAGCCTCTTTCCTCTGGCAAGGCAGAGTGAGCAGCTGGAAAGTGCTTGATATAGAGTAAGAACTACCTACCAACAGCTAAAACATCAGTGTGTTATCAGCATTTTTATCAACGTTATTCTCATCCTAAATCCAAAACATAGCACTGCATCAGCTACTAGGAAATAAATTAATTCTATCCCAGCTGAAACCAAGACAAGCATTGTACTTTGTACTTCTTGTACTCTGAAGCCCTCTGCTACCTGTGTGCATTAAGAGTTATAAAAAGAGTGAGGGATTGCTCTAGGACTGCCTCTCTTTGACCTCTGTTAACAACATAAGGATTGGATGTATCAAAAAAGAAACCCTACAGACTTCCTGAAACCTAAAATAAGAAAAAAAAATCATAATTGCAGCAGCCTTTCATTGATAAGCTCAGCTTGTTCAGTTGTCCTTAAAAGCCCTGCAACTGAGATAAACATGACAGCAGGCTCTGGATGTTGCAAGGTTAGAGTCATTTTGGTTTTGAGAGATGAAGAACTGACTTCCAATGTCAGATTGCAAAATCCACTCCACTAGCACCTACCAGAGCTGGTAGTAATTCTTGATGGCTCAGAGATTTCAGATTTCAGGTATTTCAGATTCAGTAGAAAACACCTCCAACTCCATCTCCTAATCTGCATGCCATCAGTACAGAATATGGGAACTGGGGTTTCCTGCAGCTCAACGATGCTACAAATTCCCGTGGTCCAGCCTGGTGTCCTGTGTGCCTACAGGTGTATCTATAGAACCCTGTAGAGGGAGAGTCACCAGGCTGCAAGTAGCAGGGTGCTAAAATTGCCTCTCATAAAGGAGCACATGTTCTCTTGGGTGCAAGGAGTAGGTGGGACTGGATGAGGGCAACAGGCTTCTGCAAGTGCAGAAGAGTGCAACAGCTTTGCATCATGCCAGCAGTAATTGATGTCTGCATGCAGCTGAGGACAGGCAGGAGAGGAGTTTTTAACATCTTTCCTTTTACTATTGATTTCTCCTCTTTGAGCTGGCTGGTTTAGCTGAAGTGTTGTGTATTGAACATCTGCTTTGTTGCACCTCTGTCATGATGCTGCTTTTGGACTGTCTTGCTTCTGGAGTTTTAAAGCTTTCAGTGAAGAGCAAGATAAAGCTGGGGTTTGATGGTTTCCTTGCTCATTGCTTCTTTAGTGTCCCATCTCTCTAGCTGGAATGTGGGAGTCTGGGTGGGAGTTGGAATCTGTGCTCACGTGTATTGGCAGAAGGTGAGAGCAGAGCCAGCTCTGCTCCTCCTCTTCCCCCTGCTACAGCAGAAGCCAGATCCAGATAGATAAGGCAAGAACACAAATTAGGACAGTGTGAATACATAGAAATGACAGTCCTAATTAATTCTATCTTTTTACACTGACATTATGAAAATGTCCACTCTACATTCCTCTACCTGGAAAAAAAAAAAGAAAAAAGGGGAAAAAAGTAAATTAAAATAAAAGAAATGCTGTATTAATTTGGGGAAGACTTGTTTTTCTTGTAACTCTTGAAAATCATTACTATACTGAATATATGATGAACACTGTGTTTTCTGTGCTGCACAAAAATTTATATGAAGAATGGTTATTTCTCATCTTTTACCGTCATTTATCCATGCCTCTCTAGCCAGTTATATTTAGGATGAGATGAATCATGAACTGTTTCTGCCCAGTGACTATAACAGGAGTCCTAAATGACCATCTCAGATGCAGATGTCTTTTGTAACCGTTTGTGTTGTACTACCCTTCCTTAATTTATTTTCACAGCTTGAATAGAAAAGTCTTTTTGTAAACCAGATATCAGATCTCTTATGCCAAAACTAAACACAAAATTAATTGATTTTATATAATAAAAATCGATCTGGAGGTTATAAAAAATTGTAGATGATGAAATAACCCCCACAAACATCTCCAGAGTCACAGCTTGCTGAAGTGGGTGCTTTGGCATCTCTCGTGTGCAGTGGGTGGTGTGTAATTACCATGGCTCTCTCTGCCCATTGCCTTGCCAGCAGCAAGCCTTCCCACCCCCAGCAGAACACAGGGCATTTCTCAAACTCTCTTCTTCTGGCCTGTTTTAGACAACTGTGCTGAGGTAAGCTGGAGTTGCTTGGAGGGCTTGTTCCCCTCCCTCGGGCAGGGGTGAGGTGAGCCAGGTCAGGGTGGTGTGAGGCAGGTGAGGCCACGGCAAGGCTGTGTCCTGGAGGAGCTCACGTGGGGGAACCACGAGGAGCAGCGTGCTGGGGTGGTGCTGTGGGCATGGCACAGCACAGATGTGGCCAGCTGTTGTGTTTGTGGTTTCACAGATGCATTAACAGTGTCTGCAGAGGTGCTGGACCAGTGACTGCTCAGGTCCTGCAGGCTGAGAAAGGAGCTTCCACCTGGTACAGCCACAGGGGAGCATCAAACCTGGCTCCAGAATGTGCCACCAGCTGCCCTGCTTTGCCTAAGCAAATGAATGGCAAACAACATTAGAAGCTCATTAGGGCAGAGAACATCTCTTTTTTTTTCTCTCTCTCATTCTCGCCCTTATTTCATAGTAGAAATACTAATTTATTTCCTAGTTTATTTCCTTATTTCCTAGTAGAGATAATAATGCTTTTGTTAAATATCTAACTGGATTGCTGAAGTGTATTTTCTGACCTAAGGCATTGGTATTTATGAGATTTAGGCAAAGAGTACCATAAATAAACTAATTTCAATGTATAAAAATGAAACAGTTTTCATTTTGTAAAATAATTTACCTTTGTTTATAAAATAATTTATTTTTGTTTATTATTCCATAAAACTTTGCAGTGTTTTGCAAAGTAATTTGTCTTTTGCATTTTTGAAAAAAGAATTAATATGTTTTAATGCCATACTAGTCATTAAACTGATTGGGACAAGTTTAGTAAGATTAATTTTGCATTCCAATGCTGAGTACTCTGCTGGGAAAATAAAAAAAAAATATAACAAACATTCAGACCTGCTATTCATTTTGCAAACCCAGGAGAAAGAGAAGACAGCAATGCTAGCTGTATCTAAATGTCATCAATCCCACTGGACCCATTAAAAAGAATAATTTTAGGTTTTTCTCCATATTTCCAATTTTCCCATGCACTTTTTCCATGCTGCAGGAGGGAGGAGTTTCCCAATGGCAGAGGGGGAGGAAGGCTCAGTGTAAGATTCAGGATTGGGCAATAAATACCAGGAAGACTGTCAGATGGCAGAGGTCATAAACCCAATAGAATAAAGACTTTTTTATTGCCCTTCCCTGCATTTGTGGGAATGGGTTTGGATAGTGGCTGAGCACTGGAATGAGGTAATCTTGCCGTTTTTGCTGTCAGTAACTCCTAAGTGACTCAATCAGCTCTTGAAAACACAAAACCACTCCTGTGCAAAGTTCTCATCTCTGGTTACAGGTAGTCATTACCTCTGAGAGGGTGCTCAGAACATGTGTAGGAGTTTACCTCTGCCAAGAAAGTATTTTGAGGTGTCTGGTTTTTGACAACCCAATTTTGTTTCCATGCTTCAACTCCTTCCTGACAAGACAGTTGTACAGAGCATTTGCAATTTTTTTGTTCAAGGGTTTTAGGAAGTCTAGTGAGAGCAAAATCCTGTTTAAAAAGTAGCAGAGAAAGCTTTCTAATTTTTTTCTGAGCAAACATTATTTGTATTTTTTTAAATACAACTATTAAATACAAATTTAAGAATTTTTTTAAAATTTACATTCACAGCTGCTTGTCGTCTTGGCTGTCTGCTAGCATTGCTCAGAATTAGAATGAAATACCAGGATTCGTCAGACACACAGCATCAAAGTGTGTTACCCACCTTTCCCTGGCAAACACCAAGCACGTCCGAAGTTCATCAGGCACCCTGATATGTTAGCCCATTAGCAGCCTCTTTGCTCCTTAAAAACAGGTGCTTGCTGTGTTCTGTTCACTATGAACATCCTTTTGTTTGTCTCTTGTAAAGGGTTTTAAATCTGCTCAAATGATATGGTAATCTTTAGAAAGACTGGTTGGTTTTGTTCACACTGGTGTGGTGCAGAAGGAAAATGCAGGGCCCACTGCTCCCATCAGCAGTTACCTGAAGGACATTTTGGGTTAGATCTTTGCAGGGAGATACTGCTAGAAATCCCAGTGGAGTGCAGTGGGATCATGTAAGGAAGGCTGTGCTGTGTTGCCGACTTTCCAGGAGGAGCTCTTTGGATGGGGTGGCCCCTCTGCTCCTCTCCTAATCCCTACTGAAGGGATTATGGCATTGTGCTTCCTGAGGGGCCCTGGTGGATGTAATCCTCTGCTACGTGCGAGATTTGCCCTGGGATGATGCCGAAATGCAAAGCAGTATTTTTACTCGGAAGATGCTGTTCTGTTGCACCAAATTCCATTGCTGCAACATTCCATTATGTTGGAAGCTATGAAAGATCCGTAATGGTGTGTGCTTGTTACAATGCCTGTCAGTGGGAATTTGGGTTCTGTGCTGAGCTCTTCAGTTCAGCTCCAGTTCTGTATTATATTCTAACAATATTGAAAATGAATGTTTTACATGCACCTGCCTTCTGTGACAGGCATTTGCAGGGCTCTTTGGGTTTGCTTTCAGTGCAGTTGGTTCTTGATTCTGAGTCTTGTTTCCACAGTCCTTCAGAAGACCCCTAAATGTTAATGCAGTGTCAATTTACATATTCAATTGGGGCTTTAGCGTTATTTTTTTCCCCCCTTATTTTTGCTGTCATCATAATTTCCATAAGGTAGTATATATTGATAGTGGAAAAAAATTTTTTATTCTCACTTTAGGCTTCTTAAATTTTCTTGTTTTTTCACTAGGAAAGATACTGTTATCATGAACCAGTAAGAACTAAGATATTTCTACCAACAATGTCTTAAAACAATTTTTTTTAAATTTAAAACTGACTTCTGTAGTGGAACTGAAGGGAAAGCAGACACAAGCCTCTATAGTGTAGGCTACAATTGCATAAATACTACATAATGATAGGCTCAGAACTGGCTTCAGAGTGCCTGCCACTTGCTTGACTGTACAGCCTGAAAGAATTTCATAGGAAAGCAGGAGCACCGGGTGGTGCTGTCACAAAACCTAAAAGCTTTTGACCCTGCTGAGGTAGATGAATAGGCATGCAATTCTGCATGTGTGTATGGCAAGAGAAAAAATAAAAAATTATTACTTACTTGTTTTGTGTGCATCCTAAATATTACACTTTCTGGGCCTGAGTGTCCCTTCCAACACAAACCATTATATAATTCTACCTTTTTCAGAAAAAGTGGTCCCACAGTTGCCATGCATCTAAAACTGAGGATTTTGCCTGTAAAAGCACTCAGTAAAGTCTAGGATGAACAGAAAGAAGAGGGAGATGCATTGTACTTCTCAGTGTTAATCTTGAT
Source organism: Argya squamiceps (assembly GCA_037834095.1). Taxonomy (NCBI): domain Eukaryota; kingdom Metazoa; phylum Chordata; class Aves; order Passeriformes; family Leiothrichidae; genus Argya; species Argya squamiceps. The sequence continues at coordinate 37,266,817 of JBBMKD010000001.1, forward strand.
GTGAACAGAAGCTGAATGTTTAATTTTCAAAATCACGTTTGATTTGGATTTTTCTTATTGTCACAAATTCATGGGTTTACTGGCTTTTTAAAAATAATGTTTGTTTCAATCATGTTTAACCAGTCTCATCCCTCATAAAGTATTCGATTTTGTAAAGCACATACTTAGGTTTATATATAATCAGTTCTTATTACGGGCAACAAGCAGGGAAAATGAAGACTAGAGTAATAGCACAATGTGTAGTAAAACTAAATGAAAACTGAAAACAAAAAGAGCTATGACATAGTGCAGAGGGTTTGAGAGCTGTGTGACAAATGAGTTATATGAATAAGGCAGGGAAAGTGGGAGTTGGGGCTGGAGCAGTGCTTTTTATTCAAAAGCAGTGCCCTTCTCAGGTAGCCCTGGGCTGCCAGCTGCGTGTGCCTCTGCAGGAGCTGAGTGGCTCAGTCCCCTAGGTGGGGTTAGAGCACTGTGATTCCCAGCTGCCTCCTGCTGCTCCACCTGCGCTCTGAAGGGACCAGCCGGTAAAACAGGCAATGTCCTGAGAGGGTCTTTGGAGGGGTCACACCACGTTGGCAGCTGCCACCCAATCTAATCAGCCAGTATTGGATTGTTTTTCTCAAGTGATTGTGTGAAATACAACCAGATTCTTTGAAAACTGAAGCTTGCTTGTTTGATAGTTGTTTCTCAATTATGTCAGCTCACCCTTGAGTTCTTGTCTTTTATATCAAATAAAATGCTTCTGCAGAAACAGAGGCATGTCTGATGTTGCAGATTGTGTGCCAATTTTGCTTGAGTGAACCAGCTCTCACAGATGACAAATCTTAGAAGAGCAGAGTGTAAGTTCACAAACCTAACTTTCGCCAAAAAATGTCTGTTTCTGTGTGTCCCCACAGTCTGGAACTGCCCATTAACTGTTCTTTATAACACACCTGGGCTTTAAAAATATGGGGATAAAAGCCTGCTACTGGAGAAAGGACAGCTATGTTCTTGTATCAGTCATAAAGAAAAATAAAGATGGTCTTTGATTTAATGTTAGGGGTTGCTATTCAGTGCTACACAGTTTTTATCTGTGGTGCATGCTTCCATAAATAGAAGTTCCTTGGCTGCAGAGGCTGCTTGTGCTGCTTTCTGTAGGGATGACACTAGATTGCCTCTTTATCAAGGTGCAGGAGCTCTCAGGAATGACAGCTCCTGTCGGCTGCTGAAGGAGGTTTGTGAAGAGAAACTGTGCTGATTGTGGAAGTGTGGGGAGGTAAATGGGTGGCATCAGTAGGTGCTGTGCTGGCTCCTCTCTGCTTTGCTGGTGCTCAGTACCCAGCACATTTCACAGGTAAAACTCCTGCTAGAGCTGGGCTTACTTGGAGTAACTGCTTTGGACCACAGAATCACCAAATGGTATGGATTGGTTAAAGACCATCCAGTTCCACCCCCATTATGACAGGGAGGGACACCTTCCTCTGGACCAGGTTGCTCAAATCCCCATCCAGCCTGGCCTTGAAGACTGCCAGGAATGGGGCATCCACAACTTCTCTGGGCAGCCTGTGCCAGTGCCTCACTGCCCTCACAGTAAAGAAATTCTATTATCTAATCTAAACCTACACTCCATCAGTTTAAAGCTATTTTGCCTTGTCCTATCACTTTATAACCTTGCAAAAAGTCCCTCTCCAGCTCTTCTGTAAGCCTCCTTAAAGTGCTGGGAGGTGCTGTAATATCTCACCAGAGCCTTCTCCAGAGTGAGCAACCCCAGCTCTTCCAGCCTTTACTCATGGCAGAGGTGCTCTCTCCTCTGAACTCACTTTGGCACGTACATGTTTGAACAAGGCATGTATGTCTACACAGTCATTTTCCAGGGTGACAGTGCCCAGTGTCTGCTGCCACTTGAAGAAGCTGCTGTTGAGCATGCTACAGCATGCAGATATTGTTGCAGCATCCTTTATAGACTCATTTTGGAAGCAATTGAACTAGTTACACCCAAAAATCCAGATTTTTCCAAGAAAACCTTGAACAGCCTAACCACAAAACAGGTTTTCTGAGAATTATATTTGGTAGACGTGGTATCTCACTGATAACTGGTCCTCATCTTGGAAAATGAGCAGCAGACTTGTATTTTCAAAGTTAGGGCATGGCTGGATGTGTTTACTGTACATGGTTTTGTTCAGATTACAAGTGTCCAAGTGCAGGGTGGCGTTCCTGGGGCAAGGCAGCAACACTCAAATTTGAAGCACAGCTGAGGCTACCGCCTTTTGTTTACTCAGGCCCCCGTTTGTTTTGCACTTGAAGAAAATGCAGCCTGACTTCTGGTCCTCAGGGAGGAGAGTCAGACAGGGAAGCGAGTGTTGAGAGTGCAGAGATCAGAAAACTTAGGGCAGTTATTTTGGATACTGGTACCAGCATGACTGCAAGGGAGAGGAGCTACGTGCTGCCCTGCAACCTGCTCTGGAGGTTTGCTCCCATGGCTTGGTTGTGATTAGTTTTAGGGTAGCTCACTGAAAGCTGTATAAGGCATATTTGTGCACAGGGCAGTAATTTCTTTGTTTTTTAGGATAGCTATAAAGATCCTGAGGAGGGAGTGGGATGGAAGTGCAGTAGGTGCAGGGTCAGCAGCTGCGGGGGCACTCTGTCCTGCTGCACATCTAAGGAAGTGCATTTGTTTTATTTCCATCCCAGAAAAAGGTAAGAGGGAGCATGTTGCATCATCTCCCTGGTCTGGAAGCATTGCCACCACAGAGGTCTCCTCTCCAGTGCTTTTGGCTTGTTTGATCCTGACAGGATTCAGTCTGGAGCTGTCACCGGTTTGTTCAGCACAGTCCATTTGGGCAGATATCCTCAGCTCTGCTACATGGATCTTATTTTCCAGCTGTCATCTTGTATGAAAAAGCAATTTGAGGGGTAACCAGATCAGTCAGAATTGGTAAATTCTTCCCATTTCAAGAGAAAAATTGTATGTGTTTAAAACAGTACAAAAACCTTGCCATAAGGAGGTGTGTGGAAGCAGAGCCCTGCATCACCACTTTCATGTCTCCTGGGGAGGAGACCCATGGGTTCTGTGAAATTTACATCAAGATTGAATTATAATAAATAATAAACACAAAGGCATCTGCATGTGTGGGGTCTTTCAGCCAGATTATGTGAAGTAGCTGGCACAAGAGAATACTGTAAAACTAATTAGCTCTTTCTGTTCACTAATAGATCAGAAGTTAATTCTATCTCCTTTTCTAATTGGTCATTTGAGGGTGGATTAGGCCCACATTAAAATGTTTCTTGATCCTCAAAAATAACAGGTGGTTTAGTTACACAATTAGGCAATTATTTGGACAATATTGTACTTTTTATCAGTGTATTACTAATAGGAAAAGTTTGTCCCTATATTTTTGACACATCAGCAGGAAATCTGTCTTGCTTTACGGTTTTTCTCCCCCATATTAATTATGTCAAAAAAGGTTTGTCAGCACTGTAGAAGTCCAACCACCAGTATAATTGGGTCACACACTTTGATTTGAAGTGACCCCTCATCGTAAGTATTGACCTCCTTATTGAAATCTGCCTATTTGGTTTGACTTCTGTGCATGGGGATGGTCAGGGGCCAACTCCAGTACTGGCAAGATTCCTGCCTCAGTTACAGACATAAACCAAATTATTTCCTTCAAAGCCTCTATCAGCACTCAGGGATTGTACAAAGGGCAGGATATGGCATGAGGCATTATAAAAATTGTAATATAGAAAATGTAATAATGCATTATCAGCTCATCGAAATCAGTTTATCACTAAGTCACTCCAAATTTAAATGTTTCATCTCACAGTTCACATCACTCCTAGTGATGGATGCTGGTAAAGATCCCACCAGTGCAGAAGGCTGGGTAATGGTCTCGGTGACCCACCCTAATTCCAGCATCGTGAGGTAAGGCTTTGCTAACACTGCTGCTATTATTGCTGTGTCTGCCTTCCTTATTAGGGAAGTCTAAGGATTAATTTCTCCTTGGACTGCCTCAGACAGATCAGATCATCACTGAACTGGAAGATGGCAAAACCCTTACCATAACATTTGCAGCTGACCCAAACTTCAGGAAATGGGCAAAAGAAGAGGGAGGATAACCTGCAGATGCCAAAATTACCTCCAGCCACAGCCAAATCTTTGCAGAATATCAGGAGGTAGTGACTCATCTGGTCAGCCTTATTATACAGCATGGGGCTTTGGTCCTACCCGAAAGTGTGTGGTTTTGGGATGGAGCCAAGGGCGCCGCCAGAGCCTGCAGGAAGGGCATGGAGAAGCCTAAATTAGACTCTGCATGGTGGTGCAAGGCAAGAGGATGAGAGGCAATGGGCAAAAGCTAAAATATGAGAGGTTTGGATGGGTGTAAGGAGAAATCCTTCCTCTATGAGGACACCCACCCCACCACCCAGAAAGGCTCTGCAGCCTCCCTCCTTGGAGGCTGTCCAGACCCAGACACTGAGCACCCGAGGCAGACCTTGGAGTGGACCTCCCAAGGTCCCTTGTAGACTGAATTTTTCTCTCATGTTATGGAAAAACCCAGTGCTACCAAGGGAGGTGTGGGCAGACATATATATGTGCAGGAAAATAGCCAGTAGATCAGCTAATGTACCTTCTCATTTGGCAGCGTTGTGGTGTCATCTAACACTGGGACAGTTTAGGGGTGAGTCACAGATTTAATGAAGTATTGGGAAAAGTGCCTTTGTTGTGAGAGTCTTAATGAGCTCATTTACTTAGCTTAATGAAGTGAGGATTGAGAGCCAGTTTTGATCCCTGTAACTGTTTATTTGAGGAGCAAATTGAATTGTAGAGTTTCCAGGGTATCAGATAAAGTCAGCAAAATCCAATGGCTGAAGTCGAAGTTAGATGGATTCAGGAGAGAGGTGAATAATAATCACTAATAAATCTTTTTAATAAGATTTCTGATTTTTGGAAAAAATGTTGCCATGCATTATGATCAGTCCCCTGCTGTATTTAAATCAAATACATTTATTTGGCAGATGAGATCTTAAAAGAGAGTGGATCACCTTCAGCTGAGTCTCTTGCCCCTCCTGATGCAAGCTGTGGTAGCTGAATGGGTGAACCTGAGCAGTGGTGCTGGCCTCATTCCCTGGTCTAGTACAGCCCAAGGAAGGCACACAGAGCTGCATTCAAGAGCCTGGCACAAAACCACAGCTTTGTTTCCAATGATCTATTTCGTCACTTGGACAGATATTCAGCAAAATACTTAGTTTTGTTGTAAGACTGTAAACACTTCCACCATCAAGAAGCAGCTTAAATTACACTTAGTTCCTATGTCTTGGTCATATGGACAGTCATACTTCACTTTTTGCAGCTGTCGGATACCGACAATGATTCACTAAAATGCAGCATTTCATTACTCATCTCTCTCTGTAATTCACAAAATGTGAAGCACTTTTGATGAAAGCCCCATATGAGAATTACGGTGTTGCAAGTAATTGACAGTCAGAGGCTTAACCTTTATTTCAAATAATACAATCTTAATGTCAGTTCATGGTGGAAAATAGACATCCTTTGTCCTCAGCAAGTCTAGCCAGCACTTGAGATGTACTCCACTCTAGAGCAATTTTCATCAAGAGGTTTAAATACATTAAAATGTTAAGTAATTTACTATCCAGCATTTTTATGAGGAAAAAGGATGAAGTAATGGTTTGATTATAAGAGCATATGCTGAGGATCAGCAGTACACTGAGCATAATTCCTCATGGTAGCACTCCTTTGTAGCCCTAGGCATGATTTTTCACTTTTTTTTTAGAAAAGTGTATTTATATTTTAATCTGCCCAGTGTGATGGTCCTCTCACCATGCACCAATTCTTACAATCCAACTATTACTGCCTACCCCACCTTGGAATGATTCTACACTGGTGAAGAAATTACTGCAACACTGTGACCTGCATCAACTACTAGAATGCATTCCTGTGTAAATCCTTCTAGATTGATTCTAAACTGATTATTCTTTGTGTGCTTCACCTATACAGTAAGTAATACAGTGAATCTTGCCACTGAACTTTGTTCCGCTTTCACGAATTTATATTGAACTTCTTGTGCTAATACCTGTGGCAGTGATTGAGTGGCTGTAAATCTTCGTTACTTTGGTCAGAGCATGGTGCTGATAAAGGCAAGGTCGTGGGTTAAATCCCTGTGTGGCCCATTCACTTCAGAGTTGGACTTGATGACTCTCCTGAGAATACTCAGAGTATTCTGTGGTTCTGTGATTCCACGAATACAGGCAGCTAACAGTTGTCAGAGTGCTGCCATCTGAGTGTGAATGGGTATTGAGAAGCACAGATGGATAAGCAGAATCACAAGAAATGACTCATCTAGAAGTTGTGGGATGCAGAAATACAGCCCTAACCAGGAATCAGACATCCCTGGCCACCCAGGACTTCTAATAAACTGAGAGCATGACATCACCTTCAGTGATGAGAATGTCTTAAATAGCATATGTAACAGTGGATAAGCTCACATACCATTCTGTTCTTTATCCTGATAGTAAAATCAGCCAGAGATGGCTATAGGTGTTGAAGTTCCCCCACTGCTAAACATCACCACAGGATACATGAGATTTCTTGGGGTTTTTTTTCACACCCTAGGAGCCTGAGCAGGTTCAACACTTACCTGCTCCATGAGAATTTGGGGTTTTTTTTCCCAAAAAACATAATACAAAAATTTTTAAGTCTTAATGTTTCTTAACATCTCTAAGGGAATCAGATGTGGAGAGAAACTGCCTAGTTTTCTATCATTGGGTGTCTCCTCTTACATGCCCAACAAATTGCTGCATTCACAGTGAGGATGTGTGGCTGCCGTAGGCCACATTGCTAGACTGTGGAGAAGGCCAGGAAGCTCCTGGAAGGAAACCAGACCTTACAAGGACTGAGCCTATCTTCAGTGATAATCAGCACATGCAGTAGTTCCGTAGGGATTGTAGGCCAGGACAAGGTCCTAGGACTTAGATACTTAAAGTGCATGTGAGATAAATCTGAGCCTAAATTCATTTATAATTAAAAAATATGTAAGCGTCTGGATACGAGGCCTTTGTTTTCTCTGTTGTTTCAAGACCCAAATTGTCACTGCTGTGGTTGGGACAAATGCATGTCTTGGTTCCTTGCATGTACCCTGAATGCCAAGGGCACGTTTGCACCCTGCTGAACAAATGTTTGGCATCTGCATACAGCCCAGTGTAGAGAGCCAAGCCAAGGGGGAATACGTGGCTCAGAGGGTATCTCATTCTGAGAAAATATTATATTATATTATAATTATATATAAAATACAATATATAAAATTATAATATTTTATAGTTATATAAATATATATTATAAAATATAATATTATGTATTATATTAAAATAATATATAAAATATTATATATTATATATATTCAAAACCAGACCATAAACCTGAACTGAATGAAGCTGTACATGACTATTTTTAGCATTTCTTCATCTAATAAAACTTGCCTTACCTATACTATTTTACAGAAATTCTTGTATTTTTAAAACTTCAGATATAAATTAAAATTGCGGTATGGAACTTGCTGACAGAGTCATTAGTTGCATTGCAAAGGGTGCATAGCAATCCATATTAACTTTTTTTTTTGCTTTAGGATATCACAGCTCATTAAAAATAGAATAAATTACATATAGAACAATTTCACACATGTAGTCTTAGGTTTTAAAGGTAATTCCTCATACATGTTCCTCTTGGAAGAGAAAAATATAAGTGCAGAATTTCTCTCTAAGTGGTCCACATAAATCTGATTCCACAGTTTTTTACAGCAGTTCTGCATTGCTGCCAGTACAATTTTAGAGTGAACTGTAATAATAACCTTAATGGCCAAGAGACTGTATAAAATAGGTATTGCAACAGGTAATATATTGTGAAGTCATGCATGGAAGAAGTGTGCATTTGGGTATTTCATAACACTCAAAATCAGAAAATGAGGTATCCTGGAGAAGAAAGACTTTCCTAGAAAATAAACAAGAGGGTTGCCACAGAGGTGAATGTGGAGCCAGCAGCAAAGACAGAGGCACTGTGTGTGTGACACTGTGACCCTTCACTGCAAGTGCAGCCTCTGCATCTGAGATATTTCATGCTCACGTGCACAAAATGCTCCTCCACCTCCTGCAGCACAGGTTCTGTGGGCATAAGCAGAGCTACTGGTGCTGAATCTCCTTTCAGGTGTATAAGGGGCCCAGGGGAGCCTGGGAAGAGCTGAGCAAGACACAGCTTTCTCCATGAGGTTCCTGGTGAATCATCTGGGGTATGGGACAGGCTGGCTGTGGGAATGGGGAAGGAGGACATTGCCAGGCACTGCAAAGTCTTCCCAGAAAGCCTGCAACTGCTGAAAAACTGTGGAATGTGCTCTGAACCTGTGTCCCCTTGAGGAGCTGCTGGCTGTGAAGAGCATCACTGGTATTGCAGGGAAGAATCTAAGCTAGTAGCTTCTCTTTCTCTGCTAGTGTTCAGGGGAGACTAAGAGCCCTGGAGAGACTGGCTGCGAGCATGGCTGTGGAACCTTGGCCATTTGGAACTGTTTCTTCCAGAACAAGACAGAGCCTGTAAACACAAAAATTTAAATGTTTTGGCATATCTACACAGAGCACACACTCTGTGCACTGTGGTGAAGTAAAAAAGAATTACAAATATTTAGATGCTTGGTCTCACTTGTCTTGAAAAATGGCTAAATGTAGAAGGTATCACAGGAGGCATCCCACCATGGTGCCTCAATGTGCATCAGAGACGACATCCCACCAGGCACCACCCCAGTAGCACTTCAGGCATCTCTGCAGGCATCCCACAAGTTCATCTCAGCAGGCAGTAGACATCTCTCCACAGCAGACTTCTCTCCACAGCATCTCATCTGCACACTGCAGCAGGAACCACAACAGGGTGGTGCTTTGCTGCCAGCCCTGCTTTTGAGCCTGATGGAGGCAGGCAGATGAGGAAGGCAGGGCTATTCCATGGGCAGACACAGGCAGTGCAGGTGATTGATCACCAATAGGTTAGCCCAGGTGGGGTAAGGAAGGGCTCAAGAATGGAGAAGCAGCAGCCTCAGAGAGCACCCAACAATTGCTAGCAGAAAGAGGAATCCTGAAGGTGTCATGCCGGTTCCTCAGCCAAGTTTTAAGGAGCTTTTAGGCGTGTTTAGTCCAAAAATAGTAAAAACCTGCTTTCCTTCCACCAGCTATATATATCATGTCCAAAAAATACAGTTTTCATTGTGAAATTGAGCCTCTGGCTGAACATGCAGAATGTGGCCTTGGGTGGTCTATGGCCACCAGTGATGGGGCGAGCAATTCCATAGCAGCACTGTGTACAGGAAAAAAATAAAAAGAAGAAGCACTGGTGCAGATAAGAAATGACCATTTACTTTCTCAAATACTTTTTTCACAGGATCTGGTTGGGCTGTGAGCACCCAATGCCCATGAATAGGGAGACAGAGCAGCCACAGGAGCCAAGCCTGGAGCTGCCTGATCGGCTTCTCTGCCCAGTGAAGTGAATAAACTCATACAGTAAAAATGATTTTCTGAAATCTCATTGGAATCTCAAGGCTGCTAATAAAGTCTTGTTCCACATCTCTCGCTTCCCCTCTCATTAGCGAGGGGAAAACATTTGGGTTTACATCTAAAAGGAAGAATAATCTTTTCTCTACATTAGGACAGCTGAGGACGTTTTGTGCCCAGGGTAGCAGAGCATCAGGAACAATGACATTTAAATACACATTCTGGTGTCCAGGGGCAAACCCCCTACTAGTGCCCTGAGATGTGAGGCATAAATAGACCACATCTTACTCTGCAGGCACATACATTTGACTTCTGGGTTTCTTTTCAAGGTCTCTTTTCCATTTACAGAATTCATTTGCGGTCTGTTTACATGAAATTTCAAAGAGTTCTTAAGAAGTAGTTTCATTGCATCATAGGAATATTTTTGATACATATGAACATTGGATTACAAAAATATATTACATTCAAGCTTTTGCTGAACTCATTCTGTTTTTATCTGGATACCAAGGTAAGGAAACAGGCACTGGCACAACTGTTTTGGAAAATGAACCCCAATGTCAATGCCGTGCAGGGTAGGAACAGATGAACCCATAAAACCCACTGACACATGAGCTGGAAATGGAGGAAGTGCTCCAGGTCTTTGGTCAAGTGCTTTGGCCTCAGTCTCTGAAACTCAAATGTTGTTTCTATTTTTACTGTGCCCCCACCAGAGACTTAAAGGAGACTGTGCTCAGGCCTGCTGCACAGTTTTGGCTCCCAAAACACATGGTTTGGAAAGACAAACTCTGACTAAGCCTTTTCTGCAAGAAGTTTACATATTTTCCATCCAGCCTTGATGGACAGAACTGAGTATCTGTCCAAACTGTTTCCCCATCTAAAGCACAGCCTTTGGCCATACAAATGTGGCACTGAAGAATGCTCCTACTGTGGTTTGGATTTTCTGTACTATAAGCATTGATGTTCAGGTCATGAATCCAAGGGGGTGAAAAGATCAGATCACACATTTCAAATGGCAGTATTTTGTGCAATTCCTACTTATATTTCAAATATTAGGAAGGTAACAAGTTGGTGATTTCACTTACAGATGGTTTGGCGATACTGGCATCCACATTTGTCCACTTCTGCTGTTCCCTGTATTTGTCAATCCCCCTGTGTTTTGCCCACATGCTGGTTCAAAGTCTTTCACCAATTACTTTCCACAAGGTGGTTATAGGATACCTGAGCCGTATGTGACTGTGAGTTTAAATACTGGCACATGAACAGCTGATATGCTCTTAAATGGTAAGAAAACTTTCTGGAAATTATTTTCAAGAAAGAGTGAAGGAGAAGGGATTGCATGATTTTACTGAGAATTGTCAAGGCCAAGGCATACCTGCCATTAGTGATACATCAGTAAAAGATCTCTCAAAACCAAATTTAATTAAGTCCTTGCTATCTTGCCATACCCAGTTGGATCAGACTTTCTTTAAATCAGTGGGGCTATTAAATACCTACAGGTATATTACATTTCCTGCCAAGGCAATACACACACTTGTGTACTTCCTTTTAAAATTCTTTTCAAATAACTACATTGATTTCAAAATAGGAGTGGCAGTTTTAACATCATGAAAGTTGTTTTGACTCAGTGTTTTTATTCCCTGATAACAATGCAGCAGAGTAATTTGTGGGTCAAGGGGAACTATGGAAACTTCATGCAGCAGTATCCAGTGCTTTACATTTTTATTGAAATAACTTAACTTTTCAGCAAACAGCTAACTAGCAGAGGTGGTGAGGACCAGGAAATGAACATCACCTTGCAATATCTCACCTTGCATTTTATCCATGATCTGACCCAGATTCTGTCCTGGTAGTCCCAGGACAGGAGCTAGATCTAGAAGCATCTGACTTCTGGGGACCCCCACTCCTGCCTGGATCAAGCCCTTGAGCACTTTGGCTCTTTGAGCTGCATATGGGCATAGGCACACCAGCCACTCTGCTTCTGACAGCAGGTTTCTCCATGCACTAAACTGGCTAATAACAGAAAAATTTCAAAAGTCTTTTAGTTAACCATAGGGAATAAAAAAAGCCAAAAAAAGAATGTGAAAATGGTTTTATTCAGGACAGGTTTGAATCCAGTATCTAATTTAGCTGATAAACTTCAAATTATATATAGATTTAACATTTACTCTTCAGAAGTTTGAGGTTTCTTAAAAGGTCATATTTCATTTTGTATTAGAACATGGCATGTTGGCTTTCTGCTCATGGCTTTTCTGCACATATAGGCGCTTAAGGTAAAATGCTTTTTATTTCCAAAAGCAGCAAGTGTGCAGACACTTAATAAAAAAAAAATTTCTTCATTCCCATTTCTAGTCAGTAGGAATTTTTCCTCTGTCAAGCAGCAAAATAGAGGAATTCATGCTGATTTCTTAAGGTTTCCATCTCACATCTTCTAGAAAGTTATGAATACCACAGTAGCGCAAAATTGCTCTTCACGTTCAGCACCATTCTCAGATGACTTGTCTCTCAAACTCATCATGCCAATCTCAGCTGCCTGCTTTTTATATGTTCTGGGAAATCAACACAGAAACCAATTTTGCTTCAGCAATTGTAACTTCAACCAGACAAGATACAAAGCATGTCTTAGCCCTCCTCCCTCCCTCCTCAGGCTCAGATGCATGACTGAAGTTAATGGTGTAACTACTGTGATATAACTAACAGAATAAAACAGAAGAGAACAAGGCCTATAATATTTATTCTAAATTTTACAAGAATTTTGTCTTTGGAAGTCTGGTTTTGACTGTTAAACTGAGTGTGGACCCAGCTATGTCATGCCAAATGTCCAATGCTAAACTGAAAGGTGTATTTGCTTAAACATGCAGCATTATACTGGTTTAATTAAAGTAGCACAACCCTGGGTGTGCACACCACTGTCAAGAGTGGCTGTCACAGAATTTGTGAGTCAAATAGTAAAACTTTGCCAATCTGACCTGTTTTGGTTCAAGTGGCCAGGGACATTTTCCTCCAGATCCTGGCTGCAGATGCAGAAGGCTGAAGTCAAAGCTGGGCACTCAGCCAGGCTGTTCCTCCAGAGGAGGTCACCTCTTGCAGGTGAGCTACAAAACTGCAGCTCCTGTGTTTGAAGCAGCTCTCTATGAAAGTCCACAGTGAAGTGTCAGGAAAAACTGGTTTGGTCCCTGTGGTCATGGAGCTATAAAGCAGAACTAAATTTGAAGCAGAGAAAGTGTAAATTGTCCTTGAACTGAAGCCGCTGGCATAGTGCAAAAACAAGAATTGGAGAATGGACAAAGATAACAAAATGCATGTGTGTGTGTGTATGAGAGAGACAGAGACAGAGACATGTCCATGTTGTGGAAAGGAATTGTGTTTTCCACCTGATCCATCAACATAAGATCACTTTTTACGTGGGCAGATGCTGATAGGACAAAGAGCCGTAGCTTTAAACTGACTGAGAGCAGGTTTAGATTGAATGTAAGGCAGAAATTTTTTATGCTGTGTGTGATGAGGCACTAGCACAGGTTGCTCAGAGAAACTGAGGATGGCCCATCCCTGGAAGTATTCAAAGTCAGGTTGGATGGGGCCCTTAGAAATCTGGTCTCGTGGAAGGTGTCCCTGTCCATGGTGTAATGGGTTGTAGCTAGATGGTCTTTAAAGTATCTTTAAATCCAAAATAGTCTGTGATTCTATGCTTTGGTGACTTCAGGTTTATTAAAATCATCCGAGAATAGTCACAAAGTCCTGCTTGTTTCCCTAGAGTTTTGTGCATGACTCACTGTGATATTTTTAACAGCAGGCAAAGGAACATTTTTCTATCACACCAGTCTGTAGGGAAGCGTTTCTCTCTGGAGCTGGCTGTTGCCTTGTGCAGATGCAGCTCCACATGCAGTATCCCTCTGCCATGCTCACTGACACTTCGGTCTGCCCGAACATGCCAGCAGCAAAAACAGATGAGAAAATACCCAAAGGGAAACCACAGAGCATCTGAAAATGCCAGAAGAAAACACAGTTTGCAGAACACCCTCTCTTCCTGAGAAAACCTTCATAGCTGATCAGCACGCCTCACCTAACAGGCACAGGAGGGATGTGTGCATGCCTAATTTAGCTTTGCAAGTATGTCACTGGGCACTGGGATGGAAATCTACCTAAAGTTGAAGACATTATAAGAATTTAGAAGATCACAACCTTTAAACATGAGAAATACAAACCAAAGCTGACCACAGGTGCCCCAGCTCCAGCCCTCTTGGAGCACAGGGACTGCAGGGGGTGGCTACTTTCTCCCAGCTCTGGCTCATCTCCATTGTCCATCTGCTGGTGTCAGTGAGATGACAGAGGGATGCAGTTTTTGAGGCTGAATCAAATCATCCCAAGTCAGGAATTTTGTGTCATTAATCTCATCCTGCAAGTAGGCTCCTCTATTCTCCTGGGATGAATTTTAGAGCTTAAAACAGGTAAAGCTAACCCCATCTGTGTACCCTTTCCTGGTTAGAAAGTTTTGAAAGTAGTCTGCCGTTGTAAATCCATTTTTTTGGGGTGGAAAAAGCATTTTGGTCCTTGCTTTAGGACATTCAGAAATCATATATTCAAGTCTAAAGTAGTTGCTTGAGGCTCTGTTTTTAATCAGTGGAGGAGAATGGGCACCTGGTGGGATAGTCATCTGTTCTGGGAGAGCTGGTGGGCTGGTTGTCTGAATCATCCTTTGGAAATGCTCATGCCTTCTGACAAGGCAGGTCACTGTTAACAGAAAAACTGCTTGAAAATAAGAAGAAAAGTATTTTTGGGAATACAGAGACTGTTTTATGAGCTAGAAATGCAGGGTTTGCTAGCAGGGGGAGAGCCTGGAGCTGGCTTGGTGCTTACACTGCTGAAAGCACTGGACAGAAGTGCAGGGGAAGTGAGGCCTAAGCTGATTACATGTGTGCCAGACAAATAAAATCCCATAAATTCTCTGATCTTGGATAAAATAAGGAGTGTGACTCCCAGAGTAGTCCTTGAGGATGGGACTTCAAACACTGTTTGATCAGGGTATTCATGCAGCAGTGGACACTGGGTAGAGCTTCACAGGGCTGACACCTGAGCCAAGGTGTTTACCTGCTAGCCAGCTGTCTAACCCTGGGTCAGGGGAAAGTGAGAATGAGAGAATGAGAAAGATTTCTGTCTATCCCACACAGAGAGAAATCAAATGAACTGACATGGAAGTCGCTGCTGAAGCTCACTTTATGCTCCAGCACACAGGTTAGAAGAGGAAAAAGCTCGGTATGGTTGCACAAGAGAAACTAATTTTCTGCACTGAAACATCATATTGCCAGTTACTACAGGCTGAGGCTGTGCTTGTGCACTCAGAGTTAGGAATTCATGTTGGTAAAAACAGCAAAGCAGCTTTACCTGAAATAGGCATTTCTGTATCAGAAGTTCATTGTAATGCAGAATAATAATTCAGCTTTGTGCCCAGGTACTGTGTAGATGAAGCTGGTGAGAAGACTTTGTTACTCTATCACTCAAAAAATACCTTTTTGTTAGCTACAGCCTAACCATGTGTGGGTAAAAACAGCACGTATTATACTTTTTTGGGTGATGTGGTGGCTTGGCCAAAGTTTTCTTAGCTTTTCATTATTAAATTGCATACAAAATCCATATTTAGCAATCAGAAATGACAGAGTGATGCATACTGAGCAAGAAGGAAGTGTTATTAGAGGTGCAGATCCTTTGCTGTCTTGGCATCTTGCTGGATGAAGGGTTTTTCTGGATGAAGGGTTTTGCTTTTGCTTTTATATTACTTAACACAATATTAGTGAAAAAGCACTTCAGCTTCAGATATGCTTGTGACATCTTTTAAACCTAAGTAATTGTATTAATTTGTCATGGTGCTCTTTAATTTCATAATGAAAGAAGTCAAATCAAAGGATATTCATTTCTCTTAACAGAAAATACATGTTATGATACTTTTGAAAAGAAGAGCCTACTTTTTAGATGCAGAATAGATGCAGCTAGTTACACAACCAATTTTCTTGCAAAGTTATGTTTCATTTGTTTCCAAGTAGTCTCTTTAATTTTGATAGACCTACATCCTAGAACAGAATTAAGCAGATGAATATTTACATGTCAGAGCCTTAGGGTGTTAGCATATACCAGCCAAAATGTATAAAACAGCTTAGTGCTGTATATACTGGTTGCAATTGCTCTTTTAAAGATAAAAAATTCTTCCTGGGTTAGAAAAGGGAATGGGACCAAAATATTTAAACTAGAAGAGAGCATAGGTTTTAGAACAAATGGATAGAAACTGCCCATGAATGTATTTAGACTGAAAATTGGAAGAATGTCCTTAATCATCAGAAGATGAAAACATCCTTCTGAGAGTAAAAATGGATATAGAGGATGAAACTAACTGTGAGATCTACCTCAGCTGGTTTAGCACAATCTCCTGATGTGATTCCTTATGGCAGACAGCTATGGACTATGATAGCACAGAAGCTCTGCTCTGGCATTATCTGACTCTAGTATAATATAATGAGCACCTTTTATGTTAATAGCCACCATGGCTCTTCACAAGGTGTGCTTGGATCTACACGAATCACCATTGAGTTCATTATGTTCAAAAGCTTGGACATGAGAACTGTGAGGTAGAATCAGATGCCCTTTGGCAGAGGTAATTGCCCTGGTGGAAATGGCTGAAGATGCTCAGGGATCTGCAGTGGGAGGTGGGAAGATGAAGGTGCTTTTAACCTGTCCCTGAGCAGCATCAAAGAGAACACATTAAACAGAGTGGGAACAACAAAGGGCAGAGGGATGACTGATCTGAGAACAGCACCGTGTCTTTCTTGTTAGCTGGAGAGTCAAATTGCAGCAGATGTCCTCAGAGGTCACAGGCTTTGAAAGCCTGATGATGCAGAATGAAAGTGTTTGTGAAATGCATAAATTAATGTCTGGATGCACAAGAGTAATGTTGGAAAGTAAATGGAAGCAATGGTACCTGATCCTTGAAGATATCAGGTGTTTGTATCCCAAGAGTGAAACTTTTTGGACTTTTCTCTGAAAAGTATTTGAATTTTGCAACTATTTGAGAATTAGTAGAAACACATCATCCCTGATGCAGTGGGCATATTATCCCACTCCCACTGCACAGTGCTGATGTGGGCCTGTTTATGCTCTGCTGTGGAGGGAATACTCTGGACTTGAACCTTCCACATCCCATAGGCATGGCACAGTTTCACAGGCTGAAGCTATGAGAATGATTTTCCTTGAGACAGAGAAATCTGAAAATATCTCAGCAGCCCTCCCACATGTTCAATAAATTTGGTTAAGATCTGAAGAAGATTTCATTATATTAACAGTAAGCTCTACAAATTGTATTAGTGTACTCTTAGCCAGCATTAATGTCAAAAACAAGAGGCTGGACTTGAGGGCCATCAGCCTGCTTGGCTCCACTGCCTTTTGCAATTAGCACAGGCTAGGGATAAGTACTGAGAAAGCCATTAAGGGTTCTCTTGTTTCTCACAGTCTGGCTTGGAATCAGGTGCTTCCTGTGGCTGTGGTTTCACCGTCTGTTTGGTGGCTGTGGAGCTACTCCTGCAGGAAAACAAACATATGTTCTTTCCTCTCATCCAAAATACTCCAGTCTCCATTTTTCAGAAACCACGAGACTGCAGCAAAACAAGGCAGTTGTGCATGCAAGATGGTACACTCAGAAATGGAGAGCTGCTGCTTCTGGTCATATTGGATTGGATGTCTCACAATCTCCACGCAGAAGGCATGTGAAAATTCAAAGCTATTATTGCAATAGCGTTTTGGGATCTGCTTCACACAGAGATTAGAGAGGCCTTTGCAAGAATCAGCAAAGAATCAAGAGAAAAGTAGAGTGCCTATGAAAGACACCACAAACGGCAGAAGCTATTTTCTGGTGAGACTGAGGTTGCCAAAACCAACCTGAATTGCAATTACACACCTACAGCTTCCACCCAGCTCTACAAACATCAGATAGACACTTGGGGCTCAGAGACTCCTCTTGAGTTTCAGAGTTTCCTCTTCATCTTTTGGGGGAGGCTGCCTCTCCTGTGACTTTTTCCCATTCCTTTTCCTTGGAATTACTCTTCTCTTGTGGTTGCCCTAGTTAGTGAGAGCTGCAGCATCCTCTGGGGCAGGGATTCGGCAGCTGCACGAGGTGTTGGGGGTGTCCATGGGGTGGGACTTGCCCAGGTTTACCTCCCCTGCCATATTCTCACTGTGTGAGGGCACCTCTGTCACTCCACAACCTTCTACCCTGACCAGCTGGCCTGACCAACTGATCAAAGGCCAACAGCTCCGTGAGGCTGTGGGATTTCAGGAGGGGTCCCTTTGTCCATGTCACAGGCAAGCCTGAGGAGGCTGTCTGCTTCTGTGCTGCAGCAGAGCTGAGTGCACCTTGATGGGGGGGTTATTTTTGAAGGGATGATGCAGCATGGCAGTGGGGCTGGTGTAGAAACTCCTGGCTCCAACCCCTGTCCTGTGCTTGGGTGGGAGGTGGTTGCAGGGTGTTGTCTCTCTTTTGTCAGCCTGGCAGTAACTTCCCTCCAGAGCATTTTAGGACTGTGCTAATTCCCTAAATTTAACCAGTGATGTCAAAGGCTCAGGGAGTCCTGTGCCCACACACACTGATGTACACCAGGAATAACTCCACCACCACGTAGATTTGAATCCTGTCCCAAGCAGAGGCACCCAATGCCTGGTTTCATAAGAGACCTCTTAGCCTTCGCTGTGCAGGTGGTTCAGCCACACAGCTGGGGGAAGGAGACTCTGGAGCTGGGAAAACTCACAACAGGAGAGATGGATTCATCTGGAAATGCAAGGAGAGACCTCTCAAGGTAAGCTGGAAATGGAGCGCTGTTATTTATTGATACAGTGATGGCCAGAGAGCAGGCATGGGGATGGCTGTGTTTAGTTTGGCTGCTGAACTGATGAATTGGAAGAGGAAAGGAAACTCACTTGGGTGTGTATCTAAATTGATGTTACTCTCCGTTGTTGGTTTTATCAGTAAAGTAGCAAAGTAAAGAAGATAAAGTTCTGTTCAAAACAAAATGTTGGATGGTGCTGGAGATACCTGTCTGACTTCGGGTGCTGGTTAAAGGAAAACAAGGGAAACAAAGGGCTCATTTTACAAAAATGCTGGACAGGTGGCAGCCCCCCCACCAGCTTCTCATCCACCTCACTCCTTCCCTTCCTGACCCCAAGAGGCAGCAGTGCAGCACCTCACCAGTGTCCGGGATATGGACTAGCTCCCACCCAGCTCCTCCCTGAGAAGTGAAGCCCAGAAAGGCTTTGTTAGGAAAAAGTGTCTGTTTTCAGACAGAATTAGTCAGCCACAGAATTTCTCATCCCATTGCCTAGTGCAACCCTCTCGCTCCATTTGTCTGCTCTCTTGGAGGAGTGCAGTGTTTGGAGCTGGGCAGATATTTAGCACAAGACCTTTCCCCCACCAGTTCAGAAGAACTGGTGAGCAGGATGAGATGTGAGGAACAGGAGTTTTGCCATGAAGATGTTTAGGTGGGGCATTGTTGTTTGTGAGGATGGATTCATTCGGTGCAGGAAAAGCAGTCCCAGCCATATGTGAGCTTTTGCTGCCAGGGCAGGACATGGATGGGCAGAAAGGCTGAGTCGAGTTAGCACAGAACATCCATCACCTCTGCATTTCAGTCTGGCTGCAGGCTGTCAAGCACCCCCTGGAGCCTGGAGCTCTCCTTGTCCCCCAGAGCCAAGCTGCAGAGGGTGCAGGTAGTGTGATCTTGGCTTGGGACATCCAGCATCACAGGAAATGTGTAGAGAACTTACCCTGGGAGTAAAACAGTCTGAGCTAAGGCTGGCAAGAAACACTTTTCCAGCTTTAAATACCTTCCCTCCCACTCTCCTCCCCCAGCTTCACAAGAGGGTCAAATCTCATCTTTGTGTTTTTTGATTTATTAGTTTTGTTGGAAGAAGAAGACTTAGAGCCCAAGATCGTAACCAAAGGGTTAAGGATCAGGTCAGAGACCTGCATTGAAACAGGCCAGCTGAGGGCCCACCATTGTCCTGCCCTGAGTGCTGATTTCTGCTGCCTCCCAGGTGTTTTTTCCACACATGGGCTAAAAGTTCCAACCTAAGAAACTTTTTCTGGCAGAGGTTTTGTTGAAAGTGGTACATTCCTGAAATGTGGAGGGAAAAAAAAAAAGGATTAGTTGTTATTTTCCAGGGAAATATTGATTCCTCTGGCAGTTGGGAAGCAGTGGGGAGAGCACAGGGGTCAAAGGAACTGCTGCTGATCCTCATGAGTCTAAGTGTTGAGTGGACAAGTTCCACATGTAGAGAACATCCCTGAGGTCTCTGTGTGTCCTGGCCACAGCAGACACAAATGACAGCCCTTTGGAAAACTGCAGAATCTAGTGGGCAAGCTCCAGTGCCTGGGAAAAAAAAAAAAAGCAATGGAAAACCCACTGGCACAGCCCAAGCCACAGACAGCCAAGAATGGACTGTTACAGCTTGTTCATGGGGTAAAAGAGGTAGATTTGGTCTCCTTTGGGCCCCATCCATGGAACATATAAAATGTTTAATCCATCATGAAAAATTCTTGAAGGAAAAGCCTAAACCTTGGTGTTGCAGGTAATCCACTCATACATTCAATGTGGTTCAGTGTCCCCATAGGGGAGGAGAAGATGGGTTTGCAAGGGACCATGTCTGTGTGTTGGGGAGGGACAAGACTCACATATGGAGGGAATCAAAGACTGTCATGATTTTTTGAGGGAAGCCTAAATGTAGGGGCTTACTGGAAGGAAAGAAAAGGGAAAGTGCAGCTTCTGTCATGCCATCGTTTTAGGAAGAGACATGGGATTTCTCCATACCCTAGAAGAAGGTACCCTCAATTTGCTCAGACCTACTAAGAATGCTTCCAGCATAAGAACAGAAAAAGGCCTGAGAGCAGTTGCTTTCTTTGGGGGAGAGGGAGTCAGGCAAAAATTAATGTACTTAATAAAATTTAAAGCTTATTCTTTGTTTTTTCACTGCAGCAAAAAACTCCTAAGCAACCCCTAAAAGAGTTCGTAGCTATGATATTTCTGATTAGAGAGTTGTAATGGCCAACATGGGTAGGACTGACTGTTTCAGTGAAGTGTGTGGTAAAGCCACAGGAAGGTTTTTTAGTTTTACTTGCAACATCACAAACGTAGCAGTATTAATGGAGGTATCTTTTTGGCCGTTAAGAAGTGTAGGGTAGTTATTTGGTACCATATAGTAAAACAAAGAGCTATCACCATCCATTTACTTTGCTGCAAATGAGTAGTCTGCTCCATCATTTCTGAAGTCAGGGAAAATGTTACTGACCAGATGAGGTCTCTCTTTGCCCCACACCTGGAGCTGTTTCCATTTGAGGAGTGCTACCACAAATGTTGGATTGTTGATGAATTTTTCAGTAATGTGCCTATGAAAGTAATACTACCTCAAGGGATGATTAAATCACCAGGTGTCTCAGTCTCCAGGATGCAGCTGGACACATCCTGTCAGACACTGTTCTTCCATAATTGACCTGAGCAGACACTGTTTTATGGTTGTTTCTCACCAATAGCTCATCCTGGTTGTGTGGCATCAGTGTTCATCAGAGTCTCTTGTGAATCACCAAACCAGGGGGTGGATAATTGTTACTTTAGTTCCTTGCTGAGAGTTTAAATAACATGCACAAACTGAAACCCCCTTGTTGATACAAAATAAAAGTCTAACCCATACTGAGGCAGACCTGAAAGGAGAGGAGATGACGTGCTTCACATTTCAGCTGGAGCAAACACCACGGCAATGCTGGTATTTTTCTGGGGGAGTTGGGTTTTTTCTTAAGTAGCAAGTAGACCTGGCTAGAAAACGGCATTTCTCTTTACTGAGATATTTAGAAGTTTCAGCTTTTGGGTTTGTTCTGATGCAGAGAATCAGATCTTCTCTACTTTTTCACAAGAACCAGAGAGAATCAGGCGGGGACTTGGTGACAGGGACTCACCCACCACCATGCCTTAGATAAGACTGGTGGCCAAAATCTTACTTAGTGTAATTGGGGGGGGAGGGCGGTGTTATAATTGCACCATTCTCGTACCCTGGGAGCAGCCCCAGCTCTCCCATGTAACTGGGTAGAGGGAGCCCTGTGTCAGGTGGGGCTCTGCCCTGGATGCATCCAGATCCTCCTGCAACTAGACATGGGACCTGCAGAGAATGTGAAGCAGGAAGTGACCACAGCATCCCACCACTCAGTTCACAGGGAAGAGCAGGCAGCCAGGAGAGAATCAGCAGAAAGCATCTGTTGGCTGCACTTCTGTGATCCTGCTGGCAAGACATTAGGTGTCTGTGTAATGGCTGACCCCAGAGGCAGAGATCATCACACCCTCATAAACTGGCACCAGACTCTTGGGTGCTAGGAGACAAAAGAGTTTTGTCTCTCTTCTCCCCAGCATCACAGCAGGACTTTCACATTCACATGGGAGTGAGCATGAGCTTGCCTTTGGATGGAAAAATACAGGGCTGGGGGAGATCAGACCTGTGCTCTGGTGAGTCACAGGAAGCAAAGGTGCTGGGTCAACCCTGAACTGAATGAGGAAGGATTAAGAGCAGGACGCAAGATGCCATAGCCCCTATAAGAAGTCAGATAGGGAAGGATGGACAACGCATCCTTCACACAGGCTACTGAGGTCTGGTTTTGCCATCAATTCCTTCTGTAGTAACCCACATCACCACCACCTTACCAGTCTCTTTGATGCTCTTGTCTGATCCTGAGGAAAATTATACAGTGAGAGGCTGGTTGGATCCCTCTGTATGTTTCTCTTCAGAGTTCCAATTTTGTTTAGCACAGAAAGATTGCCCCAAAACCAGGTTTCTCTGAAGAGAGCTGTAAATATTTTATGTCTAAGTCAGTCCTCTGGAAAATATTACAGCAAAAATGTTTTCTACCTGCCAATAGAGATCCTGCCTGAGACTCAATTGCATTGGAGGATGTATGGGGATATTTGAACAAAGAAGTTTCCTCAGCCTGACCCATCCTTCACCAGAGAGAAAATTATGGTGATTAGGGCTATGCTGTCTCTCCTGGTCTCAATGAGGCAGAAGTCCTCCTCTCTGACTCCTATCACTGAATAACCCAGGCACTGCTGCCCATCTCTGTCTGCCCCACAAGTAACCTGAGACTCCCCACTGCCTGCAACTGGCCTTCCTACCACCAGTCACACTTTCCTCCTCTCCCTGGCAAAGGTGACCCAGCACTGTCTCTGAATAAGACAGCATTATAGACATGGCATGGTCTAGGCATGGTGACTGGGACAAACCAGTCCTCAGCCAAGAAAATCCACTGCTTCTCAACAGGCAGCTGTGGAGGACCCCAGCAGTGTTCAGGATATGGACAATCTTCCACCCAACCTCACTCATACCTGAGCTGCCCTGCGAGGTGAAGCCCAGAAAGGTTTTCCTAGGAAAGAGGGTCTGTTTTCAGACAATTTTCCAGCAACAGTGGGATGGCTCCTCTCATCCTGTTGACTGGGATGATCATCTGTCTCTATTTGCTCCACTCTTTTGGGGTAACACAGTGTTTACATCTGGGCAGATGTGTGGCAGAAGGCAGACGGCATTGTGAAGACTTCTCCCACCAGTTCAGAAGAGCTGGTGAGCAAGATAAGGAGCAAGGGATGGGAGTTTTTACTTGGGCACCCAGGGGCATGGCTCAGGTGATGTGGCTGGAGAAAGGACAGGAGGCTGGTGATATCCAGCACCATGCCTTGTCCTCAGCACAGGGTAGGAAGAGAGAAAAGAGTGGGTTTACCCGCTTTGTGGGTAAACCTTTCTGCAGCAGATGCAGTGCAGTGCAATGACTGCTCATCTCTGACTCGCCCAGACTCACCTGGGGCTTGGCTTGGGCTGAAACCATCCACTTCATTTGATTCAAGGCAAATCGGTGACTCTGGCTGTAAATCTCCTGGGAAGCTCATGACTCACAGCAAAAGAGTGGTGGAGCACTGTGAATTATGCAGCACTGGCTTCTCACCCTCCTGAAGGCGGTTTTGGCTCCCCAGGATGTTTGTGCAGGAGTGGATCAGTCTGTGCCATGGTGGGGTGACCACAGCCCCGCACAGACATGCCAGGGGAAAGGTAAGAGCATGCCCTGAGTCAACAGGCCTGGAAAAGTGTCTTGGGTTGTAGAATAAGGTATGCACAAAGTATTCTATCACCCTCTTCATCAACTGTTGAAACCAATTGTTGAAGCAGTGTTCTTCCAGGTTCCCC
>JBBMKD010000001.1:37290673-37312352 GCA_037834095.1 Argya squamiceps
ACCTTTTTTTCTTTTTCTTATTAAATTGTATTTCTGACTTGGAGCCTCTCATTTGTTTTGCTTTCAAACCATTACAAAAAGCCATCAGGACTTGGTATTCCTGGAATTACAAGCCTAGTATGTAGTAGTATTTTTGGGTTTTTTTTGAAAAAAGAAGCTTAACCCAAAGTCTTCACCATGCAAATGTCCATCAGTTGACTTCTATCCAACCAGTGATTTCTCCAAGTTTCTCCCACTACAGAGTTGAAGCTTGGTGGCATCCTCATCCTCCAGGGTGGATTCTGGTGCATCAAGATGTCAGGGGCTTGGTGAGAGAGCTCTGACACTGCTGGTGCTGCTCCTGCTGCACTGTGACTGTGGTGAGTGAGCCTGGGTGTGGAGGGCCTTGGGACACACCAGAACAGCCAGGGCTCTCTCAGCTCCTCCCCTGTGCAGAGATGGTGGCACAGCCAGAATGTTTCACTGCTCCAGACACTGGCTGCCAAGACAGCCAGCACCAGTTGGCACCAGTTGGCATCATCAAAATGTCTTTGGGTAAGAACTTGAATGCTCTTTCCTTTGTGGCCAGAGCTATGCCATTGGAGAAGGAATGGGAATGCAAGGTATCTGAGGGTCTTTTTTCCCTGGCTGATATCTGCTGTTCCTGGACCTGCTGGCTTCCTGCATACACAGGTGGTCTGCAACCCACCTCATGCCTGGCAGCATCCCAAACTGCTCACACTGTGTGAAGGTGCCAAGCAGAGTCAGATTCTGACAGATGCCTTAGGCAATGCTGGCCAAAGGAATGGGGTGATAAAACCAAGCCTCAGAGTTGACTCGAATGCTGCACAGCACATTTCTTTGTTATCCAGTACACAAGGGTGCTTGAAGCCCTCCTGGCCCTGGGAATGGTGGCTGTTTGCCTCCCAGGCATGAGGTTTTCTGTCTAACCTGGTAGCTGGAAGCACTTAACTACCAAGCTCAAATTTTATATAGTCTCCTGAGTATTGTAAGCTGTCAAGAGACATGATGGATGGTGATGGTCTTCCAGGAGATGGAGAAAACCCAAAATCTTTTCACATCTGCTGCAGGTGTGTGGGCTGCCTATGCTCAAGTGAGCTTTTGGGTGTCGTGTAGGATTTGGAGCTTCACTTCTGGGATGTTCTGGGGTGTCCTGGTTGTAAATCATACAGGAAAACTGGTCACTCTGAAAATAGATTGTACAGTGTGAATGTCTGCTGGAGCTAATCTCACCACAGTAAGACCATATTTTTCCTTGCAAGAAGTTGGGGTAATCGAGGCTCCCTTTACTCTTTGCTCTTCATTGTCACACTTATCTCCTCCCATCTGCTTGGTAGAAGTGCCTTCTCTGGAAAGTTAACTTACAAGAACAGGTATCCTGTTCTCTCATGTTATTCATTCCTCTTTGGAGACTGCCTGAGGTGGCATCTGATCATGGCATATATCCCTTTCCTGGTATCACTTTCCCCAGGTGCTTCTGACTCAAGGGAAAGCCCCGGAAGACATCCACCATCCTTATCAAGATGTAACTAGCCCAGACACCGCTGCATCACATCATTTTTTCATTCCATGTCACTGATGACTCAGCCTTCATTAGCAGCAGTCATCAGGGACTATTTCACCCTGCATTTCCTCCTGGCTAGAGGCCATCCCATAACCTGTGCAACACAACGAGCTTCAGATTGTCTCTTACAGTGCTGTGGTTGCTTTTGAGACTGGGCTGTTCCTTCCTGGCACTTCCCACAGGTGGTCCTGCAAACTGCTGAGGAAGGCGGGAAGCAGACAGCCCAGCATCTCCACTAGCTTTGGCATTTTGGACAGAGGAATTACCAAAGCCTCTGAGAAGATCTCCTTGGAGGACTACTTCTGACTGTTGAGGGATTTAGACAGCCAGCTGGGGTTTTTATTCCCCTCTGCTGTGTTTCCACAGGTTCCTTTCCCATAGATAATTGCATGACTCAGGAAGACACACATACCTCGCATACTTGTGGGAACCATAGTGCGATAGGTGGTGTAGAGCATTTCAAGGCTCTTTGAACGCACAGGAGAAGCTGAATCCACGTGACTTACCTACCCAAACCAAAGCAAGTCCAGGCAATGGCTGCATAGTTTTTGTGGAGCTCTTACCCAACAGAGGACAAACATTTCCCGGGAAAGGTTTGGTCTTGCGGCACCAAGGCACAGGAGCTTTTTGTCACCAGAGAAATCACAGGTGTTTTTTCAGGTAAGATTTACCATTTCTGTGTTACCATTTTTTTAAGATGTTGCCTGAACTGAGGCTAAAACAGGAATATTTTCTCCTATGACTGCAAAAAAAGGGCAGTCGTATATTTTCTGAGAGGTCAGGGAAACAGTACAGAGAAATTATCCTCTCTTAAGTAGATAAGTGATTGTTATGGCTTAAGTATCCTGGCAGTTAATTGCTTGTGAAGATAACTGGCAGAACTGACGTGTGGTGGTGTTTGGTGCTGCTAGTTTAGTACAGACAGCTCTGCAACACACTCAAAAAGAGACACAGGCTTTGCTTCAAGTGTTTTAACATTTGAATTGTGGAGCTGCAATTCAATTTTCTGACTTTGGAAGAAAACCAGAGAAGTAAAATAGAGAAATTTTATTCCACATGGTGACTTGGAGGACCTCACAGATCTTAAACTCACCCCAAATCTGTATTGATATGTGCACCCAGCACCTCCTGTACTGTGTCATCAAAGCAGGGGTCCTGGAGCACTGTGAAGTGGATCCTGGTGTCCTGCCATACCTGTGAGATGGCTGGGACAGGCTTGTGAGTGGCTCCTTTGGGAGCATTTTGGGGGGTACCCTTGCCCAAGAGTGAGAGGAAGAGTTTGGCTGAAACTAAGGATTTCAAAGGTTTTCAAGATTTTGTCTGGTTGTCCGTGTAGATGGTTGTCCCTAAGAAAGAGGGGGGCTATTTAAATGAAGTCATGACATTTAAATAGGAATTTATTTCTTGGTTTGCCTCCTACCTTGGTTTGCCTCCTACATCCAAAGGGATGTAGAGGATAGATAGGAGTGTCAAATGCCCAGCCCCATCAGTGCAGGTGACCTGAAACTACCTACTTGCTATTATGTCCCCCTGAGACCAGACTGGGACAGGTCCCCCAAAAGGGGTTTGTCCTATAGAAAGCTTACCAAAAATGCCTTAGAGTTCCTGAGCATTTGCTGGGATCCTGTCCCTGAGTCCCTTCCCTCTCTGGTCATCCTTGCAGCCCTGAACTGAGTCAGGGGGATGGTAGCTGTGTTTTGGGGCAGGTTCCCTTTGGAGGAGATCGTGTGTTTCCTGGCTTGTGAATGTTTTTGTTTGTCAAGGTGAGGGGAGCAATACAACTTGCAGCTTGCCCTGACATGTGCCTGCTGTGTGTAAACCTGCAGCTTTTATAAAAAGGGCTCCTGTCCTGAGAACTGTGGAGCGTTCAAGTGCTTCTTGGCTCTGGGCTTCTCCTTTAGCTGTCGTAAGATCAGATTAATGATGTATTAGTTTGAGATAACTGCCATGAGATCATGTAATTAGCTTGTGATCATGCTCCGTGCCAGTTGGCTGAAACTCGATGCTTTTAAAAAAAAACTTCTTTCAGACCAGCTACAAAAAGAGCTTTTTGATTGATGATATTAACAAATAGCTCATTAGTCACCTTTTGGGCTAATTAAAGGAGAGCACATCCAAGGCAGTAAAGAACAGCTGTGGGTGATTAAAGGCAGCCATCAGGCTGAGCTCTGGGATACAGGGGAAGTATTTTATCACCTTGAACCTTTCACTATGTCCACACTGCTCCAGGTTAAATGAATTTGTAATGTCCCTCTCAAAGTCCTGATCCTGCCCTGCTCAGATCTGTAAGGCTCAGTCAGACCTTTCTATTGCCTCCCATATTGCCCTTGGGCAGATGAAGAGCTGCAGGAAGGCAGTGCCTTTGCAGAGCAGTGGTACCTGCCCAAGAGCAGCTGCCTCTTGCCCAAGAGACAAGACTTGCCCTTGGCGCTGCTCTCACATTCCGAGTTCACCGCTTTTTTGACACAGAAGTTGTCAAAAGTTACTTAGTTTTTACTCTGGGCAAAACTATGGGTCAGGGAATACTTTCACTTGTCTGGATTCGTTGGGATTGGGAAGGATCTGGGTTATTGTGTAGGCACCATAGGGCCCCTTCCATGAGCATGGGGAGGGAAGCTCTCAGTGCATGCCTGATGAAAAGAAGGCTATCCTTGTATTATTGCAGGGTGCTGGGAAACATCACAGATAAAGGGATCTGTCTCGTAGCATTTAATCCCACATGTGAGTTTTGCAAGGCTGCTGCCTGAGACCTTCTCCCACAGTCTGGCCAAACTCCCTTCCTCTTCCCCAGCTGGGTCAAGCTCTTTTCTTCTGTCTCTGTTTCTTGTCTCAGCCTCAGTTCTGCCCTGGCTGCCCATATCATCCCTTTGGTGTGATGAATATCGATCCCAAACCCCAAAAGTTGCCTGGAAGCACGTGTTATGGTCAGTGCCCTCTCTTGCTGGAGAACACACTAGCAATGGCCAGCCACCACCGTAGGGTTTGCAACATGAACAGAAACAGCTTTTTCTCCCTTGTCCCAGCCTCTCTCTCCAAACTGATTCTGAGCCCTGCTCTCCTTGGTGTGCTCCCTGCTGCCCCATTTACCAGACCTCCTGTGACCTGTGACCACCTCAGCTGTTGTGCAGCCTTTCTCTTGCCACAGTCCCACGCTCACTCTTACACCAGGCTGTGACAAGCTGGTGGTGGCTCTGAAGTCACCAGCCCTGGCCTGGCCACCAAGCAGTGGGGTGATGTGGCTTGGGGCTACTCTGATCCCAGGAACCGGTTTTGTGCACCCCACACTCTTTGGCTCCCCAAGGATAGATGCTACCCAAAAGGGATCACATGTGAACTCTTTTTAGGTGTTACAAGGTGTTGGAAAAGGTGCTCATTTAAATCAAGAAATCATTAAATGCAAAGGGCTCCACTGTGCTGTTCTAGGGGCTCAGACCAGCAGGGTGGCATGTGAGCATCACCAGCCCCAAGTGATCACCACCCTTAGGTGGTCACCAGCCCTGGTGGTGATCTAACTGGATCAGATTGAATTGAGTATCTCGTGACACTGTGCCCTTGTTTGCTCCTCATGGAGAAGAGAAGTAGCTGAGTCTGTGTCTTCTGGAAGAGCCACTGAATTTTGCTCCCAGTCAAGTAGGTGGATGCAGTTAGAGCTCTAAAGCTGAACCATAGGCAAGGAGACAGGATAGCTCAGAGAAAAGTGAGATCCTTTGTACGGCATCTGCATTTCCACTCAGCAGCACCTGAGCCATGTGGACGGAGCCAATTTTGAGGGCAGTGTTGGGCAAACCCTTCTAGCCTATACTTGTCCAGCAGATCAAGCCCCTGCATGCTGTAGCATTTAGGGTTTGATGCTTTAGTCTCTTGTCTGTCTGGGTTAATCTCAGGTCATTAACTTTTATTTTCCTGCTGTTCTGGCCATGTGAATTCTACAGTTTATGGTACTAAAAAAAATATCCATTTGCAGTTGCTGAGTGCCCTGAGAGGCTGTGTGGCAGATTGTCTTGAACTGGAAATGCTCCAGAATAGGAGCTTAACTGGGGCTTGTGCTCCAGCAGCCACTCCTGACAGATTAGAGGGACTGTAAAACATTGCTGAAATTGTCATTCCAATATTATGCTATTTTTTCCTGTGGTTTGGAAGAGATTTGCAAGTTAGATTGAAAATGGACAGTGCTTTTTGATCTGCATTGCTGTTTTTGAGGTACAGTAAAAGCTGCAGAGTGAAAGGTGTCTTAATGTATTTAGCCCCTATTATTTTTTAATATTGTGTCGGGATATAGGAGGAATGTGGGTCTTTTCTCACCTTGTTTTTCTTCAGAGGAATGATGGAAGCTATAGGTGTGTAAAATGAGCACCCCTTGCCCTAGGCGAAGACTGCACACACAACCTGAGTGCAGGCCCTTTGGAAAACCTCACATTTGATTTGTGTTTTTGAAAGATTGAGGTACTGGGTGTTGATTTTTGACTGTAGCAAGGCTGAGCCCTTCACGCAGCTGGAGCTGTCATCCAAGCCCTGGTGAGACACTAGCTTGAGCAGTGAGGCCTCCTTCTCCAGCTCTGCATTTTAGCAAGATGTCTATTGCATGAATATAAATGCAGCTAGTGGGCCCTGCCTTGTGTTTTCACCCATCCATTTCCTTCCCATCCCATCCTGTTGGGCAGCCAGAGCAGCTGGTGGGCACCGTGCATGCTCTGTGGTGAGACAGGGACCACAAACCCATCTCTGATCTCTGATGCTGGCACAGAACACCTGACACCAGCACCCTTCTGCTGTGAAGTGAAGAGATGGATGCCCCAAAGCTACAGCAAAGATTGAGGTTTATGATCTTCTGGGTGTTTGTCATTGCTGATATTATTGACCCAAATAAATTTTTGACCTTTGCTTTCTCTAATGTTGGTTAGACATTACATGTCAGTGAAGTCAGAAGGTTTTACATCTGCAATCAGTCTGTGTGATGAGCGCTCAGGACTCGTGTCTATATGATTTTGTGTCTATATGATTTCATGTCTATATGATTTTGAGCAGAGTGGGGGCAGCAGGCAAAGACCTGAGGTTCCTTCTTTCAGAGAAACAAGTAAATATGGAAAAGCCACTTTATCTTCTATGCTTCGTTGATAAATTGCCCTTTTGTTCTTTCCCTCTTATACTTTTATTGCACTTGCAGACAAACCCCTCCCTTGGCAGGTAGAAAGAAGAAACTGCCAGCAGTACACATTGAAGAGATGCCTTTCAATAGTGTAGCTGTACAAATAATAGGTTTTTCATTTCAGTGGCTGAAGGGAAAAACTGAAAACACATTTTGGTTTGGATCACCCCCTAAAGGAGAATGTTTCTTTTCTTCTTTGATTTCTTTTCATAAGTGTAGCATGAGATATTCTGGTTTGAGATTATTTACTGCTTTTCATGACTTGAAAAAATAAGAAAAAAGAAAAGAAAAAGAAAACTAGGTCACTTTCAAACTAAAACCAGCACTTGAAAGAACAAGAAAAAAAAATTTTTAAAATGTCAAAATGGAGCCTTGATGCTCTTCTCAGGACTCTTTTTCTTCTCTTTCAGCTTAAAGTAATTACTTAGTCCACTCAAATTTGCCTGAAGTCTCAGTACCTCATAATTGAAGTTGAGGTGAATTTGCTACATCAAAAAACTCCAGTCCAGCTCTGCCTGTGCATGCAGTGACCTGTCCTGCTTGCTGCTCATCAAACATACACGGACAAGTATTTAATTCCACTCAATTAAGGTGTTGAGCAAGAGAATGTGTGAAATGACTTCTTGCAGGTCTGGCCAGTTGGGGACAGCAGCACCAGCACACTCCCAGTTCATACTGGTGAGACCTGACAGTGGGCTGAGGCAGGGGCTTGGGCTGTGCCGTGCTGGGAACCACTGGGAGCCAAATACCTCAGTGTGGGGCTGCTGCCCCTTCCTGTAGCCCCTGTCAGCAAGATGGTAGCTGAGAGGTACCGGTGCTTGAGAATGCTCAGCCATGCTTTGCTTCCCTGTGGAGACAGGGCCCTGTCCATCTCTTTCTTGGCCTCATTTCCTAAGGAGATGGTGCTGGTGTGATGGTGTCCCTCGATTGCTATCTGCCCATTTCTCCCAGGAGAGCCCTGAATTAGGGTTGTGACACTGTTAAATTGCAAAAAAATCCTACAAATAATGACAAAGAAAATCAGAGGCTGAGTAGTGATGACCATCTGCCAGTGTGGTGGGTCTCATGGGACTCACCTCACCATATCAGCTCCATTGCTGCCATTTGGGATCTGGGTTTGCCTCAGACCCCAAATGCTGGGGAAAATTCTTGTCACCTCCTTTTCAGCATCTTCCAACAGAAGCAAAACCTTGTTGCATCACAACATTGTTGCATGCTTCCTTAATAAATTAGAGGTTGCTGATACTGCAAGGACTCTATTCCCTTCCAAATCCATGTAACCCTGAAGGCCTAGGGATGCATTAAATGCCTGTATGTGTTACCCCAGCAGGGATCATAGAACCATAGAATCACAGAATTTCTTGATTTCCAAGGGACCTTAAAGATCGTCTAGTTCCTACACCCCTGCTGTGGGCATGGGTGACACTCACTGGACCAGGTTGCTGAGAGCCCTACCCAGTCTGCTCTTGGAGACTTCCAGCTGGGCAACCTGTTCCAGTGCCTCACCACCCTCACAGTAAAGAATTTCTTGCTAATATCTAATATAAACCTTTTTATAAGCCACCTTTAAGCATTGCAAGGTGTTATACAGTCTCCTTGGAGCTTTCTCTTCTCCAGGTTGAGCAACCCCAGCTTTCTCAGCCCGTCTTCACAGGAGAGATGCTCCAGTCCTCTGATCATCTTCAGGGCCCTCCTTTTGACTCACTCCAACAGGTCCATATTCTTCTTTTGCTGAGGACCCCAGCACTGGACACAACTGCAAGTGGGGTCTCACCAGAGCAGAACAGAGCAGAGGGGCAGAATTCCCTCCCAGCCCTGCTGCCCACACTGCCTTGGATGCAGCCCAGGATGAGATTGGCTTTCTGGGCTGTGAGTGCACACCATTGATTCATGACCAGCTTTTCATCCATGAGAACCACAAATCCTCCTCAGGGCCGCTCTCCATGAGTTATTCTCAGAGTCTTTGCTCACATCTGGGATTGCCCAGATGCACAGGTCCAAGGAGTCAAGGGAAGGAAAATGTCTCCATGAGGATTCGCAAGCAACAAACCTGTAGGTTGCACCAAATGATTGATAGTCAGGAAAATAATTTAGTGTCTAGACCAGAAAGGAACTTTTAAGGGTGGATAGCTCCTGTGTTAACTGCTCAGTAATCCCCATCCTTCCCTGGTGGCTCACAGCCTCTGTTCTGGGGCTAGAGCTGCTGTGAGAGCCAAGTGGGCAATGGTAGCATTGCCTTGGCATGTACGTATATCTGACTGTAACTTCCAGCCTGGAACTCCCATCCATGAAGGAGCTGGGATGTGGAAACAAGGGGCAGCAAGCCTGCCCACCCCCCTCACTTGCCAGGACCTGATGACTGGGCATGTAAAGCCAAGACATCCCCCATGGATGTCCCTGTGAAACATCACCCCACTTCACCCCAGAATTAAAACACCGTCCTTGCAAGTATCATGATGGATTAGGAATTTCTAAGTGTTGGTTGGACTGATAACAGAAGTTAAAGAGGTCCAAGTATAGGTGGCCTCTTGATGAAGTGGGGAGGCTTGTTGATAAGTTGAGTAGAGTCAGCAACTCCTTGGTCCAAGAATTTCCCTGTGAGCCATGTGGGTTTTTCCTCATTTTTTAAAAAATTATTTTCTTTTTTTCCTGAAATATTGATAAGATTTTCCTCTGCTAGGGTGAGCCTCTCAGCAGCTGGCTGTAGTCTAGTAGGATGACAGATGCTCAGAGTATCTTTTGGTTATTCCCCAGAGAGAGAAGCAGGAGGCATTCCAAGCAGATCTTTGATGCTGCGGATCAGAGATGGACCCTGGTGAAAACTGGAAGCTGGATGAAACAAACCGTTTGTCTCATGGTGGGATCCACCCCTTTTCCAATGTGAAAGGAGGTAGGATATGATTGCTGGCTCTTAATCCACCCAGTGAAAGTGCTGAGACCCTTCCTAATGTGATGCTGCCATTCACTGTGCTTGCAGTAGTCCCGGGGTTTTGCTGGGCTGTGTCCAGAGCCAGGCAGTACTTGGTATGAAGGTGGGAAAGGTCACATCCAAACTGTCACACTGACACAGCCACTCGGTCTGCAGCTTGTTGTCCTTCTTTGGAGTGGACTTAAAAAAAAAAAAAAAGGAAAGAAAAAAGGCCCCAACACCCATCTTTTGGCCAGTTAATGTGCCACTTGTGCCAGATATAACCACCCTCACCCTCCACAAGTAGGACTTGGCAGATGACCATGGTTGGGAAGGAGTGACAGGAGAACTCATAAAATATTCTCTTCAATCATATTTTTGTGGGACAATTTAGGTTGGCTTCAGGGATGCATGCTGTCCTGGCAATGGTAGGGGGGCTGTCCCAACTGGGACTTCCTGTGCAAGGCTTCAGCCCACCTTAGCCAGACACAAGATGTCCCACCTCAAGGCTAGGGTTCATCAGTGTCTAAAAATTCCATGTTTCAGGAAAGCACTTGGTGCAGATGCAACGAGGAGTAGCTAGCAGTACTATTTCATCTATCATTTCATCTCTACCTAATTTCCAGTCAGCTGTTCTTACTGGCCTTTTAATCCCCATTTGAAAATTTGGCAGGAGCAGCCACAAGTGGACCAGGTCATCTTTTAAAAAAGATGGTCCCTGTCCAGAGGTCCCTGTCCCCATGGCCAGCACAAGCTGCTCCTCCCTGGGCAAAGTTCCTTCTTTGTCTGTGCCCCAGACTAAAACCAAAATAAACCCACAGCCTTCCAGATGGCAGCACCTTGGGAACGGAAACACTTTGCTTTGGTAAAGAGCTCGCTTATCTCCATCTGTTTCCCTTGGCTTCCCGCTGATAGCCCAGATGCTGGGGGAAGGGAAAGGGACAAACCAAGATGTGGCATTGCCTCCCTTTCTGTGAGAGCTGAATTACATAAGTAGCTTTATGCTTTTGAACCTATAAGTAGATTTATGCTTTTGAGCCCTGAGTTCAATAACCCCAGCAAGGCACCACTGGACAATATCCTTATGATAGAACATTTGTTGCTTCTGCAGGTGCCCAGCCCAGGGTGGCTCTAGGGGAGCAGCACAGGGATGCTTTCTGCAGTCCACTCTTTTTGCCCATTAGAACAATCCCTGCTTCTATTGTTTCTTAAAAGCCTTTTCTATGTGCATGATCTGTGTTATTGTTTATAACTGTGCTGGTTAAATGCCTGTAGACTTCAGGATTGCACCATGCTTGTGTCTGTGAAGTAGAGAATGGCAGAGTCACTGCCATCAGGAGTTCATAGAAATCCAAACCAGTTGAACAATTGAATGTGGATATACACTGGCTTTTGGTTTTGTGTGCAGTGCATTGCTATCCTAAACTCATGGCTCAACTTTTTCTAACCGTTGGGCCTAAGAGCATTTTATAACAGGGGTAAGATCTCTTAGAAAGGGCACAGGTATGGGATTGCTGTAGGGCATCATGCACCTACCCTTCTCAAACGTCCTCCTGGAGCCCCTAGGAATACAAAGATACACAGATTCTAGACCAAAAGTTTTTTGAGTCAAACCCATTCATTGAAAAAATACCATGAATCATAGAGGAAAAATATTGCCACAAAAGCCCCCACTCTCTGCAATTTAAGGTTTTTAAAATTTGCATTGAGTTTTTCAATTTAGCAGAACTTTTGACATTGCAAGAAATGTTTGAAAATAGCAAAATCCCTGTGATCTTCAAAGCACAAATGGAATCCAACACTTGGTCACATGTTCCTGTGTGGTCATGGATCTTACTGGCAGTGAGGGATCTGTGCATGTTGTGCTCTGCAGCGGGGAGCAGACAGGATTGGGTGGGCTCATTTATGGGATGGAAAATAAACTACGACAAGTCTTCGAGGAGATATGCCACCAGCTCAGGGATTTCCAGAGCCTGTCACAGGCACTGAGTTACTGCAGTGCTGTTATCAGATGATCCAAAGGTTTGGTCAGCCTCTGAATAATTCTTGCTCCTGCTGGTTAAACCTTCTCCAGCTGCTGCTGTTATTGGAGGAGACTGTAGCATACAGGAAAGCTTTGCTGCAGGCAGGGTGCTCCTGGCCATGCCCTGAGCACTGGGTAAATTGAAGAAAGGGAGTGAAGAGCTGTGGTATGGACAAAAAGGGGAGCACTGGTGAGGATCCCAGGGAGGGTACAGATGGGGCAGTGGAGCTTCTGCTCTTCAGGGTTCATCCTAACAAGCCTCTGTCTTGAGCTGGTTCTGAAGTTTTTCAGTAACAACTGAATTAAAAGAAAACCCACAACACACACATGAAAGTTGTCAGAGTGAACTGGAAGCAAGCTGAAGGAGGGGCTTATCTACAGTGTGATTAAATCAGTGTTGTCACCCCATCTATCCTCATCTACCCCTCCAGCTGACTTCCCTAGCAATTTGTTTTTCTTCCCTCAGAAAATGAGCTCTCCGAAGGTGCCCCAGCCCTCTTTGCTCTGGATCAGCTGGGTAAGTCTGTGCATGAGCATTTTCCTCTACCTGTTTTTTTATGTTGAGTAATTAGGAGATGGTTTAAACAACAGGGCAGCTGCTAAATGCATTTAAATTTAAATGCATTTAAATTTATCAGCACCAGTGCCTCCTTTCTGTGCTCTTTTTGAATGTCATCCATCAGAGGGATGGAATAGCTTGACACTAGATATGTTTGATAGGTTTCTGTGTTAGACTGATGCAGGGTTTTTCCCCTGGGAGAAAAGCTGTTACCTTTCTGCTGCAGAGCGCTACAGGATGCTGTTGTTTCTTGGCTGGGGGTTTGAGGCTTAGCCAGTGGCTGAGCTTCTGTGACTTTCTGGCACCTTGCAAAATTATGAGGGCTTTTTCTTCACCCAGGAGGCAGAAGTAGAGATGTGTAAAGAAAGAGGGAAGAGTAAGACACTCAGAGAAAACAACCTCAAATGAGCAATGGAAGCTGAAGGCTTCAGAGGCTGAATCCATGGGGAAACGTCATCTGCCAGTGATCTCCCCTTAATCCCAGGCCAAGGTCAAAAGAGATGTGATTCTTGGGGTGAGTTAGAGGTATTCTAGGTAAGCTGTGGTGAGGACTTGAGCTGCAGGATGGGAAGCTTCTGAAGGAGGGCTTCTGGCCACCCAGCACTGGAAGTCTGATGTGCATGGAAATAGGAAAATGACACAAAATGGGTAAGGCTGGAAGGGACCACAGTGGAGTCATCTTGTCCAACATCCCTGCTCAAGTGCCATCAATTGCACAGAGTTGCATCCAGATCCAAAATATCTCCAGTGAGGGAGATCCCCCAGTCTCTCTGGGCAGTCTGTTCCCATGCTTGGTCACCCACACAGTAAAGAAGTTTTTCCTCATATTCAGGTGGAACTTCCTGTGCATCAGTTTCTGCCTGTTGCAGCTTGTGCTATTGCTTGGCTTCACTGAGAAGAGCCTGGCTCCATCCTTTTGACACCCTCTCTTCAGATACTCATAGACATTGATAAGGTCACCTCTCAGTCATCTCTTCATGAGGCTGAACAGGCTCTCAGCCAATCCTTGTAAGAGAGATGCTCCAGCCCCTTAATCCTCTTTGCAGCCTTCTGCTGTATCTGCTCCAGGAGCTCCACATCTGTCTTGTGTTGAGGAACCCAGAACTGACCAGCTCCCAACCCCTCCCAGGAAGAGCATGCTGGAAAGTGTGAAATAAGATGTTCTGGGAGATATGCCTGTCTCAGGACTAGGTACTCTGCCTTGCTCTTTGGCAGCATGGTGGAACTGCTCTGGCAAACTATGATGTGCATCATCTTGACATGACCGAGCACTGGCCCTCCCTCA
Organism: Argya squamiceps; assembly: GCA_037834095.1. Lineage (NCBI taxonomy): Eukaryota > Metazoa > Chordata > Aves > Passeriformes > Leiothrichidae > Argya > Argya squamiceps. The sequence goes on from JBBMKD010000001.1 coordinate 37,304,159, forward strand.
CAAGGAAAAGGCACTCTCCTCTTCATTTTCAGGGCAAGAAATTCCTCATACTTGGAGATACTCAAAAACTCTCTAGACATGGACCTGGGAAATGGGCTGTAGATGGCTCTGCATGAGCAGGGGATTGGACCAGATGAACTCCAAATGTCCCTGTTAAACTCAACCTTTCTGTGATCCTGTGACTAGCCTGACGCTCTTGAAACCCACCTTGGCCCCAGTAAAGATGATCCACATGCACCCACTGGGTACTCACCACGTATGGCACTGGTGGAAGCTTGGGATCGAACTGCAGGCGCCCAGAGTGGTTTTTATCAAGTGTAACTATCTCCAATGTGTATTTCTGCTGCTAGGAGACAAGTTCTTGAAAAAAATTCCTAGAAATACAAAAATGCTTAAAAACTGTGTGGTGCCTCACTGGTTCTGGAATGGGTGGCACATCGAGGGCTTGTCCTCAGTGCCAGTGAGGATATACACTCGGTCACATTTTAAAGCAGCCCGTGTGAGCTCTCTCCACTTGGTGTCAGGATAGAGACTGCTCTGACATGCGTTCACCCAGAGGAGTGTCTTAGCAGGGAATGGGAATAAAGCCAAGAGCCCTCCTTTGGCTGCCTCATTCATTACCTAACTGTGGTTAAAACATGTCAAATAACTTTAAAATGCATTTTCTGTAGCAGAACTCAGACCAGCTCCTTTTATCCTCTTCTTGTTTTTCTTTCTCTTATTCCTTGAACAGACTCTTTTCTCAGTGGCATGTGCCTAACCTCGGCAAACCCTCCAGATCTTTCTATTTAGTAACAAAGAAAAGGCTCCCTGTCCCAAATAACAAATTGTGGTCAATTTTAAGAGGGACTCCTCGAACACCACTTTTCTCTGCACAAGAGCTTAGACATCCCTCAGTCTGGAAAAGATTATCCAAACCAGTGCTTGTATCACCTTACAATTCCACACTGCTTTCCAAACATAGCACAAGATGTGATTACTCCATCCAAGGTAGACAAGACAGACAAAGGATATGAGATAGCAGAACAAGTAATGGAAATATGATTTCTCCACTTGCCTTCCTCCCAGCTGGTGAGTTTTCAGCTGGATCAGTCCCCTGACCTAAGTCAGGCACAGCTGCCTGGTTTGCAGTCCCAGGTAAGACAGGCGGTAAGACCAAACACAGGATGGATAGGTGGAGGACAAGACCATCCCAGTAGCACCTTGGATTTATGCTGTGAAGTGATTGTGTAAACAAAGAATACCATGTCAAAAATACTCAGCCCTGGACAAACCAACCACCTGAACAGCAGGAGTTATTAGTAGAGGAGCAGCAGATAAAGGAGTATTATAATAACAACATGCTGAGACAAAACATCAATATTGTAATAAAGCATCATCAGGATAAAAATCACAGAAAGGCAGGTCTGAGCAGGCCTTCAGGAAAACAGATACACCCCACTCCTGCCTGGAGGCAGGGACTGTGGCTCCTGCTCACCCATCACCCTGCATGCAGGACCAACTCATCCTAGCAGTTTTCCAGGCAATTCACCCCAGTGCTTTGCTGTCCTGGAAGGGTTTCATCAGTGTCTAATTAGATTTCCATAATTTTAGCCAAAGGCAGGCATAAGCAGGAAAAAGCCCTTCCATGAGTCAGACTGAGTTTCCTGCCCACTCTGCAGGAGCTGAAGGGGGCATCCAATGGAGGATCAGTGCAGTGTATCCCTTTTTTTGTGCTCATCATGTCTTCCTTGACCTCTAGTCCTGTGTCCAGGTTTCTGTCAGCTTGCTCCAGCTTGCTGTCAACTGCAAATGTAAAAAGCTGTGCTTGGATTTTGCATTATTTGTGGAAACACTGATCGGGACCAGATTCATGAGAGGTTTTTTGCATCACATCATACCATGAATAACTAACCTCTAAGAAAAGTTTTGATCAGTCATGCATCCATCTTTTCATATTTTATTGTAGCCTAGGTGTTCCTATCTTGTGTATAGTGACACCATACGACACAGTACCAGAAGTCACACTTAAACACCAACACATACAGCATCTGCACCTGCTCATTTATCTACCAGTTTTACCCCCTCAGCACAGCAGGTCAGACAAGTCTGACATCTCTGTTCTTGCTGAATCTGTGCTGGATGTCACCCATCCTCTCATTTTCTACATGTTTGCAAAAATTTTAGTGATTTGAAAGCTTCCAATGATGGAATGAATGGGAAATCTCTTCCTAGCTCTTCTTTCTCTCCTTGTCTTAAAGATTTGTGCTCTGCTTTGCCATGCCCAACCCTAGAAAGCCTTTCTGTGGTCTGCTGCTGTGTAAGTCAGTGCATGGCTCACCTGTATCTTGTGCAGTAAGAACTTTTCTGACATTCCCTGGAGAAATACCTGGCAAGGGAGGCAAAAGTGACTGAGGGAAGAAAGAGCAGCTTCCATGAAAGCAGGCTCTGAGTAAACTACAGTTGAATTAGGTGGAAAAGAGATGCTTGAAAGAAGGCACAGTAGCAGTACAAGAATTATGAATGGCATAAAAGTAAATAAGAGTAAGAGAGACCTGGACATCATGGATGTAATCCAACAAAGAAGGGACTGTGGCACTTCTCCTATGAGCAAAGGCTGAGAGAGTTGAATCTCATCAGCATAGAGAAGGAATGGCTCTGGGAGATCTCATCAATGTGTATAAATACCTGTAGGAAGGTTGTAAAGAGGTTATAATCAGACTCTTTTCAGTGGTGCACAGTGCCAGGACCAGAGGCAATGGGCACAAAGAGAAACACAGGAGGTTCCCTCTGAATACCAGGAAACAGGTTTTTTTTCTGTGACGATGACCATGCACTGACACACATTTCTCTGGGAGGTTGTGGACTTTCCATCCTTGGAGTTACTCCAAAGCCATCTGGACATGGTCCTGGGAAACAGATTCTAGGTGGTCCTGCCTGAGAAGGGTGGTTAGACCAGATGACCTGCAGAGCCCCTTCTGACCTCAACCAGTCCGAGATTCCATGAAAGAGGGAAAGGCTTAAAGCAGCCCAAAGGAAATATGTCTTCACTCAGCACACACAGTTCCATTGTGCAGCTTGCTACCACAGAATGTCAAGGGTGCCAAAAGTATAAATGGGCTCAAAAAGTGATTAGAAAACATCATGGGAGAAAGGTCCATAAAGGGCTCTCAAACTTGATGATGCAGCTAAGACTTCTGGTTCAGGAAGGGAAATGGGATCATGTACTAGAGGAAACAGCACTTGTTATGTTCTATGTATTTTCTCTGCAGTCACATAATGGAGAGGACACTAGGAGCTCTTAAACTTTGCAATCATCCAGTGTGGTCCTTCTTGTTTTAGGTTAGCAATGACTAACCAGAATCAAAAAAACCCCAAACCATCCTTTCCTTTCTTCATCTTCTCTCCCACAGCTTTAGCTGCTGGATTTCAGCAGATATGAATCAGATGGTGACTGTTGTGTTCCTTTTGTTCTGTAAATGATTAAAACAGAACATTTCACACTTGCTTTGTGTCCCAGCAGAGAAATGCTACATTTTCGCCTTGGCAAATCCTGAGGTGGAATTTCTGGCTATGGAGAAAGTGAGATCAGGGAGAGAAAAACTACCCCAACAGAGGAACATATGCAGACTGCTTTTCTGTCTCTCCCGTGCTTGGCATATCTTCTCCCCATTTTCCATTTCCTCATCCCTCCTCTCTTTTCCACCTCCTTCCCACCCCACTGGCATTTTTTCTGCTTGCTGCTTAAAGATGATTTAACTGAAAATCAGACAAAAAGGAAGCAGGCTGAATAAAAAATGCCAGGTGAAAGCCCCCAGCACAGAAAGTCCTGGGCAGAGTAATGAGAATGTGATGAAATGGAAAAATAAAGTGGGAGTGGGGGGTATGAACCTCACCCTGCCAAAATCAAGATGAATATGTATGGGAGATGCAATATATCAGTGGAAACCCCTAGGACCTGCGCCTGACAGCTGACCAAAGGAGGAATTAGCTGGCTGTGCTATTTATAAGAGCACCCTGGGCATGGTCAGCTGCTGGAGGAGGTTCCCCACAGCATGGCTTGCAGGAAATACTGCTTTGGTGATACTGTCTGCCTGGGGAATAAACACGCCCAGAAACGAAATCCCATTGGATATAAAAGAGAAGGAAAGAAAAGGCCCTGGTCCCTGCCCTGTTTCGTTCCCACTGCTTCATAACCATCCAGCTGTTTTTTTTCTCTTTGTTGTCCTGACCTCATCCCACACTGGAGCAAATCCAGAGAGCGAGTGCTCTGCTTAGCTGTCTTCTGCCAGAAACCAAAGAGGTCAAGTTATTAGAGAAAAATGAAAGCTCTTTGGCAGAACTGGAAAAACAGATGTGCAGAGATATTTTTGCTGCTTCCAAACACAATGCTGTCTATGAAATGTGTATCAGAGGCAATCTGATAAAAGTGCACAGTTGTCGTGGTAGAAATCTTAACAGTGGCTAATTATTTAGCAGGATGAGTTCCTTTGGGGCTCCAGGTTTACTGGAACTGAGTTTACTGGCTGCCAGGTTACACAATTACCTAAAAACCTTCTGCAGACATGATTCAGAAAGTGGTGCTCCAATGCTGCAAGAGGACCTGCCTCTGCCCAGTAGCTAGCAGTCTCTGCAGGGCAGGTAAAGCCTGTGACTACCAAGAGGAGAGAGGGCATTCTCCACCTGAGGTATGGTTAGGACATCTTTTAAGTCAAAGGCTTTGTGGCTTTTATTCACTAAATTTTCCTGGGTGGAAGTTTCTGTGCAGTGTATTCTGATTTCTTGATTCAGCTCTTGCTGTGGTCTCTGCATTGCAGGGCAGCTATTTGTGCCATCCCCAGAGGTGGTGTTAACGGGGCTGGAACCCTCTGGCTGCCCATCAGCCACTGCTGAAAGCAGCAGCGACAGCACGAAGTGGAATTGTGTGCAGGCATCTGGGGTTGCCGCAGTGTCAGGCGGAGCAGGACAATTATTTGTTTGCTTGCAGCATTTGGAATCTGTGGGATTACACGCATGGTTGGCTGCAAATGTAACGAGCATCAATACCCGGGTGTGCTCGTGGTTTGGGATGGCTACATCCCTGCTGCAGGGCCTCAGGGGTCCAGCCCCAGGTCTGTCAGTAGCAATTGCTAAGAGCTTCCCAGCCAGAAGCTCTTTGGGATGGTGCAGGGATGCTGAGTGATGTAGGGGCCTGCTAAGGACCAAGCCATGGTGGCACCTGGAAATGCTTCTCCCTTCCCGTGTAGCTCACCAAAATGCTTGGGATGTCCATGAGAGGTGCTTGTTTTCCCTAGCAGGGGATAGAGACATGGGATGTGTGGATAATGTGGGTCTCCTGAATCCATGGCTATCAGGGAGAAGCAGCTGGGAGGCAGTGAACAGAGATGGCACTGTCATATCCTGAAAGAAGATATCACTGTCATATTGTATCTGCTGACCTTACAACTGGAGCTCTGGTGGCACTTGGTCCTGGTTGAGCAGGTTAGAACCAAAAGGGGTGAAAAATTAACTAATTTCTTTCCCCAAATTCCTTAGAAGAATGACATAAAAAACCAAACACACAAAGAAATTTTAAAATATTGTAACTATTCCCAAATTGAGGGAACAATATATTTTAATAAAATATATAAGTAAACTAATTACTAAGTATATATGAAATTTATTAAAATATTGGAGCTGCAAAGCGGAGAAGCTTGAGTGGCAGTTGCCTTGCCCTCCAGGGCAGACACAGCTCCCCAGAGGTTATCAGATGTATCAAACCACAAGAGAATTCCCTCTCCAAACTCCCTCTCCAATCTGTCATCCTTTGTGGCCACTTAGCAGTTTATCAAATCAAAATAGAATTGAACAGGAAAAAAGATTTTGAAAATCATGTGGAAACACACACCGGAAAATTAATAGCATGAGAGAAAATTGAAACAATACTTTTACTTCAGCAGAAAAAAAGGGAACTTTTCCTTGGGAACATAACAGCGTGGTTCACCAGGTCCTTGCAATCCTATTGAAAAACAAGATGGCAGATAATCTTTTTCTTGATATATTTGTTCTTCTAGCACCAAAATCACCACTGATCACCGTGCATCCATAGGTGAAAGGGGAGCACAAACCCTGGGGCCAGAATGGGAAACAAAATAAGCTTTTGGACAGGTTGGATCTGCTTGGCCAAGGGCAGTACAGCCAGATGATCCCCAGGTCCCCATGACACAGACTGGGAAGCAGAATAACCAAAATAATGTGTCTCATTTCGCCCAACCAAATGATAAAGCTGGAACATGACAAAAAGTAGCGCTTGAATTGCCACTTTGAAATGGACTCAGTGGACTCACTGGACAGCAGTGCCCTCATTCCACTTCATCTGCCACAGTGAACAGGTACTTAACAAGAAAGGGCAAAATTTCACATTAATTTTACAGCTGAGCTAGTTCATGGTTCATCTCTTCTTGTAAGCAAAGCCAACCTCTCTGGGGGAGGTAGGAAAATCTGAAAAATCCAAGGCAAATTCCTCTTGAGGACCAAGGTGTCTAATTCTATTATTAATGTTCCCATGACTTTGCAGAGGATTTAGACATCCAGAAACCTGGATAGGCTTAATCTTCTCCCACATACACAGGGCATCTGCAGATGACAAAGGAACTGAACATCTATCTCTAATTCAGGTCTGGTACCCCAAGCACTGGCCTGTAGTTTTTCTCCTGAAGAGGTCAAGGATGTGATGGCTCCCCTTGCCCCCACTTCAAAAAGCAGCATATTTGCAATTCGCTGCTCCCCTATTTGAGCATAACCCCAGCCTGCATTATGTGGCTTCAGGAAGATGGGTAAAAGATGTTTCAGTTTCAAAGCTTCAGAGAGACATGGCAGGACAGCACCTGACTGGCACCTCGCCTTGCACACAGGCATGGAGGGAAGGGCACCACTGAGGATGCCCAGCTCACATGGCAAACATCGTTCTGGGGTAACTTCTTTCATGGGAGATGCACAGATGCAGGAACTGGGGAACCTGATTTTACCACAGAATCTTTTTTCCTTCTTTGCCTGTTTCCATATCCTATAGTTTCCCTGTGTCTTGCATCTGAGCAAAACCCAAACTTTGAGCAAAGCTGGGTTTTGTGATGCAAAAAAGCAATCCCTCAGACTGCTGTGAACCACAGTACTCTCTCAGTGCCTGGAGCTGCTGAGGGAGTCCTCTCTGCATCCATCCAGTCCTGTGGTCATGGCACTGGTCCAGCTCCTGTCTTGCTGTGCCCCTTTATGGGGCTGTGGTTACAGTGAGTGGTTTCTTCTTCAGCCTATTGCTGCATTTCTTCCTACCTGCCTTTATCCATTTGGCACAGTATTGAGAAGGGAGAAGCCACCATCAATGCCTGGGAGAAAGACGTACAAGTACAATGGACAATCCTCGCATCACTGGGCAGCTTGCTGGACTGCAAGAGGTTCAAGCACTGAGATGGGGAAACCCAAACAGTGTCCTGGCAGTGCCACTCATCCCAAAAGATGCCTATCCTATGGGGCAGTGCTGGGAATAGGGTGTGTTGGGACTACCCAACCCGGTCTGCGCCCACATGGCTGCAGGGATGGGAATGGAGTGCTGTGCAAACATCAGAGGAGCTCTTCTGCCATGTCCCCTCTGTGAAATCTTTGTCAGCAGGGCTGGTGTGGTCTGGGGAGATGGAGCAGTGGGTCACTCCAGCCCTAAGAACACTCATCCCGTGGAGCTGGTGTGCCAAACCACAAAGACATGTGATGGAGCAGGTGGGCAGCAGGGCAAGGGGCTGCATTCAGGAATGGGGAGCTGAGCTTAGTAACGGGGAGCTGAGCTTAGGAACGAAATGATATCCCCAGTCAATCCCTGAACAGCCATCGGCTCCTCCATGCACAGGAAGACGCTAGAGCTCTGGGAGACGAGGAGGATGCCCAGGGTTAATTCACGGACTTGCGACTCGGCGTAACCCCTACCAACTGTCCTGCAAGGGACCAGGCAGCCTGTGCCGATACCTAGATCGGGATTTAGGTCTCGAGCATCCCCAGACTTGAGGCGGGGCAGTCGTGCTGCCACACAGACTCACCCCGGGAGTACCCAGGTGTCTTCAGCGACTCCGGGTGGGGCTGCGAGCCTCCAGCCTGGGGTGCGAGGCTCCCCCGAATGTGCCTCCCCCGTATCCCCGACAGGAGGGGCGAGAGGGGCGGGCAGCGGCCGCCCCGCGCAGGGAGGTGCCTG
>JBBMKD010000001.1:37313136-37395881 GCA_037834095.1 Argya squamiceps
ATGGCAGCGTCCCCGCGGGCGCCCAGCGCCGGGCTGTCACTGGGAGCGGCCCCGGAGCACCCACCGGGGACACCGTCCCGTCCCGTCCCTTCCCGCGGGTGCGTGGAGCGGCAGCGCCGGCCGCAGGGGACACGCGGGAGGGGCCTCCCACGCCGGGAGAGCGCTTTCTCATGTTGTTGCAGGGGGATGGTGAGAGGGAACTTTTTTATATTTAACCTTCCCACCCATGCAGGGAACAAAGATAAACTTCGGTAAAAAAAAAAAAAAAAAGTCAGCATAGAAAGGAAAAAAAAACACCAAAAAAACACCACGACGTGAATTTAACCCGAATCCTCCTGCCAGGTTTTGTGATTCATAGCTTTAAGTACAGGAAGGTCGCTTCTTGGGCTTTTTCCTCTTTCGATGGAAAGAGTTGTTTTGTTTTTTTTTTAACTCTTTCTCGGTGCTGTGTGAACATCCTGGGAGCTGTGGGCAGCTGCCGCCAGAGACAAGGATCTGGTGGCTGAGGGTCTGCAAGGCCCTTCTCGTGCGTCCACTGAGTACAGGTTATATCTTTTTATGTATAGAAATAAGTCTAAAAGCTTCCTGAGAGAAGGGCTGCAGTGGACATGAGTCCTATGAATTTTCCTGAGCACAGCTAGCTGGCAACGCCATTCCTGCTAACAGGTGTGCATGTATATAGTTAAATATAGCTATTAAATATGTATAAGCATATGTAGATTTTTTATGTATTTTTATATATTTACATACATAAGTAGACATATATGGCTGCATATATGGTATATAAATAAAATTTAGACCTCGTATATATATTTACTTTTATACATATATATGTGTATGTATACATAGTCATTTCTAATGGCCAGGAAAGCTTTTCCAAGAGTTCTTTAAATACCTTATCAAGAAATGTGTGAGTGGTGAGGGCAGGGAATATTGGGTGGGCAAGAGCCTATAGCCTGTAGTAAAACCCTCTCCAGGGCTGTGCTGGGTGCATGGTATGGCCCTGCATGGAGGGTCCGTGTGTCCTGCCCAGTCTTCCTCATCCCCAGCCACAACTGGAGCAGTGGTGTGAGGGGATGAATTCGGAGAGGCTGGTTTTAGGTTGTTAAATAGGGGAGGTGTGTGCCCCACAGTGTTGCTGGGGCTGGGCCTCCCAGTTTTCCCAGGCTGTGTGGGACCCTCTGAATCACCTGAATGTCCATTCTTATCTGTCCTGATGTCCATTGCCCCCCTTTTCTCTCTGTCACTATTTGGCAGGGGAAACTTTGCTTTCCCTTTTCTTTTGGAAAGCACTGAGCTGCGGCAGGAGGGCAGCTTCAATCCAAAGGGGCACGTGTGGCTCTCCTAAGTCCAGATATCTGCAGGAATGGTGACAGGCATGAGGGCAGTTTCCTAGTTCCGTGGCGATCTGGCCCAAACCCTCTACATGAGTCACTGGATGAAGTGATGGATGAATGGATAGAGCTCTGGTGCTCCTTGCATGAGCTCCTCTGTGAGGAAATGCCAGCACAGAGCCAAAGGCTTTGCATTTCTCCAGCAAAGACACACCTAAGGGGGTTGGAAGGGATCCCAGCAGCAGCCTGGGGAGGGTCAGGCACAACCAGACTCTGTGCCCACGAGTGTTTCAGGATTATGTGGAGATGTTACTGCTGACCATTGCAGTTTTCCTTCAGGAAACGAAAGCCTGAGTCCACAGTGCCTTTTTTTCTCACTGACAGGCATGTAAGTGGCTTTAAAGGCCAGATCTGGTATAAATGTTATTTAGTGCTAAGGCAGGAGTGTGTGCCCTGTGCAGCCTTCTTGTCCTGGAAACCATTAGGAGCACGGCCGCATACTTGGATTTTCACACACAGACTATCTGCTAATGTAATAGTCCCAGTGGAAAGTTTAGTGCTTGGGAATATTTTGCGGATTTGAGAAAAATCCCAGGAGGATTTTTGGTTTCATACAGCAATTACTTTTTGGCAGCTTTGGGAGAGATGTAATCTGGTCCCCATTTGTATCCTGAATTTTTAAATGGAATGGCCTGCCTTCCACTTGGGGCAGAAGTAGAAATAGATGGAAGTAGAAAATAACAGTAACAAGAACAACATCATCTCTAAAAAAATAAAAATCTTAGAGCATCTTTTCTGTTCAAATGTTGCCTTTAGGAAATGTATATGTCCATTTTTGGTCCTTTTAGTGGCTTTTTGAATAGGTGAGGTGCTACTGTGGGTGTAAATTTCAAGTAAATCTATAGAAGCTGGTGAAACTGCTCCAGGTTTGGATTGGTGCATGTGAGAGCAGAGTTTGGCCACACAGTATCCCATTAGCAGCAGGAGGTCCTGCAGCATTTGCTGGCTTTCAGTGGCCTTGTCCAGGTCAGATGTGTCCCACCACGGTGTGTGGCTGTGGTTTTCCTGATGCGTGTCTGTCCCACATCTCCAAGTTGTAGCATGTCATTTTAGTGCAGACCAGGCAACGACAGCCAGCACGTGTCAAGGCAGCACAGCCGAGGAGGGGGGTGATGTACAGGGGCATGCCACATCTCAAGGACACATAGCATGGGGTTGAATAATTGAGCAGCACTTGGCATTATCTGTTCTGACCATGTTGGCTAACACAAATAAAAATGTGCTTTAGATGACAGTAACTTCTGTGATCAAGTTTTGGGCTGGAAAATAATGAGATTGTTAATTTAATTTAATAATTTAAAATGCTTTTAGTGAAATTCCCCCTGTGATGGCTACCTGGGATGGACAGAGGGTCCCTGCTAGTGACATGTCTCATCCTCTGGGATGTGCTGCTCCGCTTGTGACCAGCACCATTTTGAGGCTGGTTCTGATACGATGGCTCCACACTGGTAGCTGTTGCTGTGATTTTCCCTGTTCTAAATCTGAGCTGAGCCATCTAGGAGCAAGATCTACAACCAATTATCTTGTTAGCACTTCTACATATAACACCTTTATTAGATTTATGCATTTTCAAAGTGGCTGAATATAAATTGCATGTAATGATTTAATAATGGAAGGATCATAATTGTAATATATATTCTGGTGAGAAGAAGGTTTAATTTCTTTTTGCTTTAAGTTATGACACTTAAGAATTGTGCAAAGACTCTACTTAATGTAGGGTTATCACAAGCAGTTCTTCACACAGATCAAGTGAAGAACTTGGATCCTTAGGATGGTTTGTTGCTAGTGTTAAAAAAATGGAAAAACTCTAGAAATCCATACGATAGAGTTCAATGCCCGCCTTTTCAGTTAGAGAGTACTGTACAGCCTTTGTACTATTTTTGTTCTGTCCTTATCCCAGGCTCCTTTGTACGCTGCAAGTTTGTGGGAATGACTCAGGGAGAAAGCTATTTAACCTAAAGGACACCACTGGCAAAAAAAAAAAAATAGATGGATAAAGAGCAATGTCCGTGACTGTGAGGGGGAACCAAGAGGAGTATTTGTGTGTGTCTGAGGAAGAGAGAGATCCCAAAACCTCCTCCAAATGGGGTGAAGAAAAATCCGCTTCTTCAAGATGCTGTTTATTCAGTTCAAGAAAGGAATTTTATAACATAGTTGCTTGAAGTAACAAGGAACTAGGACTGAATGATCCACAGACCTAGGTCCTATTTCACTTCTGGTTAATTAATGGAGGGGCTTAAATATCCAAGTGACATGGATCATGCCAGTGCTTTTCTGTAATGTGATCATTTTTAAAGGCAGTAAGTACAGCAAAATTTATCGTGGCTTAAACTCCTGCTCTACAAGTGTCTTGTCTGTATGTTGTAGCTGATTGATGATTTTGCTTTTTTCCCCCAGTGGAAGAAGATTTCCTTCCCTAAGAATTTATGTGATGAATTTTTATCTTGGAGGTTTTTTTTATTGCTTGGAAATCAGAATTTATAGTGTAGTGAAAACGTCTGCAGACAGTTGCTGGGGCGGTGTGGCTGTAGCAGAAGTGTTGTCTCGCTCGCTCGCTCCATGTCAGCCTTTGTATTTCACTCTTACCAGGAGTTTCTTCCCCTACTTTCAGCTCTGAATAATACTTATCCTTTCATCTTGGAGCAGCAATGCTGACATGAGTCGTCATTGTGCCACTGGCACTTTGATCAAAGCAGGAGTTTCAATTATTGATTCAATTCTTTGAATAAATTTGGGCTGGCTATATTTGAAGACTCAATGTTACAGCTGCGAAGGCAAATGTGTAGCTTATAATATAGAGAGACCTTAAAAATGCACATGTTTTTGCAAAGCCTAGCACAGCTGCCTAAGGAATATGCATCTCTTCCTGCATCGGGTTAATGCCCAGGTAACTGTTTGGCACCTGGAGGTGTGATGAGAATGCTGCCTGTATCCTGCCTCTCCTCTGGGGTGAGCCTGGGTTTGGGGGAAAAACCAGCATGTTTTTCTAGCATTATAAAGCCTGTTACCATTTGAGATGAAGGCGTGGTGATGGGCACTGTTTGCCCCTACACGCCGGCACACCTGACTTCCATTGGGAAGGCGGAGAAGTGCAGGCATCCGAGGGGATCTCCCGGGGAGGGAGGCTTGGCTCCACTCTTTCCTGTATCCATCTGATCTCATGCCAGGTTTGGGAGCTGTCTTCAAAGCACATTTACTTTGCTTCTCTCAGGTTTTTTTCTCCCCTGCTTTAGTTTTTGCTGAAGGGAAGCATATATGAAAATAAGCACGTGAGGCTGAAATTTCATGGAGAATGTTCATCCTTGTAGGCAGTTAAATTTGGACGTGTTAGCACAATTCTTTGGGAGGGATGGGGTTTGGCTGCCTCCATTGCCTATTCCCATCAGTCTTGCTCGTACTTTCTTGGACAATGCACTTTCTGGAGAGTGAAATGACAGTACCAAGGATGGGCGACTCCAGGAACTCCTTTTGAGCAAGGGAATAGCACAATGTGGATCCTGGAGCTGATACTGGGATGAGGATTTTTTACCCCAGAACGGTGAGTTGCAGAGGCGTAGCTCAGTCTGATAGTCCTGCCAGGCACAGGGGTGCAGCTTCTCTCGCTTTCATGTGGGAAATGAGAGGTACTTCTCATTCACATCTGGTGTGCATTATGTGTGTTGGATTTTTGTCCTGAGAGATATTGCTCTGCTCCTGTGAAAATAATACTGGTGATGCTTGTTGAGTCCTCGCAGGGCTCAGGAGCCCTGGCAGCGGATGTGAGGTTCACAGGCAGAATTATGGGGTGTGAGGATGAGTCAGCCACCCCAGAAGTGACCTAGAAAACTTGTGCATTGACTGGGGAGCTGCTGGTGGAAAACAATCACCAGTGACTGTGTGAGCCCCTGCACTTCATTGGAACTGTGGCTGAAAAAGAATCCCAGCACTGCTGGAGGTACCTAAAGCATCCCTTGTGACATTGTTAGGAGTCCAATTTTTATACCTAAACCAAGAAGTGAGACACATGAGTTAATTTTTTTCTGTGCCAAAGGAAATCCAAATCTTCCTCCCAAATTTGGGAGAGTGGCATGGCTGTGTGGCTGGGGTATGGCAATCCCTGCTCTCAAGACTGGGCCAATGCTTGGGAGAGGAAGTAGGGTTCATGGGCCAGGATGCACATGGAGGGGAGTCCAGGCTTGACAGAGGGTCTCTGTGACCCACTGCAGGGACTGAATGGTCCACCCTGGGCAATTCATGGCACAGCCTTCATGCAGCCTCTGGCACCTTGGAGTGCTTTAATGTCCTTGTGGTATTTTCCTTAAATAATTCTCTTCCTTTTTTGCCCTGAGATTTTTATGCAGCAACAGGGGAGAGAAGATATTTTAAATGTGGAATAAGGTATTTATACTCCTTTTTGGCATGGCTGTGATACAGAAGGACAGATGTGGGCTTGGAAATTATGTAATTTTTGTTCTGTCGTTTTTGGACTTCCCTTGCATACTGTGGCAGGGTTTATAGGAAAGTGTAAAGCTACCTTACTTTTTAATTTCAGATGGTTGCTTAGGATGATATTTGAAACACCTCAGTCTCTTTTGAACCACTGGGTCAGTAGAGTACTGATTAAAAGAGGAATTTTTGAAGGTCAGCTCTGTGGTTTTGTTTGGCTGGGTGGCTTTTGGGTGGTAGAAGAGGAGTCATATGTGCCAGCAGCATAGGCTGGGCTGTGGGTAGCCACATTATGTTACCTGGGTGGCCAGTGGGGTGTGATACAGAAACTCCTTACCTGGGCTCTGCCTTGAGGTGTTGCCTCTAAAACAGCAGCAAGCTGTGTTTTCACAACTGGCGTCTTTCAGTGTTTTACTGAAGACAAGAGTAGTAGTACAGTTTGACTGTAAGAAAGCCATCTTCTCTGACTGTTTTTGTGAATTTGTTTCTTGAGGATGCTGTTACTGCTCTAAAAACATGACTTTCCTCTTATGCCACAGAAATGAGCTTCCTATGTGGTTTGCTTTAGATCCTTTTTAAAACCAAACTGAAGCCACATCAGAAACAGGGAATATTTAAGTGTTTCTCCACTGTCTCTGGGTCCTTGCTGACTGTCTGGTGTTAATCTTAGCAGCTGATTCATTTAAATAGCTCTGAATCTTCAAATGAATTGCACTGCTGAGCAGTAACCTCGAGGATAATATGTCTGCTTCTGTACAGTGGAATGCGTGCTTATCTAAAAGAAAAGGAAAACAAATGAATTGGTGTCAGGCAGTCACTTAGATGTAGGAGAGTCGGTAGAGATGCAGAAATGAAGGCCTGGAGCAGCTACCCAATTTAGCAAGAACTGAACTGGGCCAGAAATATGGTCATGTCTTACAGAGCTGGCTATAAGAGACACTAGATACATGGCAACTGAAGGCATGATGTCTATGGACTAGACTGCATCCTGACATTCTGGTGAGGGGGCTGGGCTGGCTTTGGAAGGGGAAGAAGAGAGGAGCGGGCACAGCACAGCTGGCAGCTGCCTGCAGGCACCTACAGACATGATGAGGTCGGTTCTTCATGGCAGTGGCTCTCACAAAACAGGGGGCAGCAGCTGCAGCAGCTGTGGTTTGTGGCTTGTTTGGGCTAGATATGGGTAAAAAGCCATTCCCCAGGGACACGCCCCTGGTGGGGTGATGATCTTGATCCTAGGTTGCCCTCAACTGGCTTCGTACTCCTGGCTGCTGGGCACCACTGGTCTGCCACCAGGAATCAGTTATAGAGATGAAAATTGCTCTTCTGGTGGGCATTGCAGAGTAATGAGGAGGTCTGGGAAAGGAACCATTGGATGGGTGCCTTGCACCATGTCAGAGCTGGATGTAATAAAGCCTTTCCCTTCAGAGAGGGGAGCTGGGATTGGGAAGGCTCCAGTGAGAGCAAGGGGAAAAAGAATAAGTCTTGTGCCTTGATCCAAATGGCTTGTGAGGTTCCACTGGACTTTCAAGTGGTGCCTTACTGCCCATGATCTGGATTGTGGCTGTGTGCCAAGCACTGATCTCTTGGCAACTGTTTTCTTTGTTACACAGAAACTGGTTTTCTGTGTCAGTTACAGCTGACATTTTATTAAAACCTACTGTGAATGAACATAAAATATCGTTACATCATTCTTAGCATCATAAAACATCATGACATCATTTTATGATGATAAAGCATCAACATGGGTACAGCGCAGTCCAGTAGTTTCTGCCTGGATTGGGGCTACTTGATTTTGACTCTGATATAACAGAGATCAGAAACTGAGCAGTTTGGCAGATGCTGGCAATTTACCAGTTCTGATTTTAGTAGAATATTGCTCTGTCATGACAACCAAGGACAAGTGGTTAGGTGAGAATTTCTGCTCCTGTTAAAGAAAAAACCACGTCTTTGTTTTCCATCTTGTAAAATTTGAAACCATGAGCCAAGGGTGCCTACAGACGCAAAATGCAGAAGGTGAGGATACTGTTAGTTTTACTAACAGTTTATTTCTTTTGACTTCTCTTTGGTGAGTGGTGGAGCCAAGGCAGTATTTGCTGACTGTCCAGGTTGCCTGTAATGCTTGAAGCTGCTTGTCTTCCTCCTTGGGTGTGCAGCTTTTCTTTGCTTCACCCCAATCTACTTCTTATTCGTAAGTAGGCTTGGGTTTGAAATGCACTGGTTACATAGAGGATTCCAAATTCCAAGGCAGGACTGTGTGTGTGGAGGAGCAATGAAGGGTGTCTTTAATCTTATTCTCTACCAGAATAGGCCAGTAATTTTGGAAATTAATGTACTTGAGATTTTTCTTGGATCTGTGTCAGCATCAGCACAATTTACAGACCAGTCTCCTATGCTTGTTTTCACAAACATACATGGCTTAAATCTACTCAAGCAAGCAATCTTTCCCTCTTGCTCTCTAAATATAGATAACTGCCATACACATTCATGCATAATATGAATGGTAAAGTGATGAATTCATTAACATTTTGCAGAAATGCTTATTTCCTCTCCTCTTGGCACAGAAGAAAATTGTATCTTCGTGCCTGTAGAAATGACAGGCTGGATCCTACCCTCTTGTTATCCCCCTGCTGTCTTGCTCCATGCAGTTGCATGGGGTTAATGATGACCTGTGTAATATATGCAGTGAGCATGCAGTTAGCTGAGCACAAACCAAGCAGTCAGGATTAATAAATTCAGGTCATTTGTGCATGTCTGTTTTTCCTGCAGAGTGGGGTGCTGGGGATCCCTGTGCCTGTGGGCTTCCTGTCCCACAGGCATGGCTGGATGCATCACCAGTGGCACTTTGAGCACTCCGCCTCCTGCTCAAGCAAGTCCTTGACAGTGGCTGGTGCTAGGGGTTGATGACAATTCCCTTAGCCTAAAACCTTTGACAACCAGTGGGGGTGAGTGGAGAGTGAGCCTGCTGTGTGCCTGTTGTGCCAGGGTACTTGCAGCCAGGAGATGTTCATTTCCAGGTTTGAACCTCAAAGAGCCTCTCTCTATAAAAATGAGTAAGTTCTCAGAAAAATGAGAAAGTAAAAAATCATAAAATCGTAGAACAGACCAGGTTGGAAGGGACCTCACAGATCATCTGGTCTAACATTTTGAGGGAAGGAGACAATTTAGATGAGATCATCTAGGACAGTGTCTAATTGCATACTGAAAACCTCCACTGATGGGGAGTCTGCCACATCCCTGCGGAGGTTGTTCAGTGAGTGGTTGTTTTCACTATAAAAAGTTTCATCCTTATGTCATGATAAAACATGTCTTAGTGCAATTTGTGCTTGCTACCCCTTCTCGCTGTAGCTCCTTGAGAAGAGAGAGCCTCTTTCCTCTCTGTAGCCTCCCTTTAAATGCTCAAGACTGTAATGAGAGCTCCCTCACAGCCTTCTCTTCTCCAGGGAGAAAGGACCTAACTCCTTCAGCCTTTCCTCAACGAACAGGTTCTACTGTTCAGCCCACTGATGATCTTTGCAGACCTCCTTTGGACCCTGTACAGTCTATATCTTTCTTGAATTGTAGGATTATGCAAATGTCATTTCTGGCTTGAAATATAGGGTCAAGCCAATGTCATTCCCGGCTTAACAGTGCTGTGATGCCTTTTGTATCAGCTTGTTAAAACAAGCATCCCTGAGAACAGATTTAGGATGAGCCTTGTTGTTTGCCAAGTTGCAGGCAGAAAAGGCCTTAATGCAGTGTAAGTGCTGCTCAGCAGAGACAAAAACATCCCTGTGTTATCAACAATGTTTCCAGCACAAATCCAAAACACAGCCCCACACTAGCTACTGAGAAGAAAATTAACTCTGTCCTAGCCAAAACCAGCACAGTCCAGCCATCAGTGGCTGTGGGATGCTGGGGCTGGGGCATGCAGCTCCTGTGCAGTTGGTCTGCCAGACAAATTCCCATGGCCCTCCAGCTACATTCGCTCCTTACCATATTAAGAACATCTGGACAAAGTGATTTATAAACTCTCTCCCTTGATAGCACTGGTTGTATTTTATGTCTCAGCAATTTTCTGTGTTGCTGAACTATTACTCATGAGCATATTTTGTGGTAAGGCCTTTCCCAGACTATAGCCCCATTTAATGTGTGACTTTGTCCTCACCTTTCCTTCTTTTTACCCACTCCCTTGTTCAGTTTTATGCTGGCTCTCTTGGTTTCATGTCCTGGGGCTATGCCTTGATTTGTGAGCTTGTGACTTGTCACTGTTAGCTCTTACAAATTTTTCTTTGTATCTGGACTGAGGACCTTGTAGGCCAGGCTGGGTCAATGCATGAAACAGCACTGGTGACTTGGTGTTTTGCCTCTTGTTTCTCAGAGCTAATGTGTTATTTGGGAAGTGTGGACTGAAGAGGTGGTTTGTTCACTCACCTCAGAAGGGCTTCTCAGCACCTAGACATGCTCAAGAAATTTTTTTGGACTACTATCATAAGTCATGACCTCACATTTTGTCATTCAAGCGATTTCTTTACTGGCATTCCCTTCTTCTTTCCCACAGGCTCCACATCTGTTTGTTACAAGCCTACCAGCCCAGTCCAGGTACTGGAAGACACTGGCTTTCTTTACCAGGATCACCAGTTGTTTGCTGGCAGGCATGAAGTGTCCCCTCTAACAGCTGAAGTGATCAGTGCCAAAGAAAAAGCTGGTAAGTGCACGGCCACACTTCTGTATGAACCCACTGCATTTACTTCCAGGTTTTTCCCAAAGTACAAATCAAGCAGTTTAAACCATTTACAAGTAATGTTTAGAGAGTTGGAGGCCAGCTTCTCATTCTTTGTAGAGTCAAAGTTACCTTTGACTTGTGTATTGTCAGCCACCTGTATTTGTGGAGGGTGCATCATTTCCACCTGTCCTTTGGGACACAGTTGCTTTTCACTGCACAGCTGGATCAGTTTCCATTGCTCTTTTGCTGATGGAGCCAGACCATAGGCACTGTGGAAAGCTCACTGTGGTCAATCTTTCTGGACTTCAGTAACAGACAATTTAAAGTACATCTCCCAGATACAAGGATGATAACATGACAAGCACAAAAGTGGAAGTCCTGATGTATTATAAAGAACTGCCTTAACTGTTTGATGTTGGCTTTTCCCCCTTTCCTCAGGCTTTTCTCAGGTGTTGTCTAACAACCTAGACTGTGAGCTTTTTGGTGTGTTAAGGAGATGTTATTGCTTATCTGCAAGAATCTCCAATGTGATGAGGCTTCTGTGTGCTGTGATAACATGAACAAAGCAGCAAGAGTTTGCTGTAACTGCAGGAACATATAAAGCAGCTGGATACTTGGCTGTTGAGCAGACAGGTAGATGGAGATGCACTGTGTGTCTGTGCATCTTCCTGGATCAAAGACCATCCTGAGGAGCTGACAGACCCTTTTAGAGCTGATAGCCAGGCTGCAACCCAGTGGATGATGCTGGCAGGCAGATAACATTGTTTCAGGGGAAGCAGGAGAGGTGTATCTCCTAGGGCAGATGTGGAGTGAAACAGCCTGGGAATCTTCTCTCCCTCTTGAGCCCCACAGTCATCTTTAAGGCTTTGCCACAGAAATGTAAGTGGAAATGACCTCTTATCATTGTTAAGCGTCAAAGGCTTTTCTTTCCCTCTGGCATCCAAGTTGTATATAAGTTATCCCACAGCATGTGCAGTAACTGATAAAACCTCAGGGAAATGACCAGACCTCAAGAGAAAATTTGCTTTTAAACTGCTTTCAAATGACAAAAAACAAATGTTACAAAGTCCTCTGAGAATTGGGAACAGCAGAAGAGAGAAAGTTGCCAAGAGTGACCTCAAGAAACCAAACTGCAGAAAGCACCTCCTTCTTGCCTAGAGGCACTGCAAGACCCTTCTCACCTTTGTCTGCATTGGAATCTTTTAGGAACATTCCTCTGAGCTCAGACAGTGTTCAGATAGACATCTTACAGTGCTTCTGGGATGGAAGGAGGGCTCCAGGAGGGAGGGATTCCAAAGGTGTCAGCCATGGTTAAATCATAGAGTATGCTGAGTTGAAAGGGATCCATTGGGATCATCAAGTCCAACTCCTGGCCCTACGCAGGATACCCCAAGAATCACACCGTGTGCCTGAGATCTTTGTCCAAATGCTTGTAGATGCTTAGCTCCAGGCAAGCTCCACTGCATATATAGTGCAAAGATGGTGCCATTGTCCCTGAATGACTTCAGTAGCCTGTGTTAGGGTTGTGTAGCTAATCTGTCTATGCTTTCTTTTTTAAATGCTGGCATTAAATCTATGACCATAATGCCTTCCTCATGTTGACCCAGCAAAATTACAACAGTTAGTATTGATTCCCATAGAAATAGTGTTTTCAGCCAGAAGGGAAATTGCAGTTTTAGAGGAAGATAGCAGAGCACAGATTATTCTCAGACCTTTACGACCATTTCATTTTCAGTTCTATTTCACAGTTTTTCTGTGACACATTTTACATTTTATTTTGTCATGGCACACAGTACACTTAGACATTTGGCCATCAAAAATACAGCAGTTGGTATTGCCATGCAGGCTGCCTCTATAAGCTGTGCAGGCCATCGCCAGGGAGAGGTCAAACACTGGAACAGGCTTCCTAGAGAGGTGGTCAATGCCTCAAGCCTGTCAGTGTTTAAAGAGGCATTTGGACAAAGCCCTTAATAAAATGCTTTCACTTTTTGTGAGCTTTGGTCAGGCAGTGAGATGAGATAACAATTGTAGGCTCCTATCTGTCCTATCCTGTTCTATCCTATCCTGTCCTGTCCTATCCTGTTCTATCCTATCCTGTCCTATCCTGTCCTGTCCTATCCTATCTTATCCATTTTAGAAAATATCAAATTTCTCTGTGACATGGAATGTCCCTTGTTGACTTAGAGGGAGGTTCAGAGCTGTAGGTATGGGTCACATGAAATATTATGGAGGGGAATGCTAGGGAGGGGCCTGGAATGTGTTCCTAGAGGTCACTGCCAAACAGAATTAGGGTTTAGGGGTGGAAGATGAGCAGGGAGCAGTGCTCTGCCTCTTTTGTTGGCTTCCATGTCCCCTGTGCTGCCAGAGGGAATCCTGCCAGGACACTGCCCATGCGGTGCATCCTGGGCATGGGGTCCCACAGGGTTGTGGGATGGAGGAAGGGACGAAACAGCAGGGGGAATTAGACCTCCTGGACAGCAGAGCTAATGGCCACCTCTCTCTCCCTGCCCAGCCGAGGAGACCCTCTGCACCCTGCGCCCACCCAGCTTCCGCCGTGCGCCAGAGGCGGAGATGCGAGGGGCGGAGGAGGTGGCAGCCGGCACGGTCCTGCAGCGCCTGATCCAGGAGCGGCTGAGGTATGGCAACCCCAGCGAGAACATGAACCTGCTGGCCATACAGCACCAGGCCACGGGCAGCGGCGGCCCCTCCAACAGCACTGCCAGCACTCTCTCTTCCGCAGAAAACCTTGCTCCCGAAGACCTGCCAATGGTCCAGCCGTCAGGGCGGCAGGAACCACAGGGGCAGGAGCACCAGGGGGACGGTGCTGCCATGGAGAAGCAGCCTCGGGCCCCGCAGCCCCCGCACGGCACTGAGGAGCTCCCCACCTACGAGGAGGCCAAGGCCCAGTCTCAGTTCTTCCGTGGCCAGCCCGCACCACCGGCCACTGCTGCCACACCGGGTTTTTATGGCTCCTCCAGCCAGAAGTCCAGGACGGAGGGGAGGCCGGCAGTGAACCGGACCAACAGCGGCCAGGCGCATAAGGATGAGGCGCTGAAGGAACTGAAGCAGGGCCATGTCCGCTCGCTGAGTGAGAGGATCATGCAGCTCTCACTGGAGAGGAACGGGGCCAAGCAGCATCCCCCAGCCCCAGGAGGTGGGAAGGGTTTCAAGGCAGCCCCACAGCCCAGCAAGGCCACGGACCCACGGGGCCCGCCTCCCGAGTACCCCTACAAAGGCAAGGCAGCAGCCCCAGGCAGCAAGGCACAGGAGCACGGGCTCTTTTACGGCGAGCAATCATCACAAGATGTCCTCAAGGCTGCCTACGCCGCCCCCCAGCCTGCCCGGGCAGAGCTGGCCCTCGTCCGCTACCAGCCACCCCCAGAGTACGGGGTCAGCAGGTAATGGCCTTTGGGGTGGGGCTGCAGGGGGGCCTGGTCCTGTCTGCTGGAGGAGCCGGTGTCTGTGGAGCTTGGGGCTCGTGTAGACATGGCCAGAGTGAGCTGTATTCTCCAAGGTGGGGACATCACACCCTGCAGTGGGGACATAACATCCTGTGGCCAGGATGGCAGGCCCGACTGGTGGAAGCACCTCCATCTCGCAGAGGACTCTATAAAGATTATATTCCACTTATGTGCTACTTAAATCTTCTCACAAAGCTCACATGGGGCTTTCACAGTTCTGGGCCCCTCATGCCAGGCCTCCCTGTGAGCACAGGTTTATTCCAAGCGCATTAAAAGTAATCCAGTGTTTGCTGTGTTTGCTGGCTGTGCGCTGATCCCTGCGAGTGGTGCAGGTCCTGCCTTCGGGGATGAGGTGGTGTGTTAATAGCTCCTTTTCCTTGCTGTACCTGAATGCAAGTGTTTCTCTGTCTCATCCCTGTCTTTTTGACCTCTCAGACGGTTATTTTGTTGGGTTTGGAAGTCTGAAGTTGTTTGGTGTGAATGTGAGCAGTTTCCATGTTGCAAGCTGCCTCATTGGGTCTTTACTGATCCCACAATCCCCAAAGGTTTTGTTGGCATCACCTTAAGTTGCACACAGTTATTTTATCACAGCACAGGCACAAAAAAATGGTGGTGCAACTGACCTGGCTCTTTCTGTCCAAAAAATATCTGAGGCATGAAATGCAGGAGAGAATGCTCTGCTTTTCCATGTTTGCAGAAAGGATGGGTTTTGTGTCGAGACAGGTAGAAACTCAGTGTAGTTTCAGTGACAGGGGCAAGGTGGCTGTGACAAGAGGCAGGCCTGCGCTGAGTCTTTCTACAGCTACATGCATGGCCATTGTGCGGAGTTTATGCATTTTTTTTCAGAACAAGATAGTATTTTTAAGACCTCAGCAAAAATGGCTGTTTATGCAAAGAAAGACCTATATGGATGTGAGGGCAACTGGGGCCATGCTTTCCTGCAGTTGTTTGTGGTACTAACAAAGATCTCCAGCACCAAGCAGATTCATCCACACAGAAAAGGAGCTGGTTTGGGTATTTTTATCACTCTTGGAAATGCTTGGAAAGTGCTGGTTCAATCGCATTCTGAGTCTGTGCAAGTGAGTGGAGCTGGGTGCTGCATGCACTGCTTCAGCTAACTGGGAATGTCAGTGGGGTCAAGTGGAAAACCCTTGGGGCCACTTCCAGAGCTTTTCCCAGTTGCCTTATTGGCAAGGTTAATGCTGAGAAACCCCCTTGATTCAGTGCAGATTTCCATGCCAGTCCTCAGCAAAGGCTGGATCACCCCAGCAGCTGTGAGGAGAAATCCACTGGCTTGTGATGGTGGTCACTGCTTGTTCCTGGCAAGGCAGCGTTGTTTACCCCCAAATCACACTGCAGGGGAGATGTCTGCTACTCTTGTGTGCTGTTTTCTCTGCGGGATGCTGGAGAAATCTCCCTCCTGTCAGGTTACAGGAGCACCAGGGGGAGGAGTGTGCAGTGCAGCAGAGGACTGGCAGCGTGACAGAGCAGAGCTGCCGGGTTTTGCACACTTACTAAAAAAATCTTCAGTGCTAT
Organism: Argya squamiceps; assembly: GCA_037834095.1. Taxonomy (NCBI): domain Eukaryota; kingdom Metazoa; phylum Chordata; class Aves; order Passeriformes; family Leiothrichidae; genus Argya; species Argya squamiceps. The sequence continues at coordinate 37,328,655 of JBBMKD010000001.1, forward strand.
CTTTCTTGCAACTCAGCTAGGGCCTTAATACTTCTCAGTCTGCATATATCCCTGCTGGCTATGCCAGCAAGCTTGTACAGATGTAGGTTAGGGGTTGGCATGGCTGGGTGTTGTTTCACCAAGCTAGGTTTGTTCTAAGGTATATGGTGTCTCTTGAGTTTTATTTATGGCAGTTCTGGATCTTGATGTACAGGTGGTTATTTTCAGGTCTTTCTTGGGTCCCTTCACATGGTGCCAGGATTTTGGGGAGGTTTCCTGTCAGTGAATGGGGGAACATTTGGCTGTGTTCAGATGTCAGATAGTGAGTCTCTGGGTCTCAGCAAAGTGATGGTCTTCATCTTCATCTCAGGCTTGTCTATATTTTTTAACACAGGGATGTCAGCCTTTCCTTCAGTGCACTGAAACATTCATCACCTGGCTCTTTCTCAATTATTATGAACTGCTGTCACTAAAACCCAAAAAGTAAACTCAGTTGATTCTGTGCTTATTGCAGTTTATAACTGGTCCCATGGTCTGTAGGATCTCCATATGGTCCTGTCACCCAGGAAGATTTGGTTGACAAAAGCATTTAGGAGGTGACTGTGTGCTTTTTCATCACTTGTCATTTCTCTATCTTCAGCAGCTGTGCTCCAGTGCATCCTTGCATGCATCTTGGGCTGCATGACAGGATGGGCTTGCCCATGTCAGGGATGGTTAAAATGCAATTTCATAAAGTGCTGTCTCTGTGCCAAATATTTCAATCTTTGGAGAGGATAAAGGCAGGTTACCTGTTCAGGGGTGTCAGCCCTGTCTTTACTGGAGGATTTGTCTGGGCAGCAGTCACTGTCTGAGCCCTGCTGGAGGAGTAGGGTGCAGAGGGGGTTGTGTTACACTCCTGGGTTGCTCCTAAAGCACAAACCTTCCTGTGACTCTGCACTTGCTCACTGCTTCTCCCCTTGCCTGGGCTCTGGGGAAGCTCACTGCCAGGCATCTGGCTGGGATGGAGGACCTTGACTGAAGAGGCTGAGATAGGGGACTACCTGGTTTCATAAGGTTAACAGTAGGGGTAGGGTTTGGAGAGGCTGGTTTTTCTGTTAGAGGAACAAGTGAGGTGAAGAATTTCAGCTTTCATCTCATGTTAAGTGTCTGGGAAAGAAGCTCATGGAAACACAATTTTGCTCATGATCAGACAGAAATCTCATATACCCCAACATCTCCTTCCCTTTGTCTTGGTCATATAAATTCCCCAGCCCATCCATCCTCTGGACAGGGACCATGCAAAAGGCTCCTATGTTCCAGAAAAGAGGAGAAACACAGAGTGCATCGATCCAGAAAAAGCACTCACAGATACTAGGGATGGAAAAGACCTAAAGGTTCCCACTTCCCCACAGTCCTTCTTTGAGAAGGGAAATGTGGCTGGAAAGGGATCAGTGTTGGGAGGGAGTTGCTGAAGGATAATGGAATAACTGTAGCTGCTGCTTAACTTTTTTGTTTTGACTTTTTCTTTTGCATGACTGGCTTTAAAGGAAACATTGCCTTTATAGTCATCAGGGTGTAATATTGTAATTTATTGTAAATTTCAAGATAATTGGTGTTGTACTGAAGAACTGCTAGAGTCATATGATGTTGGGGTAGTCTCAGCATTTATATAAATTAGATTTAGTGACTTCTGTTTTATGGACATCACAATTGCAGAGCAGAGCTTGAACCTTGAAGCTTAAAGGATGAAACAACCAGGAGGCAAATAAAAATGAACCAGTATTTTTTCCTTTTAAAAACCAGTATTTTTAAGGCAGTTACTTGATGCTTGGGGCCCTGACTCACAACTTCCAAATGCTTTAAGTTGGCCAAGTATAATAATCTTTAGAAAATGTTTCCTTTCCTAGATGTGCAGCTATTCCTGAATGGTGTCTTTGCTAACTTTCCTTAGGTGGAGGTTCAGAAAGTCACAGCTTGTTAGGTAAAAGGGCTTAGAACTAATCTAATTTAGTTTATTTGCACAATGCCATGAATTAATTCCAGTTTGTGAATCATTCAGTCATGGTGAGTATAACAATCTCCATCTGGAAAATCCATCACGGCCTTTACAGCCTTGTTCCACTAGCTAATTGCCATCTCTGGCATAGATCTCCATTTTAGTTTCAGCCTGTATTTTCTAGTTACCAGGGATTTTGCAAAATCTTTGTCAGATACAGTGAGGAGACCTCTGCTATCAGTCATTTAACACATTTAGCCTTTAATACATTTAACAGATGGAGCCCGGAGCCCTGTATTTATTTCACTATTGTCAAAATCCCTTTTCTTCACTGTGGAAAGCCAACCTGAACGCTGGTTCAGTACCAGCTGAACGAGAGGCTAATCAGGTGTAGTAACACCTCTGTTTTGACTCAGTGTTCCTTGTTTACATAGCTCATTAACACTTGCAGTTGGCACCCTGGGATCTCCCCATACAGCTTGTTATGCAGCCAGGCATGTGAGGGTTGTCACAGCCCAGGATAGTATTTTCCACCCTTTTACTTTAGCTTGCTGTATTTATTCCTGGATGGATGAACTTGTACCAGCTCAGGTTGATATTGTTTCTCCATGTCCTGCTTAAGCAGTGATCCAGATCACTCGGTGCAGTGAATCCTCTTCATTGATCCCATTGATCCCAGTGGCTCTGGTCAGATCCTGGTGTCTTTTATTCAGAATGATTTCTTTCTCTGCACTATTAATAAAATGTGTGTATAATGCAAATGAAGCCTTGAACTGGAAACTCTGCTTCTTACTGAGGACGTGCAGAAGACAATCACGCAGGCACCTTTCCATTCTGATTTAATCCATGCGTTTTGGAAGTCAGAGTGCAGAATCAATGAAAAGAATAAATCTGGGCTGATTTTAAATACATCCCATTTTTTATGTGCCTTATAAAATTCCACGCTGCCAGGATGTAGAAGTCTATAATTAACTGCTGAAATAGTCTGTTGCTTCTCCAGTTATTTGTGTATTTATTCCCCCCACACATATTACTGCTGTTTTCAGACAACCTGTTGATATTTACCAATTCAGCCATGTCTGTGGCTGCTGACAGGACACAAGGAGCTTGTTTTCTTCCCTGAGACAGCCCAAGTGGGCAGGTTTCCTGGCAGTGTGAACAAGCTGAAGGATGTTACACCCAAACTGACTCGTTCTGGCTTTTCTCTCCAAGGATAACCCAAGCATGAGCGTGGGTTGGAGGCTGCACTTCGATCTGACGTGAATGCTGGCAGCCCTGCAGAGGAGCTTTGGTTTGCTTTGTATCCTCTCCTTCTGGTCTAATACACCTTACATTAAAATAAATGAAAAAGAAATGAAGCTGTTTCCACAGCTTGGGTGATGCCCTGTCATTTCTCCTTACCTTTCTCTATTATTATCCCAGCTGGTTCCTCTAGAAGTGCAGAGGTTGAGGAAGGCACCTTTTCCTTATGCTGAGCATCTGTTCTGGGCGTGGATCTCTGTGAGGAAATACAATATCCTGTCCCTCTCTTAACTACTGAGGATATGTTTGATACACCATATGTCTTTTTAGATTATAATTTTGCCCTGCAAAATCTTTATGTAATTGTACCAAAGAAGCTGAGCCAAGTCTTCCCAGAACTAACAAATGTCACCAACAAAATAGTGAATTTGAGAGATGTGAGTCCAAGTCTGCAGAATGTTTTTTGAAACAAGCACTTGTGTTTACAAGGTGCTGCAACTATTGCTGATTCCATAAGACAGAGAATATCATGAGGGCCTTGGGCTTTGGCAAATGTTCTCCTATTTCTTTCTGTATCATCATTTAGTGATGGATCTATAATTGTGTTTCCTTGCACTGTGACCATCAGACTGGGCTTGCTGACTTTGCCAGGATCCTGGTTTTTTCCTGCATGGTCATAATACTGTTTCTTCCATGTTATTCACAGTGAGACAGAATAGTGTTTGAAGTCTGCTTCGTGACTGCAGAAATCATAGTAAAATCAGGTAGACACCTGGTCTGAGATTAGTATCCAGACTGAAGGCTCCCAGTCAATGGGCAGGAATAAGCACATTTCACACACTTTTTTACTCTCATTGCAAGGTAAAAGCCTAAGGCAACTTCAAAGAGCTGCACCCCAGAAATGCCTTATTCTCATCACTGACTCAGCCAGAGCATCCACAGAAAATGCATGAAGTTGTGAAATAAAGTTCCTTGGGAGAATCTTTGGAAGATAAAATAGGCCAGTCTGCCCTAAAGGCGAAGGAAGGCAGAGCATTCAGAGAAAGATGAGCTAAATAGGTTAGAGGAGGGCATGTTAATTATGAATGTAAATGCCATGGTGTGTTGGTAACAAAGTCCTTCCTCCACTGGCCCCTTTCCATCCCTAGACAGAGGAGAGCTTCACTGTACCTGTAGTAAGGCTAAGGTGGAATTTCCTTTCCAGAATATTTACAGGCTTTTTAATTTTATTACTAATACTGCACTGCTTTATCCAACAACAGCTCTTTTGTATTTGTCATCTCCTGGTCATCAACAGCAAGTGGACTTTATCATTAATTTTCCTTTCCAGGTTTCTTACCTACATAAAGTTAAAATTTTCCCCAAATTCTTCTGTCTTGGTAGTTCTTGCTCCAGGTGGTCCAGTATAAGAGGAGTATTAAGACCATGCCTAAATTTGGGGGCTTGGGCAGCCCCACCACCTTGAGGGATTTCTTAGGAAAGTGAGGTCTGTTGTGAAGTATTTTGCTGAAGACATTCTATTGCAAGCTGTATGTAGTAAGCTGTTATATATGTGTAACAAGCTGTATCTGTGAAAAGAAAGAGTGCTTGGTGACCCCAGCACAGTAGCCCTTGAAAGCCTCACTGCCTGCTGGTGCTCTTTATTCAAAAAGCTATTTTCCTTAATTTTTTTTTCTCATTTTCCTTCTTTACAATACATTGCAGAAGCTTATGGGGGCCCTACTTCTACGATAATGTCAACAAAAATATGTTTTTAATAGAAGTGTTGCTGAAATATAGGAGAGATGACCAAAACTCACAATATTCCACTGCCACATGCTTTTAAGGATGATTTTCTACTAGAATGTGTTTGACTGAAATATTTTAACCTGCTCTAATGCAGAGTAAGATCAACATTAAAATACAGTAGAAGCATTGTGAAAATGTCATTCTTTACTAAGCCCAAAGGACCTCAGGATAATCCTGATTGCTGCGTTTCTGTGGAGCTTAACATGAGAATTTGGATAGGAACTAAGCTGATGTTATAACATTCCTATTTTTGCAAATGCTGATTTGTTAATGTGAATTGCTGTGTTTATTTTTTGCATATGTACTCAGAGATTTTGCAGTTGGCTAAGTCAGAACTAAATTGGGTCAGATAAAACAAGTAAAAAGAAAGTTAGAAACATTAATTTTGTTGAACAGCTGTGCTTCAAGAGATAAAAAGTCAGTTGTACCTGTTCAGTTTCCAAGCAGGAAAACACTGGAGAATCTCTCCTATGGCCCTGGCTGCTGAGACTCTGGTGGCTGGCAGCTGCTCTAGGGTGTAAATCTTTAGTAGCTGAAAAAGTCATTTGCAGTTTAAGAAAATAGAGATCTCTGTGGTCTTTCCTTTCTCTGTAGTGTAAAGCTAGACAGACTAAAGTGACAAGAAAAGATTAAATGGACGAAAGGCTAAGATTTCCCAAAAGTACACTGTCAAAAGTTCATGCAAGGGTCTAAAGGGTCTAAAGGGTCTATCTATGGACAAAGATTGCTGTGCTTCATAATGAAAAAGAAAAATTGCTCTATCTCCACTGGTTTAGATTCAGTGATCAATTTAATTCTATTGCTCTACGCTATTCCCATAAAGAAGTGAGAAAATCTGTACCTGCAGCAAATCTTCCAAATTTTCTACTTTCTACTGAGTGTCTTTGTAGGGGTGTAACCGTATCCAGACAGTTGGGCTTTTACTTGCATAAAGCCTTTTCTTTTGGTAAAGACAAACAAGCTCACACTTAACTGAATTAACTGCTGTGATAAAACACGTGAGCACAGACTGGCTGTCAGCAGCACTGAGGAGGTGTCTTGAGTTCACATTCACTTCTGGAGCATCTTTTGCACTGTGAGTGACATCCCTCACTCATGATCTTACTTTTTGCTCAGATTTTTGAGCAAAAGAATATTCAAGTCCCACGATGGGCATCAGGTTCCTTGCCAGCTTTGCACACTGGAGCACCAGAAGGAAAGAGGGACTGTGGGAATAGATGAGAACTGTGCCCATGATCAGAGGGCTGGAGGCTGGAGCACCTCTTCTGTGAAGGCAGATTGAGAGTTGGAGTTGTTCAGTCTGGAGAACAGAAGGCTCCAGAGAGATCTTACTGCAGGCTTCTAATCCTTAAATGGGGCTTATAAGAAAGCTGGAGCAGGATGTTCTACCAAGGCCTGCAGAGATGGGACAAAAGGAAATGGCTTTGAACTGGAAGATTTAGATTAGATATAAGGAAGAAAAATTTTATGCTAAGGGTGGTGAGGCACTGCAGCAGGTTGCCCAGAGAAGTTCTGGATGCTCTGTCATGGGAAGTATCCAAGGCCAGGTTGGTTGGAGCCCTGAGAAGCCTCATCTAGTGAAAGGTGTCCGAGCCTATGGCAGGGTGGTTGGAATAGATGGTTTGTAAACATCACTTCCAACCCAAGCCATTCTGTGATTTTATGAATTCCTGTGTGTTTGGCTGTGAAGTGTCACACAGCACCTCCCTGGCTTCCTAGCTTTTGGGAAGTTTTATCCTCTTTCAATAGGCATTTAGCTCCTTAGTTATTAGCCTGCACCTCTGCCAGAGAACTAATGTGCCTGGGACTGAGAGCAAGTCCTTCTGGCCCTGGGAGCTGCCCAGAGGGAGTGGTCCCTGTCCTGTGCTCTTGGGTTGCCTCTGTGGATGTTTAATTTACAGTAGAGATGCAGCCTTAGAGCAGGTCTGTGCTAGGCAGGTAAAAACCATCTCAGGGCCAGACTGAGCTCAGCACAGCTTTCCTCAAGGCTGGCTGCATGAAGCTCTGCTGGGATCTTCTTCCCAGGAACACTGGTTTGTACTTCTGACTAGGTTAGCAGTGTACTTATGTTCAATGTTTCCTCCATTTCAGTACCTTTCTGTGCCAGAGTGGATGCATTGGGCAAAGCTGGGATGGGAGTGTGGGACTGTGTGTGTGCTGTGTGTAGGGGCCTGCAGAGTCTGATTTGCTTTCCCTCTAGTTTGGACAGAAGACCGAGGCTGAGTTGCTGGCTTTCTTTGCTGTCGTGTGGCTTGGTGGGGACAAGTTTGTTAGAGCAGTGCTGTTGATTTTCTAGGGCAGGATTTTAAAATTGGCTTCACTTTTCAGCTTTGTTCTGCTGCAGTTGAAGGGAGTGGTGGGTTATTGTCAGTAGAATTAGGCCAACACTGAAGCCTTTTGAAAAGCCTGTTTTGAGAAGCCATGTAGGTGCTGAAGACAACAGTAACCATAATTACTATGTATTTATATAGCACAAAATTGTCTGTCTAAGAAAAAGCATTCATGGATCTTTGAGGCCCAGTGGGGTAAATACATTTGTTCATTATGTTTTGTGCCTTGTGTAGGGTACAGAAATAAATGCAATGATATCAACAGCAAGCCTAATAGCTTGTAATTATGTTAAAATACAAATCCCAGAAGGTACTTGATTGCGGACTTCAGGTGGGATCCAGCAGCCAGCTTATTTTCCAGCCTAACTGGGCCCTGACACTGAGGTACCACCTGGTCTGGGTTGAGTCTCTTTAACAAGATCAGTGTAGAAATTTCAGAACTTTGGCATCAGGGCTGAGGAGTGGCTCAGCCTGTGCACAGTGAGATTTTGCTTGGAGCTGCTTCCCCTGGCCAAGGTTTTGAGGACTGCCTGTGCAGTGGATGGAGGGATGAAGATGGGTCAGGTCAGGGACTCTGATCCCACCTGGCTGTCAGCTGCAGGCTTACCCTCACTGCTGAAACATCCTCCTGGATTATCTTCCAGCCATTGCAAATTATGATTCAGATGTATTAAAGAGCTGCCTGCTGACAGCCTAGCTCACAAGCAGATCCACTATCAGCTCACTTCTTATTCTTCCCTGATGTGAGTCTGGTGAGCGATAGATGCCCTTAATCGGGGAGTGACGCAATGAGGTCTCCTACTGGAAGACGGCTTTCATGGCTGACTGTGATTGAATGTGGCTGTGCCTCCAGCAGCACTTCCCTGTTCCACTTGCTAAAGCCACTCAGGGATGCTGCTCTGCTACATCACTTCCTCTCGCCCCCCAGCTCAGCTGATCCGCTGGTCTTGCTCTGGGCAGGGAGCGGTGTTCCAAGGGTGAGTAATGCATCCCTTGTGTTTTCTTCAAGCCTGCCAGCTTATGCTTCTCAGCTATGGCGTTTGTGGGAAGGGGAGGCAGGGAGAGGCTGGCTGCTGCTGAAGTATTAGCTGCACACCTAGGCAAAAATGCTGGTTTGGAGTCAGTGCTTCCTTTATCCGTTCATACCACATGTGTGCTGTCCAGGGCAGGCGAGGAGACAATTTGCCCAGTCTCTGCTGGTGTTTAGGAGTCGTGACTGCCCAGTTATACCACTCTTAATAAACCACGCAGTCATTAGGTGGGAGCTCCCGTAAGCGTTTCGCGGGCGTGCGGCTCTAACGCTTCCCCCGTGTGTGCTTCCCCACAGCCGACAATGCCAGCCGCCCTTCCCGCCGGCGCAGCAGCACAGCCCCATGTCCTCGCAGGCCCCCGCTGGCCCTCTGCTCCCAGGCCCCCTGCCCTCGCTGCCGGCCCCTGCGGCTGCCCAGAGCCCCACGCTGCCGGGCCAGCAGCTGACCCCCGACGCCTTTGCCATCGTGGAGCGGGCGCAGCAGATGGTGGAGATGCTCTCCGAGGAGAACCACGTGCTGCGGCAGGAGCTGGAGGGCTACTACGAGAAGGCAGACAAGCTGCAGAAGGTAGGTGGTGTAGAGATTGGGATGGAGCCTGGCCACGTGCTTCTGCCTTTGGGCAGCTGTTCTTCGGGATTCTGTCACTGCAATGGAGATGCACCACTCGCCATTTCTAACCACTGCCTCTCCGTGGTGGTCTCACAGAAGGGTAAACCCTGTGCCTTGTGGGCCCTGCTGCCTTTAGAATGAAACAGTCAGCCCATCAGATATCTCTAACTGGATATTTTTCCCCTTCCATGCACGTCCACATCAGTCCCAAGCAGTCTTGTTCACCACAATAAGCTCGTGTGGTGCTCCACACTCTTTGGAAGTGTAACAACCACCAGTGGAGTTGTCCATTGTTTGGAAATAAATTACCTGGGTTGTCTTAGAGTCCTTCAGTTACTGCTCTTTGAGTTTCTAAGAACTGACGTTAGACATCCATTTGACCATGTTGGTTACAAAAGCATTGCCCCCTTATCTGAAAGAACTATTTGGTAAAGATTTTGCTCAAAACCTGTTTTTCTGAGAGATCCTGCATTCTCTTTTCTGTAAGCATGCAGGTTTTTCGGTGAAGGAGGGTGATGTCCTGTGCACTGCCTGGGGTGAGAAGATGAAGAGTTGTATTGGACAAAATAGAAGTTGCTTAAAACTGTGGCTCGCTGAAGGCAAAGCAGAGCTGCTCCCCAGATCTGCTGGCTTTGGGTCCCAAGGGCTTGGAACAAATAACTTACTTAGGACCCTGCACTACTATTTCATTTGTGTCTTCCCACCACTTATACACAAATGAGCTTAGACTGCAGGTCTTTTCTCTCTGAATTTAGGAGTCTGTATAGGAGCTCTATTTTTTTCTGTGCTGTGCGGATCAGGATGTTCTTGGAAACACACTTCACAGAAGGAGAAGCAGCTCTGAGAGACCATGTCCCAACCTCAGTTTTGGGAGAGATATGTAACAATCTGTTAAAACAGATCAGAAAAAAGACCAGATATTTTGTAGCTGCTTTCTCTTCTATCTCCTTCTCCGCAACGAGTTGAGTTTATTCACAGAATTTCCTAAACTTAGTTAAAAAAATTTCGCTGCAACATTAACTATCCGTGAAGAAATCTGCAAAAACTTTATTACTGACTTCCCTGTGGCCTTTGTGGGCAAAAAGAAATATTCCAGCTATTAATATTACAAAAGCTGCGTTGTTGAGTGAAAGGTATTTGAGTGTAATGCCCTATAAATATTCTGCCTTTTTTTCACTCTGGGAAATGGCGCTTTCTTTATCTTGGATGCTCTGCAAGTCTATTGCATCAGACACCAACAGAAAGGTATTCAAGCATGGGCTGAAGTCTCACTTCAGTCAATAAAGTGTGGACTTGAGTCCCATTGACTTTGGGGGAATGTAAGCAGAATATTAAAGTGAAACACATACTCAAGTGCATTCTTTCTTCAGGAAACCAAATCCCTAACACATGGTATCCCTCCCATGCTGTTTTTGCTGTGTTTGAACACAAGGTCAGGGCAGGTCTTTCTTGGTTCCCACAAACGTTGCCTCTGAAAATGTGATTGAGTTAAATTATGTACTTTGGATGTGAAAACTCTTCCCACTTGTTTCAAGTGGAAAGGTCAGGAAGGAGTATTTCTTGTTTGTGGGTAACAATTTTATTTTAGGTAGGACTGCCTTCCCATCACTTTTATTTGTTACAGAGTAGGAGAAGTTAGAGAAAGTCATCCTGACATATAGGACTCCCTGGGCATTTGTGCAAACAGATCAGTTCTGAGTGTTGTAAAATTCTCAGTTGTGTGTGAACAGACTTTTTTATAGAGAGTTACAAGGTAGTGATGAATCCCTGTGCTGTTTGATGAGTTGCCTCTTTTTCTTACCTAAAAAGAGTTGGAAAAGGAATTGTGTGGATTTAATTTTGAGCTTTTTGCATTATTTTCCTTTTTCTGAGGGGTGTTACCTTGCTAAGTTTAATTGCCAGACTGGGCTGGCTCTTCCCCATGCCACATGTGTGGGTTGTTTGAGTGGGTTGGCTCCAGGAGCTACCAGGCAGAGAAAAAGCTGAATTGGTTTTTTTCTCCTCCATGGAAGAAGGAGAAGGAAATCCCAGAGCTGCTGAGAAACGCCAACACAATTTATGGCTGTTCTTCTGCTCTCCTTTAATTTTGTTCAGTGCTGATGGAGCACTTGCTACAGCAAGTTTTTGCCTCCAGGGCTGCAGGCTGTGTGGTGATGTGTTTTGGGAAATACCACCAGTATAGAGGGCTAAGCAGAGCCCTTGTGGTAACCAGCAGCACTGGGCCAGGTTGTTAGCCTGGAAACCTAGGCTGGAAACCCACTTTTGTGGTAGCAAATCTGCTTTGCTGTGGTAGGAGAGAAAACATCTTCTCTGGAGAAAACATATTCTCCTGCATATAGTGGCTTATCAACTCCCTGAACAATTCAGAGTGAACCAAATTAAAGCACCTTGCTAAGGGCATTGTTCAAATGCCTCTAAAGCACTGACAGGCTTGGGACATTGACCACCTCTCTAGGAAACCTGCTCCAGGGTTTGACCACCCACTCAGTAAAGAAACAATTTCTCATGTCTAATCTGAATCTCCCCACTTGTTTCATCTTTTGTGCTTGTGATCAAGCTGGAAGCAGAAACTGGGGAAGGTAGTCTGGTTTCCCCATCATGGCTCTGCCAGGCTTTCCTTGGTGTGTGGTTTGGAGGTGCTGCCTGCCATGGGCTGTATTGTGACAGAATGGCTCCAGCATTATGGGAAGTGCAGGTCCAGGCTGCTGGAACCTGGCCACAGGTTCCTACACACACAGTGAGGCAACAGCTCTAGCATCCCTGGAGCTTTCATTCTCCAAGTGCTACAGCTGGAAAATCGTGCCTAAAGCTTACTGGGAGGGACCTAACTCTTCAGCAGGTGGAGGTGAGCTCACACCCTGGCTTCAAAATTCATGAATCTGTCCCACCCACAACTCAAGAGGCCAAAAAAGGGCCAGATTTAGAAAGGTATGTGGGAGGTTGTATATGTCTTTTGGTTTTCCTGCCTGTCTCCACGAACAAAAAGGTCAGGCATGCAGGAATAGATACCCACATCAGTGTTCACCATCTCTGCAGCAATGATTTTACCAAAGCTGTATCACTTATCATGACATTATCTTATTGAAAGAGTTGGATGGATTGAGCTGAACAGCAAAACTCTACCCCAGACTATTCTTCTGTCAGTCTATTGGACTCAGGTCTTAAGATGTGAGTTCACCACTAAGGGGTTCCTCTGCATACTCTGCCTGCAGTTTGCCAGATTTCAAAGAGACGAAGTTAAGAAGATGGAAAACCCAGAACAATTGGTTCTGTCTGTTACAGAGAGTCTTTCTTATATAGTCTTCAGTCAAGGATGGAAAGGAATGGATCACAATAGTTTAAAAGTGACATGAAGCCAGAGCTGAGCCTAAAATACTTGTGACGGCATTCAGAGCTCAGAGATAAGTTTTGGATCAGGGACCTGTTGAATAATAAATGCTGCCTCCTACACCCTTTCTAGGAGAGAATACAGTCCACACAAGTGCACCATTTCCTGTTTTTTCTCCTCTAGGATGCCATTAAAACAGTCACCATGGTCATAGACTAAAGGCAACCAAGCAGTTCCATCAAGTCTAACCCACCTCAAGATTTTTTGGGAGCTGCCAATGGGGTGTTGTGACATGGTGAGCTGCCCCACAGGGTGTTTACAGGGATTCCCACTGCAGGAGCCACCAGCATTGCTGGAGCTTTATGCCATCCTGTGCCAGGGAGATTGGTCATTGCAGAGTTGGTGACTGATGTGACGCTGGACATGAGCATTGCCCTGACCCCTTGTGTCTTACTGGAATGTGCTGGGCAAACAGTGGGATGGGACACATTCCTGCAGGGCTTTAACAGGAACTCTCTCTCCTTTCAGTTTGAAATAGAGATTCAGAGGATTTCAGAAGCTTATGAGGGTTTGGTCAAGACCACCACTAAGAGGGAGTCTCTGGACAAAGCAATGAGAAACAAACTTGAAGGAGAAATTAGGAGACTTCATGACTTCAACAGGGATCTCCGTGGTACGTTACAGTTGCTTGTGGTTTTTTCCCCCTCCAGTTGACATGGTGTTTCACTAATAAGCTCCAGAGCACCAGGCTTTAGGGGAGTGGGTTTATACAATATTTAGAAACACATCATGAGAAATAAGGCTCCACTCACTGGCATTAGACAAAACTGCTGTCACCCCCCTGGTGGCAAAAAAACCTTCTGGCAAAGTGTAAGAATTGGCTCAGATGGTGCCTTTGTGTTCAGCACTTGAAAATATGAATTTGACAGCAAGGCCACCAGTCACAGTATCCTGTCCACTCCTGAAGGGCTGAAGAGCAAATTGTAATGTAGAACAATGCTGTGCTACCCATAAATCCCCAAGGTCAGTGCCTTCACAGACCACTAGCAAGTATCAAAGGGTATCACTTTTTAAAACGCTTGAAATTGAGGGTGTATCCTTTTGAGAAAGGAAATGGAGGGTATGTTGGGTCACTATTGCCCATGCAGGTTCCTGATGGGGGGTACTTTGGTACTCACTGCTCATGCAGTGGGGTTCCTTCTGCAAGCAGACTTAAAATTTTGCAGTGGTGGGTCACGTGGTCTTTCTGAAGGGGGGAAGCTTCTGAAGGCAGGACCTTCCCAGGGAAAGTGGTCCTTGGCTGCAGAAAATGCCTTCTTTCCCAGGGCATCGCCAGGGATTGGTGTCACTGGGCTGGGGGGCTGCCTTTCCCCAGGATGTCTTGCTGCACCAGGGGCAGCTCTTCACTGCAGGAAAGCAGCAATCCCCTTGGAAAGCTGGGTGATTCAGATTGCAGATGCCTTGTGCATTTTGAGTAGTGTGAGAGATGATTGTCTGGGCATGTCAGCTGTAAATGGCCGAGGCTTTCCTCCCAGTTTCTGTGAATCTGAATAACACGGCTTCATGGAAGAGGTCAAAGGCTTCATCTTTTATGTATGTGTCAGCCTCCATTTTAATATCCTCCTTCAGAGAGTCTATTTATACTGCTCTGCTGGCATGCATCTTATTTTCTTGGTTGGCCTACAATTTTATATACATATATTTATACTTGAAGTATTTCCTGTTTTTTGCAGAACGACTGGAGACAGCCAATAGGCAGCTGGCCAGCAGAGACTTCGATGGGCACGAGGATAAGGCAACAGAGGGCCTTTATGCCACTCAGAGTGAGTACTGTGCTTATCTGTTTGAAAGATGCAGATATATATGCATATATATACATGGACACATATATACATAGTGCAGTGGAGGTGAATACTTTGCTTTTAATTGTTATCCTGCTTGTGGCTTGGTTTTACCCAGCTGATTCATCATGTACTCGTGTTTAAACTGCAGGCTGGATTGTTTGGGGTAGGGTTTTTTCTCTCTGAGCACCAGAACCAAGCAGTGGGAGTTAATGGTAACACAACTTAGCTTGTTTTTGATAAATATTTATCTGAAATTGTGAAGTGTTGCTTGTAGAGATAATCTCCAGAGATGCATGCTTTTTAGAGAAGCCAGATTTGTCTCTTTGCTGGGAAAAGCTCAGAAGGAGTTCTGCTGACTAGTTTGTCAGTACTATGGTTTGACTAACAGCAGAAGGAACAGAGCTCAACCATGCTTTTTACAAAGGACTGAAGTGACAAAGACTTTACAGCCTCTGTTGCTGTGGAAGCATCCATTCCCAGTACACAGTAGGCTCCCATAATGACTAGCTATAGTGCTGCTGATTTCCTTGCCATGCACTGATGTGTGTGTGACATCCAACCTGAGCTGGATGTGGTGTGGCAGTGTGTGGCTTCTTTTGTATGCTAAGCATCTTCAGCATGCTTTCAGAATGGCTTGGCCACCTGGAGGCTGTGCAGTATCTTGTGAAGCTTAAATCCCAGTGAAGCTCATTGCTGTGGACAGCTCATCCTTCTGTTCTATTGCACCAAGAGCTTCCTTGGAAAATGAGCTGCAACTGCAGTGGAGAACCATCTACCTCCATTAGCACTGCAGAGTTTGCTGCTAACTCAGTATGCCTCACCACCAGCCCTGCAATGTCCAGCAGCTGCTCCAAATGCTGGAGAGCCTTCTCCTGGCTCCCACCAGCAGCAATGATGCCAGCATGGCTGATTGTTTGGTATGTATGTGTACAAGTCAGAAAAGAATCCAGTGATCTTTTCCATGACGTGTTAGCTTTGCCATATTAGCAAATAACATAAAGGTATGTAGATACTGCTGCAAATCCAATGGGATGATCTCTTAAAGGAATGGCATTGATGTATAAATCTTGTCATCCTCGGGAAGAGTTCAGATGGGATAAGCTGCTCAGTGGAAATTGGAGACTGGAGTCTGCTCTCTTCGTGTAGGGACAGCCTGGCAGTGTTGCTATATGCTATTAGCTACAAGGAGGGGTTAAATCCCCAGGATGGACTCAATTTGAGTTCTTTTCCAGTACATAAACATGCTCTGTTCTTCTGCTGATAAATATCTAGCAGTGAAACTGCACTGTGCACTCAGCATATTGCTGCAATCAATTCACAGCTTACAAACAAATATAGCTTTTCAAATTCTATCACATAAGAAGGTCTGGATGCTTGGAGTGTCTCCTGGCTAGGCCAGAGAGCTAAATGTTACTAATGCAATGCAGAGTGCTTCCAAGAATAGAAAAACAGGCACATGTAAAGCAGGTCCTCTTCAGTCATGTTCTTCGGGCTGTTGGGACATGCACAGTACTGACCTCGATATCAGGGTGGCTGCCTGAAACACCCCTCTCAGTCCATAAAAGGTTCTGCTTGGAAATCCTCTGTTGCTGACTTATATTCTGATGTTTGTGTGTTTCTGAGTCTCCCACAGGGGCAGGCTGTGACTGGGGTTTGGTTGTACCTTACTTCTGACCTGGGATTTTTGCAAGCACATTCTGTACCTTCCTCATGTCTTTTAATAGGATGCACTGGCAGAAAACTGCGAAGAAGGAAACTGAGTTTTAGCTGCTTTATATACACTGAGATTGAAATAGTCATTTTTAGAAAAAGAGAAAAAAGTCTGTTGTGAAAGTGATGTTCTGATTTTTTCCTAAGGGTGGCAGGTTATTAGGTAAATGCAGATTAGCAAATGCAAATCTTAATTTTCATTAGGAAAGCAAAAGTAGATTTCTAGTCCCCACGTTTGTGGATGACAGCCGGGAAACATGACCCAAGTTGTATAAGAAGACTCCAACATCAGCAGTTTCCTAAAAGCTGTCATTTTTAAGCCACTCTGGTGATGAGCTGGAGAAAGAAGGATAAGATTCTTGAGGTTGGTAATTTTTTTATGGTAAAACTCCAGTAATGGGAAAACCTCCCTGAAAAATCTGGCAAGGCAGAATGTTCAAGGATCATTTCTCAGTTCCTCACAGAGCTTTCCATTAGCAGTGCAACAGTGCAGAGCAGTCATGTGCTCTGAGATGGAGACTGCAGGTGATAAAAAAAAATCTTATTCTTTGCAATAATAATAGACAAAGCCAGGCCACATGCCTCTAAGTATTGAGTGCTAGGCATTTGTGCCTAGGAGAAATGCTACTGTTCTGTCAGGGGCTGGAAAATACTCACATCGTATTGGTGTCAAGATAATTGTGTGGTGTTTTATCAGGGAAGAGGGTTTTTTGAAGGAAAGCTGTGGAGCAGTGGCTGATGAAGGCATATGGGTCCATACAGGCAAGAGAAGAGGAGGCTAGGAGAGGCTGTGGAAAGGAAGAGGCAGGAAGATTGAGGATGGTTTCAAGGGCATAGGGCTGAGAGAAAGCTTACGATGTCATATCTTGGGAAAAATATGTTTTGGTGGAGTGTGAGAATTTTGTGTGTTTTTGGGGTTTCTGAACTGTGGGAGCACTGTTTTTTCAGGTGTCTGAGACAGATTGAGGTCTGTGTCCATCCACATGGCTCTGCAGCTGTCAGTGGGGATGTGTGGACATTTTTAGCAGTTTGTTGATAGAGCCTTACACTTTGTGGGAATGTTCAGTTCATGTGCCATGAACTTGAGCTTATATCTCTGTCCCAAATATCCCAGGCAAAGAAATGTTCCCATTTCCAGACCGGAAGTAATCAGGAAATAATCTGCATTGCTGCTCCAGGCCTTCCTTGGCCCAGCTTTTGTCAGCATCAAACCACAGCTGCAGAGGACTGAGTGAGGCTTGGGCAGATGGACAGATGGACAGTAGCTCTGCTGCTCCTCTGGAGGGAAACCTGGCAACCTGGCCCTATTTAATGTGCAGAGAATTTAGTAAAGCTGTGGAAAACCTTCTCCTGTTTGGCTGCTTAGTGTAAATACTGATTCGTTTATTTTGCTAATTATTATGGGGTGGATACCAGCTGCTGAAAGGTCTTTGGGGCAAGCAACAAGGTCCTGTCCTCATTTCTGACTCCTTCTGACAGTCAGTCTGGAGATACTGTCAGAGCATGAGGGCCCATCCTGCTCTTGATGCCCTGTCTCACAGCCATGGCTGTTTGGGAAGGTTGGGCCACTGGAGTTGGCTAGGACACAGCTTGATCCAGGTGAGAAGAAGAGGTGACTCTTGTGCCCCATCCTGCTACACCAGCTGGTCTGAGGGTGGCTGGCAGCAGCTGCCATGGCGTACACCTGTGACCAGGGAGGGCAGGTGGCAGAGCTCCTCCTCACACCTGCCATGTCACGAGCTGCAGGACTGACAAGAGGCTAAAGAAGTCCATCAGGTTTCACTGGAGAAAGGCATGGTTGCTGGAAAGCATCTGTGGAATTAACAGCTGTGAGTGAAGGGCCACCATTGGGAAATGAAAACCTGCATAAAAGAAATTATTGAAGTGCTGCAAGGGATGTGGTATGGGAGCCACTCTTGTTTGCAGGAAATCTCCTGCAGCCAAATTAGTCTCTGGCTGACGTAATTTGATATTTTTTCTTCTGTCAGCAGTGGTCATTTTGTAGTAGCAAGGACTGTCTGTAAAATATGTCCATGTTGTCACTCTGCAACATCAGAGCAAAACAAAAATCAGTTTGGGTTGTACTGAGATGGTCATTAAATTGGTCAAATAAGTTGATTCTCAGATGTAATGTGTGCTAAAGTAGGAGTCACATCTGAATTACACTAAATCTGTGTCATCTCATGCCTGTATCTTTTTGTCTAAAGTTTCCATTTCAAAGCAGGTTCAAGACTTGTCTACTTCTGATTCACTTGCCCAGCCTGAGAAGTCAGAAAGCCTGTTTGAGAAGTACTGAAGCAGCTTCCTTGCTTTCTCCCCGTTCTTCTACCCAGCCAGAGTATAGGTGTATTATCCACAGTGTATCAAGGTACAACAGTCAGAGGCAGTCTGTAGAAAGCTGTGAGATAACAGCTGTGAGCTGCAACAGTGAAGCCTTTTGGGAACTGTTCTATAATGGGGTGTGGCAGTGACCCACCAGAACACAGAAATAGTTATTAATTCGAGTCCTTTAGTTAAAAAGGTGTATGCAAGGGTAGTGTAGTAAAACTGTTCCTAGACTTTAAGGATACGTTGTTTGCACTTGAAGAGAATTAAAGATATGTTTGACTAAGTCCTTCTTCCCTAAAAATTGTTGCAAGTAAAGTACTTATAAAATGTACCTCCAAGATTTTACAGGATGAAACTGACATAGAGAAGTATTGAGAGTTGTTCAGAAAATTTTTCTTGCCACCTTTCTAGTGGTGATTATTTTGTGAATTTGTGTATAATTTGTCCTCTTTTGGTGGGATAGAAAGCACAATGCAAGAGGGTAGGCTGAGGGCTTCAAGCTCCATGAATGGAAGTTGAAAATGAAGATCTCAAGTCCTGTTTTGCTATGTGTTATCCCCATGTGTAACGTGAAACACGGGTTTCAAATCCAGAGCAGAGCGTGTGTGGTCCCAGCATGAGGTGGGGGAGTGGAGGACTGAAATAGCATTCATCTTTCAGCTTCCTCACCTTCTAATGACATTAGCTCCCTGATAATTAGCCCAGATTTACACTTTTCTACAATAGGTAATAATGTTCCTTCTGGCTAATCTGATTGAAGTAAATATTTTTGCATTGAAGGAAGAGGTCTGCATGGCTAATATAAAGAAGGCCACCATCATACCAAGATGGCTTATAGTGGCAGTCAGTGGTGTGGTGTCCACAACACTCACTGGGTCTTGCTTGTGGGCTTTGCAGTGACCAGCATGATGGTGTTGCTACCAGGATTTTTTATGAGGTGCTGAATTCCTCCTCTTAGGATAAATGAGAAGGCAGCTGGGTGGGTTTGGGCTCACCTCGTCCACTTTTGCCTTGTTCCACATGGCTCAGCTTGTGTACATGTCACCTCACTGCAGGCATCTGTTGATTGTGCATGAATTAAACCTGTTCTCCTCCCACCTGACCCACCTGCTGGGGGTAGTTCAGGTCTGAAATGGAATGGCTTTGGCCATGCAAAGTTTTCTGACCCTGCCATGGGGAAGGTGGATGGTTGGGCTTCCAGCTTGAGTGGTCACATTTGGGTGGCATGGCCTGGATGTTTGAGGCAGATTTCCTGTATTTTCAATTTTTGAACCAACTTTTCACTTCAGTTAAAAAATAATAAATTATGTAATGCTATGTTTTAAAAATCAAAAATCAAAACCAGATTTAATTGATGCCAAATAAATTTTTGGAGGAAATTTTCCTTCCTGGAGGCTTTCCAAGTATCTATTTTTGTTGTCATTCAGAACAAAGGCCAGATTTTGAAATTTCAGATGTCACTGAATGAAACCTTGATCCTGTGCTTGCTTCAGTCATTAACTATTTGTGTTCTGACATCAGGGATCCAATAATTGTCCTATGACACTTGTGTTCCCAGAAATGGCTTCTCAGCACTGTCAGGGCAGAAGCAGATGGAGCCAAGCATTTCCCCAGGCAGCTTGCCAGCAAAGTCAATGGTGGGCCTGCAATTTGTTGCTGAAGACAAAGATGTGAGCAGAGCTGACTGAATTTAGCCCGTTGTTTATTTTTTTAATGTTGTTTTAAATTTTACCCAAAAAAGGGATGATTTTTCAGCACAGAGGTTATCTACGTGCTTTAGTCTTGCTTGTGATGCTTAAAAGAAGGGGAGCACTGGTCACTGGATCCTTAAGTCCTGCAGGTCTGGAAGGTCACCCAGGGGCCCCATAGGCCTGCAATGACTCCCACAGCCTCCCTTTTCTCTGCATGGTCAGAGAAAGTGTGTACAGAGGCCTCCTATCATATTCTTTGTTACTGTTTCCCTCTCTTTCCATTTTTGGGCTGTCCAGCACAGATTTGTGTTTACTATCTGGCTTCTTCAAATTTTCTGTATGTGATGATCTCCATCCTTGCAAATGAAAAGCACGAGGCACAGCACAGCCCATATCCATGGGGCTGAGTTTCTTGCCCATTACAGAAGGCAGCAGCATTGAAACTGGCAGCTATAAGCAGCTCTTTAGGTAGGGTGTGGTGTAAAAAAGGAGTAGTTGGTGCAAGCCAGAACTTTGCTGGGGGATGTGCTAGCAGTTCAGTGGAATGGAAAGCTGTGAGGCAGTGCTGGGGGCCACAAGCCCTGCTAGTGCAGATTGCAGCCCAAGCTGCCACTGGTCTCCGCTGCTGGTGTAAGGCTGGGCACTGAGGGGCTGAGCCCTGGCAGTAGAAGCTCCTTGCCCACAGTGTCTCAGCACTGTGTTGTAAAGGCCCTACTCGCTGCTGCTTTTCATAACTCTTGTTTTTTTAGGGAGGTGTCAGCTTCCCTCTGGTGTATGTCCTGGGGCCTGTGAGCTGTCCTCATAGAGTGGCTCTTGTTCTTATCTTTCTTTCAGACAAAGAGCACTTGAAGGAGAAGGAAAAGTTGGAGATGGAGCTGGCAGCTGTGCGTTCAGCCAATGAGGACCAGCGGAGGCACATTGAAATCCTTGACCAGGCCCTAAACAATGCACAAGCCAAGGTTATCAAGCTGGAAGAGGAGGTGAGGCATGGACAGTATTTCTGTGCTCTGAGGATAGACATGGCTCATGGTTAGACCTTTCTCCATCCAAGTCTTGATTCTCTTCTACCCACAGGGTGCTAGGTCTTCCGGTTTCCCTTGCACTTGCCCTTTTATAGAGAAAGTGGGTGGTTACACAATACTGAGCCAAACAAGCAGCAGAGGAGACCGTAGAGGTGTCTAGAGCAAAGCCTTCAAAGTGTAACCAGGAACAAAATCAAGTTCAGGTCAGTTGGTGGCTGAGATAATGGTAGGATTTAACAGAAAAATTGAATAAAACCCTGACTACTCACTGACCTGAGACTGTGGTAGAGACTTGTGTTGTTAGTGCATCCCATTTCTCACCAAAGAATACCAGGAAGCTTTTGAGATGCACACAGCAGTACAGCAGTGCAGGACTTGGTGGCTTCACAGCTTAAAATATCTGGCCAATCTGGCTGGAAGCAGACTGACTGACCAGGATTTAGAGCTACAGGAAGAGCACCTATCATCCTGTGAGACCCAAGGAGTGCAAAACTCCCAAGAGGTCTTTAAGCAGTAACCATATAGCCTGATTGTGAAAATAGGTATTCAGATAGGAAGAGAAATCCAAGGCACAGGGCTCTTTAAAATGACAGACAGAACAATACCTAATAGTTGGAAGCTGAAACTAGACAAATTCAAAGTGGAAATCATGCTCAGTTTTAACTATAACTAAGAGTGACAATATCAGTTTTCTATTACTGGTGAAGAATCTTTCAATTTATTGTATTCCTTAAGGACCTTCAAATCAGGAGGTGTGGATCTACTAACTATTTGAAAGTCTATGCTTTCTAGCAGATCAGGAAAAACTGTCAAAATATGCCTTTTTGACCTTTTAGACTCCTAAAATCTCTGTCCCAGGGACCAACAGAGGGAGAGTATTTTATGGGAAGTAAAAGGAACATGATCTTTACTACCTAAGTGGCCAGGTCATTGGTGATGGGAAGGCCGTTGATGACCCTCTGCCCTAACATTTGGTAGATGTTCAGGCTCTGGCACAGATCTTGGGCACCTCTATTTCCCTTCAGAGCCTCATTTTCCACCTGTGCCCTCCCCAGGGCTGGCCAGGTGAGCCGGGGGTGCAAAGGGTCTCGTGGGGAGCAGAGAAAGCCTTTCCCAAATACCTGCAATTAAGTTAAGTGCCATTAATTGTCTTGGAAAGATGAAGGGAGAATTGACCTCTGTGGTTTTTGAATGGTTTTTGTTGGCAATAAAATGACAATGACAGACTCCCTGTTAGGCTAACCAATGGTTACTTAGAGTCTGGAAGATTTAAAGTACTATGTGTGAGTGCTGGAGGCATTGCTGGTTTGTACCTGACCATTGGCCCTTTCTGACTCGCTGTTTAGAAACATTTTAAAAACTCCATTTCCTCAGATGAGTGCACTCAGCCGCAAGAAGAGGATCACATTTGGTTTAGCTCCTACTTTGCTAGTTAAGACTAAAGCCTGCTCACCATCCAGGTGTATTTTGGGCAGTCCCTTTGGGGTAGCTGCAGGAGCCAGGATATCTTTAGTCTGTACATAATTCACTTGACACTCTTTGGCTGAAAGGCAACCCAAGGTTTTCTATTTGCACTTCATTACAAAGGGCTGAATAAAGGAATGTTTTAGGTGGCAATGCCTGCTTCTACAGTCATGGCATCATGCAGAGGATGGGAAGAAGTAGTGTTTAGCTTTTGTCTGGTCCACAGACTGTCAGTGTGGTACTGGCAGGTAACATTGACTTGCTGAGTAGAGACTAGTGAAGGCAGAAGCGTATGCAGTAATTTCCAGGCAGTTGGTTCAAGAACCTACCTTGTGCCTTCTGTGTTGTAGTAAATATATTTGCAGCCTTAGGGCTCTAACAGTTTGGCAGTAGTCAGGTTTTATAGTCTAATCATCCAACAGAAATGTGCCCTTGCTGGATTCTGGATTGTGGACTGGTAGAGCTGAGGAGAGGCTGGATGTTCCCCTCTAGGGAGCTCCTAACATGCCCAGGGCATGGCAGATGTTATGGAGGTGGTAAATTCCTGCCTGGGACACTGTAGGTGTTACAGACATGGTAATCTCCTGCCTTGGGCATGGTACATCCCAGAGGTGACATATATGAAAGTGATGCTTTGGTATTTGCCATAGTATGTCAGAGTCCTCAGCCTGACAAACCCATGTTGATCTGGTGCCTTTTAACTTCTTTTTTCATTCTAGGGGCAGTTCAAATGAATTTTAGCCCAGCTGCTATGTTTTAATTGTTCAAGGCAGTGTCAGGCAGCTTGGGTGAAGTGCAGTTAATCTCAGGCTGCCAGCATGTGCCCAAGCTCCAGCACTCACTTTCCCTTTTGTCCTGTTTCATGGCTGAATCAGAACACCCTTTTCAACAGTCTCCAGTGTTTCTGGGTTTTAATTAGACACACACAGAAGATAAGTTGCAGTGTTAAGCCTTCATTTTAAACCAGGGATTTTTACTGTAATTTGGAATATATTGAGGGAAACACAAATTCAGTCAAATCAAAATGACTGTTATTATTGTTAACAGAGCTCTAGCTCATGCACTGCTTTGTAAATCTGCTCAGATTTCTTCTACCACCAGCATGTAATTAGCAGCATTTTATATCAAGCCTTGAGAAATAAGCAATAGCTACTAAGTTGAATTATCATAAGATAGTGTTCTATGTAAATCTGCATTATCCTGAGTGCCTGCTAGTAGAAGGATTTAATTCAAAATGTGTAGGTGGTATTATCACCACATGTCATTTAGCAGACTGCTGCTGGAATCATGTGTCTGTTCCATGCTTTGAACAGAAAACTCAGTAATTGGAGAGGGCTCAGAAAGCAGCTGTACTATTTATTCGGGGTCCGGAAGCTGTTCTTTGCTGGGAAGAATTAAAGTAAAAAGTTGTCTGAGTTTCAATGAGTGCACCTGAGCATAAATCGCTGAATGGGGGGTGAGATAAGAAGGGACGACCGTGGGTCATCTGGTCCAAACTCCCTGCTCAAGCAGGGTCATCCTAGAGCACATGGCACAGGGTCATGTCCAGATGGTTCTTGATTATCTACAGTGAGGGAGACTCCACAACCTCTCTGGTCAATCTGTTCCGGTGCTACAGAGTAAATAATCCCCAGGTCCTTCTCTGCAGAGCTGCTTTCCAGCAGGTCAGCCCCCACTCTGTACTGGAGTATGGGGTTATTTCTCCCCAGGTGCAGGGCTCTGCATTTGATCCTGTTGAATTTCAGATCATTCCTCTCTGCCCATCTCTCCAGCCTGTCAAGGTCCTTCTGGAGGGCTGCACAGCCCTCTGGGGTATCAGCAGCTCCTCCCAGCTTTGTGCCTGCAGGGAACTTGCTGAGGAGGCATCTGCCCCTCCACTCAAGCCATTGATAATAGGTTTAACAATGCTGGACCCAATATTGAACTCTGGGGGACACTGCTAGTAACGAACCTTTGGTCAGACCATGTGCCACCCTCTGGGATCCACTGTTCAGCCAGTTCTCAGTCCTCCTCACTGTCCACTCATCCATGGTTCCTGAGTTTACCCATGAGGATGTTGTGAGAGACAGTATCGAAAGTCTTGCTGAAGTTGGAGTAGGCAATATCCACTGCTCTCCCTTCATCCGGATGAAGAAGGGATTGCTGTCAGAGAGATTAAACATTGCTATTTAACATAAGAGGAAATAATGAGATACGGTGTTTGGAGGCTGAAGCTGAGCACATCAGACTGAAAATAGAGAGTTAAGAGTAATTAACACTGAAACAATCCACTTAGAGTGATAGTGGATTCTCCATCTCTTACAGTCTTTCATTCAAATCTCGTATATATAGAATTCAATTGTTCAAACTGGAGTTACATTTCTAGCACAGATATTTTTCCAAGACACACTCATCTTTACTCAGGTTTATTTGCTTGGATATTCCCTTTCAGCCTTAGCTCTTCTTCATCTTTGTTTTGCTAATCCTCAGGACAAGCGCAGTGTTCAGGCAAGTTTGCTGATCTAGTGGAGAAGTGAATTGTTTAATTAAATGCTTCTTGCTCTAGTAGATCACAGTTTGGAAACAGAACAAGAAGTAATTTGCTTAAACTGCATAAGAGAAAGCCAGATTAGGCATTAGGGTAAAAGTTTTCTGGCAGTAAAGGAAAATAAGCTGTGAAGTAGTTTGCAGGGATAGGCCGTGTAATTCCTACCCCTAGGTGATTTTGTAAACAGCTTATACAGATGTGTGCCAGGTTTTATGTACAGTTGATCCTACCATGCAGCAGGAGGATGGATTGGTACCTCTCCAGTTGCCATCCAGTTTTGGGGTTTTTTAGAGTCTGCGTGTCTGTGAAGTGTTGGAGCTTAATGCCACATGGCTGTGATTGTAGTTACCTCTCCCTTATTGATCCATGCTTCACTGGCCACCCAAATTAATTTGAATTACAGTGTTTTATACTTTGTGCTTTAAATGCATTGGTGATTTTTTTTTGTTTGTTTATGAATCTACATGCAGAATGGAAAAGTCAGAATTGGCTCATGAACCTCCCTATAAACTTATGAATGTGAGAACTGTCTAGTTGCATATCTCCTGCAAAATTGTTTTTGGAGGCTGTGGGCATGTGAGCATCGCCTTACCCACAAGGGCAGAGGTGTGTGAGTGTGAACCCTGGGTCTGGAGGGCTGCTCCAAAGCCAAGTTGTGGCTGCTGTGGTACAGGTGGACCCTGCAGCATTTGGCAGGGCATTGGAGAGCAGATGAGGTCTGCTGCCAAAGAGAGACCCTGGGGGAGCTTCCTAACCCTTTCTATCCATGCTGGTGTGACTGGAGGTGACATAAATACCTTCCTACTGCCAAAGTAGCACATTCAGTAAGAAGCCTCTGCTGTGTGGTGTTGCCAAGTCATGAGCTCCTGAGGAATGCAGTCTTCATGCTGCTGCCAGAGACTAGTGGGGATTATAATCTCATTAATTTTCAGGGAAAGCCCAGGGAGCTGTTAGCATTAGCCTAGATTGCAGCAGGGCTAAGGAGGTCACTCTGCCATTTGTTGGTGCCAGGTGTTAGGGAGTTTGTTTAGACCAAGCTATGCTTTTGCTGTGAGCAAACCTGTATTTCACTTCACCTGTAACATGGATGGATTTAGGGTGACAGAAAAGGAATTCATACCCCTTTGGGGGTATGCTGCTTGAGCAATCTCTGGCTGTAAAACCCTGCATTACAAAATCCTTCGGTCAAGTTCAGCCCTTCAGTAATTGCATTATAGACATAAAGAGGGCCTGGCTTTATCTGCCTGAACATCCCATCTACAGATCAGCATGGACAAGCCTGTGAGCAGGATACAGTAGATGGAGCACTTCTGGCACTCTGCTTGTTCCACCTGTGTAGAGCAAATATGCAGGAGTGAAGAAAGAACCCCTCTGTTTGGGTGCAGGTGGTGTGCTGAGTGTCAGCAGTCAATAAAACCCACGGGGATTCCTCTTAACTGGGTCTGTCCTGGGTGTTTGCCCAAAGAGTATCCACCCACATGACAGCTTTTGCTTAGAAATGGCCTGGGGGGTTTATGGTTGGCAGATCCCCAGTGGGTGGAAGATCTGGGGCAGCATTCCTTCTGGAAAGGGTAGCTCTGCCCCAGCAATGCCTGCTGTGCACATTCCCTGCCCATCAAAGAGACACCATCCTTTCCCTAGAGAAACTCTTGGAAGCAAATGACCAAAGCCATGCTGAGGCCCAGTGCATGCCTGCAAGTGCACAGGGGTCCCAGGGTGGGTACAGTGCCCTCCAGGCTGCTGACCCCTGTCCCCCACAGCTGCGCAGGAAGCAGGCCTATGTGGAGAAGGTGGAGAAGCTGCAGCAGGCACTGACACAGCTGCAGGCGGCCTGTGAGAAGAGGGAGCAGATGGAGCGGCGGCTGCGCACGCGCCTGGAGCGAGAGCTGGACTCGCTGAGGATGCAGCAGGTGAGCACGGGGTGATATGGGCAGGACCCCAGCCCGGGGTGTTGGTTTTAACAGAGATGGTCACTTGAGCAGCCCTGCCAGGTGACACCTTGCCTTTGGATTCGGGTTGTTGGGCTTTGCTCCTAAACCATTCATTTGGATGGGGTTGTGGATCATTGGAAGTGTTCAAGGTTATGTTGGATGGGGTTTTGAGCTTGTGAAGTTTTCCCTGTCCGTGACAGGAGGGTTGGATTTAGATGACCTTTGAAGGTCCCTTCCAATCCAAACCACTCTGTCATTCTTATTCCTGATCTTCAGCAGAGGATGGGGCCATTCTGCCGTGGGGCTTTGGATACAGTTGAGCCCTGCCTGCTGCTGGGCTGAGATGTCCTGGCTCCCCTGCCCAAGGGCAAAATGTCCTTCCGGGTTTCTTTCTCTAGCAATGACGGATTGGACCGGCTCCGCACAGAAGGAGGAGAGGAAAGGTGCAATACACACGAGATTCACCCCAAAACTTTGAGCCAATGTTTCATTGAAAAGGCCAAGTAGGATTATGTGGGATCTGGTAGGAGGAAGACCTAGGCCTGTATTTGTTCTGTGCAAAACTTGATGTATGTGGTTCACAGAAACTTCAACCCATGACAGATCTGGAGCCAAGTGATATCATCTTCAGGCAATAAATTATTTATATCTCAGTCCAGTCCAGAATGGGCTAGGAGTATAGATTTGAATTTCTGTGTGTGTCCCCCTGTTTTTCAGCAGCCCTGTGTCCTTGGAGGGGTATTGTTATGCTTGTATTTTATGCACAGTTACTCCTTTGTTATAACACCTTCATCCCTAAGTCACAAAGTCCAGTCATCTTGAAAAGGAAAAAAACCCAAAAAACGAGGAGGTTGCAGGGAGAATTTCCAGGCTGCAGCCTGCACCAAATGCCAAATATATGGGCATTGGCTTTGGAGGAGAGTGAGCAGATATGCTAAATGTATCAAACTACAGCTTGGGGAAAAACCAGCAACATAAGCAAAGCACGATGCTCTTGGAACTCTTGAAGGGCTCACTCGTATCTGTCATCGCACGCATCTGCTACTATAACCTTTCCTTATTTGTAAGCCATTGGCGGACACCAAAGCAGCTGTTACACAGAGCTTGTGGTGCCAGAAAGCAGAGGGGCTGATCCTGCTGGCAGGATGCCATTGGGAAATAGCTCTACGGTCAGGGGCAGTGTCAGTGGTTTGCAGAGTCATGAGGCAGCCAGACCTGAGAGCATCCCCTTCCTTCTGGCATCCCCAGGGCAAGGCAGTTTCCCCAGCACCCTTCCCAAAGTAGCACTCTGCTGCTGCTCCCTGCAGACCCTTCTCATTCTCTGCTCTTTCTTGCTGCCATAGAAGTGTTTTAAGTCTTTCTTGTCCAGTCCACCATGGGCTTGGTGTTCAAGTCTTCTCAGTTGCCCCCTTAGCCAGCTCTCTTCCAACTTAACAAAGGAATTACATGGCATATGATGTGCTAATGCCATTTGAGAAAAAAACATCTGAGAAAAATACAATTAAAAGTCAAGCGAAGGTAAAACTAGAACTAAGAAAGGCTGGGATACAGAGATAAATTGATATATTAAGTAACAGCAATGGACTGTTGCTGAAATCCTTGTTTTGGGAGTTCAGGCTATTCCTCTGTAACTTACAGAGCGTTTAATGTAAATTTTTTTTTGGTACTGTAATTAGCAATTGACTTTCGGGTTGACATAGTTTTCAAATGCCTGCACTCATTCCATTTAGTAAGTTTTAAGAGGAAAGATACTCTTAACTTCTTGTCTCACCTATCAGCTTTGAGAGAAAACTTTGGGGTATTTTTACTATTGTTATCGATACTGTTTGTTTATGAGCCACAATGCTGCTCATAATCATGTGGCATCAAAATACCCCAGCTTTTTGCTTCAGAGCTGTCTTCTCTGAGTAATCAAAGCTACAGATACTGAAACATTTTCTCATTGCAGAGAAAAAATGGAGATTTTCCTTTCTCATTTTTACCAGAGTCAGCAGAAGGGACCTAGCACACAAGGAGACAGTGAGCCAGAATCTCTTCTGTCCCTGGCTTGCTGGTAGCTGAGTCCAAACCTTGCTTATCACTGACGCATGAGTTGGAACCAATAAACAAACTCCTTCAGTCAGCACTGCAGGCTCAGTGTGCAGGGCTGGCAGATGTTTGGACTCAGAAGATGACAAGCACCCTTGATGTCCCAAGATACCGTTTGTAGATCAGGACCACACTTCCAAAATACTACCTTCCTGACAGAGGTTGGACAATATTTTTGCAGGAGCAGAGTCACAGCCGTTGTTCCCAGGGGCCACTCCATACTGAATTTGCAGAAAACATCTTCCAAACATGTTGATACTGCACCAGAGGCTAAGGCTGCAACCCTTCCCTGTTATCTCTAGTTTCAATGGTACATCTTTGCCAGTGGAACTTCAAGGTGCAGAATGAGAAGCCAGTGCTCCTGAGACATGGTTTCCTCTTTAGTACAATACTGTTCACCATGGAATATAACAAATCTCTTGCATTTTTTTATTTGAAAATTAGTTTATTTCTACTGAGTTCTCCCAGAGCTTCATGCCTCTCCCCCTCAGTGTGCACTCATCCTTTTGCTGAGCCAAGGACTGGATCTCCCTCTGCTGCTGCTCTGTATCAGCAGTGAGAGGACCTCAGGGTAGCTACCCTTGCTGCTTAGGTGAATTAATTAAGTGCTGCAACTGGGTGAAATAAGTCCTGCCTGGACAAGCACTTTTCTTGCAGCATAGATGGAAAGAGTTATGTACCCATTGCTGCTTGTCAGCATCCCATGGGAGCCACCCCACAGGTGCCTGGGGATCTTCTGCTCCTCTAGTTAGAATTTAGCTGTTACACCACAGAAAGCATCCCCTGAGGGCACAAGAGAACTTATGTGCCAGAAGGGGCAAGCTTAAACACATGGCTGGGATATTTTCCCAGCTGCTGCTTTAAACAGGGTATATGTAACTAGGTCACAAGGTGCTTTTTTTCAGCTTTAGTATATAAACCCTCTGGTAATAACTGCCTGTCCATACTAAGCACTGCCCAGCCATGGGCATGAAGTCCCAGCAAGAAGATCTTTTAAAGCTTCATTGCTTCTTTTCCTACCAACTTCTTTTCCTACTTTTTCCTTTGGTTTGGGGTGTCCCAGGAAATCTCTGCACATCAGAGTAGCAGCCAATTCCTTGCTTCTGTCAGCATGGTCTGGGGAAGCATGTGCAGGGTTGCACATACGGTCAACTCGCCTGTTCTCCTGCAGGGTTTAGCCTGGGATTTCCACCTGCCCCTGTCAAAAGACTTGGGGATGAATTTGTGAGTGCCAGAAAACTGAGGAGAAAAGGGTTTTTCCTCCTGCTGGACAGGCCATGAATATCTGTCACTGTTTCCACTGGCAGAGGCAGGGCAGCTACCAGGCAAGCAGCCTTCCAGAGCATAATGCCCCAGCCCTGATGGAGCTGGTGCGGGAGAAGGAGGAGAGGATCCTGGCCTTGGAAGCTGACATGACCAAGTGGGAGCAGAAGTACCTGGAGGAAAGTACGATCCGGCACTTTGCCATGAACGCTGCAGCCACAGCTGCAACAGAGAGGTAAGGTGACCTTGCTGCAAGCAGGCAGCTCTGTTCACCATGGAAGGCATGGCAAAATAATACAGAAGGGGTGTTTTCTTAAGGCTAGATGTTGCTTGCCTTTCCCTGCTGAGTTGGCCTACCAAGCTTAATGCACTTCTCCAGGATGTTGTGCCAGTGAAATAGAACAGTTGGTTGAGACAGGTTTTATCCTTCTGACCGAGTCCAGAAGTTTATCAGATGTAGGCATTAGATTGAAGCAATGGCCTCTGGCAGTCTCAAGGTTCCAAATTACACAGCACAGTAAGGCAGCTCCTCACAGTACCCCAGTGAAGTGAGCAGGGACTTGATAAATGGCTGCACCCATCCCATGGCCTGCAACAAGGTTATTTAACCTAGTTTTAAAAACCTCTAAGAAGGGAAATTTTGTTGCCTAAATCCCCTTTTTCACCACTTTATTAATCTTCAAACTAAAATGTTTTTTCTGGTAGCTAAGCTAAACTTCTTCACTGCAAATTACCTCCTTTGATTCTTGTCCTTCCCAGACATACGGGATGAACAGCAGATCACTGTTGATGTTCAAACAGCCTTGTAAATATCGGAAGACAGATACTCCCTATTGTATTTTCTCTGGTCTGAACTAGCTTCCTCCCCTCAGCCATTTCTAACATACCCCAGTGTAAACCCTTTCCTGTTCACATGGCATATGTCTGGACTGTCTCCAGTTTGTCTGTGTCAAAGCATGGTGGCCAACAGCACAAAAGGCAGTGACACTTCCCAGCAATCAGGAGGATCAGATAGTTAACTTCTCACCCCAGTTTCTTAGGAGCCAAATCCCCAGAAAACATCCTAAAATGCGTTTTGCCTTTGAAATGTGTTTAGGTGTGTGACTCAGGATGGACTTTCCTTTTGCATTCCAGTCTAGACAGCAATTCCTGTGCTGTTTTTCAGCTTCCAAGGTGTAGAGCTTTGTTACTGGCTCATGATGCAGTCTTGTTGACTTGGGATCTGATGAGTGGGTCCCTCTGATGTCTGACCCTGTCCTTCTGGATGGCTGTTAGCCCTGTATGGGTCACCCATGATTCCAGCATGCTCTCTGTTCCTTTAACCCAGTTAAATTAATAGCATTAATGACCCAGCCCAAGCCAAGAGTGGCCTGCAACAGGATGCCCTGATACCAGGTAGCTTGAGGGACAACCATCAACCATGGCTTGCTCTTTGAACATGGGTTTGAGGTTTTCTTTGCAAGTTTCAATCTCACTTTCGCACTGAGGGTGCAAAAGCCACCCTCACAGTCTCAGGAGCCTGACTGTCTGTGGTGGACCTCCTTGCCAGGGATGCCTCAGCCCCGAGCCACTCACACAACGGCAGCTACGGCGAGACGGCGCTGGAGGTGCGGGGCTGGCAGGAGGAGGAGGAGATCGTGCAGGCCAACCGCCGCTGCCAGGACATGGAGTACACGTAAGGGATGCCCTGTCACTCCTGCTTCTTGGGTGTTGGGTTCACATAAACCAGGATGCCTGGGTAGGATGGGCTTGGCTTCTTCACTTGGATTTAGTTTTGGTCTTCAGCATTCAAACTGGGATTAAAGAGGAGTTGTCATTAGATAACTTTCTCCCTACCTTCCTGTTAAGCCTTCTGTGGCAAACCCAACATTTTTACATAGCAGAGGTTGTTCCACTATTAAAAGTAGTCTGACATGTCAGGACACAAATTTGCAGACACTTTTATAAAAAATGTGTATTTGTTGCTTGCGGAAAATAACAGTGATTGTTTTTACTGGGTTTGGGTTTTGTTTTTCATTCACAGATGCAAGCTAATCCTGCTTCCAGGGAAGTAGTAGAGTTTTGCCTCTGCCTTCATAAATATAGATCAGCATCTTTTGTTTACATGCTAATTAAACATGTGATGATTAAAACTAATGCTTCCACTATTTACAAAATGCACCTGCATTGTATTATATATTGTATAGCACAGTCAGGCTAGTTATTTGACTGTCAATGTGTACAAGTTTTTGAAAAATACAGTTTTGTAGTTGTTCAGTATGATTTGGTGTTAATCATTCCTGGAAAAAAGTTCAGATAATCCCATTTTTTTAGTGATTTGAGAGTCTTCAGGGTCTGTGTGAGGGAAGTAGTGAGCATTGCTCAGCTGTGAACACCATGTGCTGATTGTTTTTGCAGCAGTGAGGGAGAAGGAAGAGTCCAGACCACCTCTCAGAGAAACCAAAAGGAACGTTTCTACTCACTTCATCAGGTCTTACTCCAGCTGACAGCAGACCTGAATCCTGGGGTTAACTCAGTCTGCCAAAGCATAGTTTCCAGATTTGGCCCCAGTGTATTACAGGGCTGAAAATTGCCTTTGTGTTTGTGTTGTAAAGGTTGCAACATGCAGCCTGGTCAGGATTCTGCCTACTGCTCTTGCTGGGTTAGTAAAGCCATAGCATAGATGGGTTCAGTTAACCTTGCAGAAAAGTTTTGGTTTAATAGCTAGAAATACTGTCTGTTTTGACGTGCATGGTTATCCTTGGAGGAGCTGCTGGGAGCTGTCTTGCCTAAGTACCCAAAACCAGAGAGGACAGAGCAGCAGGGCATCTGCCAGGGACCTCTCTGCTGTCTCCAGGTGTGGAGACCTGCCCACATGAATGTTTTTTCCATTCCTGTAAGCAGAGCATTCATATTTTGGCAGAATAAAGAATCTCCATGCCAAGATAATCGAGAAGGATGCCATGATCAAGGTCCTTCAGCAGCGCTCACGGAAGGACCCAGGGAAAGCTGACAGTGCCAGCCTGCGGCCGGCCCGGTCCGTGCCCTCCATTGCCGCTGCCACAGGCACGCATTCCCGCCAGACCTCGCTCACCAGCAACCAGATAGCTGAGGAGAGGAAGGAAGAAAAGCTCTGGAAGGGAAGCATAGGTGAGTTCAGCTTTTGCTTAAGCTTTGGTTCGTCCATCACTTCATCCTAATCCTTCTGCTTGAGCTCAGCAAAAGTGCCTTGGCACACATTGCCCTGACAGCTCATTTCCAGAGCAATTTCCATGGCAGAATGTGTGTCCTTGTACTTAACTCAAAAACCAGTCATTCTTTAACTTTGCCATTGTATCTTAATTACATTTTTTAACCATAATAAATCATTCTGCACTGATTATAGAAAGCCATAATTGAGGGAAGTCCTCCCAGATACAGGCACATAATGTTTGCAACTTTATGGGAGTAAATAACAAATTTGAGTTAGAAATAAAGCCTGGAGGAAGTTGATCAAGAGGGTGAGAATCCCTTTGGATAGGACAGCATGATGTGATATGTCAGATAAACGAGAAAATCAGTGCAGGACTGCCCGTTGTTTGGGGCCACATAGGATGGGGTGTGGAGGTGTGCAAGGCTGTTTTGGGAGTAAATGCCACTGGGATGGATGTGCAGATGGGGAGGCAGGGAGGGGGAACTGCTTTCAAAAAGCTGTTCTGTAGGAAAGTACCATATGGATGCCAGAAAAAGCATCATCAAGGGGAAAAGCTGAGCTGAACGAAATGAGCCATACCCAGCATCTGGGGCGGGATGGGTGACAGCACATACATTTGAGCCAGGATGTGACTGACCTCTGTGTGTTTTCAGGGCTGCTCTTGGGAAAGGAGCACCATGACCACCCATCAGGCCCCTCACTGCCTCCACCTCTGCCCTCCCTGTCCTGCATGCCCGTGCCGGTGCCGGCAGCGTCCCACGCCAAGACGGGCAGCAAAGACAGCAGCACCCAGACGGACAAAACCGCGGAGCTCTTCTGGCCCGCCACCGCCTCCTTCCCCGGCCGGGGCCGCCTGGGCACCACCCCATCACACAGCCCGGCCCCACGGCCCCTGGGGACACGAGCGGCCAGCGAGAAACTGGGTGAGCTCTGCCAGATCCCCCGTCAGGGCAAAATGTCAGCACCCCCCAGCAATCCCCAGGGCCACATCAGTATCTGTGGGGATAAAGTGTGGGTATGTGATGCAGCCACACTTTGTAAAAGTATGGTGGAGATTTTTTCTTCAGGGAAACTAAAATTGTAGAGAGAGAACTTTCTAAGGCTGCCCACAGTGGCTTTGTGCTTGGCAGCTTCTGTAAAGCTCCATTTGTCTGTGGCAGGCAGAATTTGCAATTATTCATGCTGCCAGTAAAATTGTAGAGTTTCACACCTTGAAAACCCTCCACACCTGCTCACATACTCAGACTTCTCTTTTTTTCCAACTGAAACCATGGTTAGTTAAAGCACCATTTTCTCCCTAATTTTTAAAGGAAAGCTGGGGGGAATAGTAAGGAGAAAGCAGAGATCTTTTTTTAGGGGGGATGAAAAAGTACAATTTTGGTTATTTTTGAAAGGTGGAAATTGCTGGTTTGCAGCCTTAGCAAAAGAGACATTTATTTTATGCACATTGTTTTGAAAAAGCCTGTTTCTTATACATTCATCTCCTCTCAAAAGCAAGTTTTCCCTCTAAAAACATGCTCTGTATCATTAAAAGGGCTGAATATCACAGAACTAGGTGGTCTTTAGCGTCCCTTCCAACCCAGACCATTTTATGATTTTAGCTAATGAGATTCTTCGGTCTGTATCACTTAAACATCATCTTAGTGCCTGTCCTCGCGGTCTGTGCACACCGACACACCTGCTGTCATTGTGCAGGGAATTCAGCATCACATGTTCTTAGTGTCCTGAACCAATTTGGCTTTCAGTATGTAGGATGTACAGAGAATATGTGCC
This sequence comes from Argya squamiceps, assembly GCA_037834095.1. Taxonomy (NCBI): domain Eukaryota; kingdom Metazoa; phylum Chordata; class Aves; order Passeriformes; family Leiothrichidae; genus Argya; species Argya squamiceps. The sequence continues at coordinate 37,363,750 of JBBMKD010000001.1, forward strand.
CCACCTTCAAGGAATGGGTTGATATTTGCTTTGAACAAATTCCTGTTGAATTTGGACCGAAGATCAACTTTCCCTTCTTTCCATTGCAGACAACTCCAGCCACGGGAAGCTGCCTGACAGCAAAGGCAGAGTGAGCAGCCTGCTCCACAAGCCTGAGTTTCCAGATACAGACATGATGGAAGTCCTCATCTGAGCAGAGGACAGCATCTCTGGGGTTTTGTGTGTGTACAGCCAGGCCCAAGACGGTCTTCAGTGTGCCAACCTTGAAAACTAACCCTGAGAGTCTGAAAAAGGACAAAGTTTATTCCCAAATTGAAGCTAGAGTCTGATATGTTGAGACTTTTCACCAGGCGAGAAGTCAAGAGCAGTGGAGTGATGAAATGGACGTCTGAGATTTTCTGAACAGAAAGGGTTGTTGAAAATGGAAAGTGGTGTGAGAAGGGGAGTGTTGAGGAAAAAGGAAACTGTGTTTTCTGGCATAAAGAGAAAGTAATGAAGTTACAGACTGGTTGCACACTGCTGTTTTCCTGCCTCTACAACCAGGACAGGGAGTGAAATCCTGTCTCTTTGGAGGCCAGAGAGAGTTTCTGAGTAATCCAGGAAAAACTTGCATCTTCCTCAATATCAATGCATTTCTCAAAGGTTTAGTCTCAAAAATTTCACTTTTTAATTTTTGTGAATAATTGGTCTGTAGACGTACATGGCAGGTTCTCGTAAGTCTTTGTTTGAAGTGGCATTGGTGTGGCTTTCCTGGGCAGGCCGGTCAGGTGCCGCTTTCCTGGCTGGACAAGTGTTTCTCTTGGAGCCGAATTTACAGTACAAATATTCATGTCTTGCAACCTCAGAGCTTGCTGAGACTTCTTTTTTTGATAGGAGCAGTTGTTGGCTGGAATTCTCCTGGTGAATGAATGTAGAAGGGGGAGGGGGGACCCTGCTGAAGCAAACCATGTTGTAACCATCAGAAAGTTGGGGGAGGATCCCAGCAGCTCCCTAAAGGGCTGTGCGTTGGGGGGAGCTGCATGGGTTTGTTTTTGGAGAAGTTAAGCTGGGTTTGCATGTGAGATCAGAAGATACCTGTTTCTGGGCACTGATTCATAGTATTGGAAGAATCAGTGAGTTTCTGGCAAGAACAAGATTCTTCCTTACTTTGAATTCTTATAGCCAAGTCCTACCTTCCTTGAGCATACAAACCTGCTGTTCAAACTGATGTGGGACTGGGCATTAAGGAGTGCAGGAGCAGGCTGGGAAGGGTTTAACTGCAAAGCAGTATGTGAGCATCATGTGTTTTCTGTGCTGAGCTGTGGTTTCTTTTCACCTTATTTTACCCAGGGTGGAACATTTCTTATTTTCAGCTTTTTCCCTGAATTCAGTAAAAGGCAGCCAACTCACCCGCTGTGTTACTTGTGGCTTTGTGCACTGCACATGCCGATGGGGAAATTTTCCTCTGTGAGGCATTTCTGTATTGGCTCTGCAGTTCCTGAGCCTTGTGGTGCACCATAGTGACTTTAAGGAGAGCTTGACTTTGGGAAAAAGAGCGATGGGATCTAATGTGAAGCTGCCTAGAGTGGAAAAGTAACGGGTGCTAAAAGTAATCGTGCACTCAGGACTGGCTCGAGGTCACCTCTTCCCGTAGGTGACAAATCAGAGCCCTTGGCTGCTGAGAACACCAGGCATTTTAAACTCTGCTTTCTCCAAAAATTGAAGTCCTTGTGAACCCAAAGCCTTCACAGGCCAGAGCCTTGTGTTCAATACTGCTTGGCTGATTCCTTTTTTTTGTTTCAAAGAACAAAATTGCAATGTTAAAGCTGTGCACTTATTTTTGCGTGTACCTAGAATTAGATGTATGTTGTTGTCACCCTCTTTCTGAGTTTTGCACTTGTTAAACAAAAGTATTGATAGGTAGGTTGTGCAGGAAGCAAACTGTGTTTCAAGTATTAGCAGCTTTGCATTGTGAAACCAAAGTTGTAAAACCCTTGGAAGATGTTATGCAGCTTAATATATGCCTTGTAAGATTTTTTTTTTCTCTAAAGTTAATTTAAATGTTGTAATTGTTTGCATAAAAGCCGGGACCGTGTGTAGCATCACCACTGACCCACTTTCTGGCCCTTCCTCAAGTGTCTAGGAATGGGGCAGGAGAAAGACAAATCAAGGGAATACAAGTAAAATGTTGTTGAATTTTTAATTGCATCACTTTTTATCCAAGGAATAAGGATACCCAGGTACTTGGAAATCCCTTAGCATTTTGTTACCAGCTGTAATATTTCTTTTGCTGAAACTCTTCAGTAAGTTGTGTGCAGGCAGACAGTGAGGCGTCCAGGAGAAACAGTGCTGGATCAGCATGGATCAGCTCTCAGTTGTGTTTGGTAGTGGTTCAGCTCCACTTCTCCAAGTCAGCTAGAGTACAGCACTCCTCCTTGGGGAGACCAGAGTCTCTGCAGTTTCTGCTGGCCAAAGCTGGCTTTACACTTGATGCTGCCCCAGATTCATGGTCGTATACAGGAAACTGTTAGAGACAATGTGTAGGCACCTCTCATTGTAGGCAACAGCTCAAATAAACCAACCATTCTCACCAATTGTGTTGAACTCAAGAGATGTTAGTTTTCCTGGAGGGAAAGTCTCGAGAACTGGTGTGTCTCCCTCCAGTCCATGCACTAGCAGGACTTGCATGGAGTACTACTGCCATATGTCAGCCCCGCTGAGCAGAGCAGCACAGCTCCATTTGTGCTGCCTTTCCCAGCTCTTTGAACTGTTTGGTGTTGTTGGGAAACTGTGCTGTAGCCATTCCAGGTGATGTCGGTGGTAACTAGTTGTAAAATACTGTTGTTTTTTATTGTTGTTGGTTGTATAGAGAAGTTTGTGTACAGTGTTGTACAGCTGGAGGGTTATTTGTACATAGGGGGGGAAATGAAGGACGTTATGTGTCACCCCCAGCAAATGTTGATATTGTTGGTCAGCCAAAGATTTCTTATTCTTTGCTGTTTAAATTTGTGCCTTACTATTGTAGATAATAAATGTATAAACGTGTTTATTTTCTCACTTTTCCAGTGTGAATACATTCAGTCCTCCAGAAGAAAAGACTTTAAAAAAATTCTTTAAGTTTTGTGAACGATGTGCTAAGACTAAGAGGGGATACCTCAGGGACTTTTAAGGTTGCATCTTCTCCATTTTTCACAGGTGTTAATGAAAGGCCTCACAGCAGGTGACACCAGCAGGTGTATGTGGGCATGAAATCAGTGGGTCTCCAAGGCAGAGGATCAAACTGGAAGCTTGCCCAAGCAAGAAGAGCATGATTTTAGTGATGATTTTGGTGAGATTTTTCATTGGAAAGAAATGAGAGGGGAAACTTAATGAGATACTTTGGTGAAGATATGAATATTTTTTAGCCCTGTGTTCCTGCTAAGTGTAGAACTCTCACTGATTTTTTTTTTTTTTTAATTTATTTCTGGAGGGTCTGGGTCTTCTTTGACAGATGTTGGATCATGTGAGTGAGGTACCTAAATATCTTTTATATCTAGATGTTCTTGAATTATATACTGTGCTCAGTAAAGACCATATCCCATTTCATGCTGTAGTGCTGGCAAGGGGAATGCTCCAGCCTGGTGGAAATATTGTTCCTATGTTTGTTTATGCAGTTGAAATAAATGGGGGGAAGGAAGCAAAAGTTAGCCAAGTGTCTGGCTTTGAGTTAGGGGTTGAGTTGCTCAGCAGGCTCTCACATGCTCTTGAAAGTGTCTGTTAAAAAATTCCTGAATCAGGTCCCAAGGAGCTGCAGGCATGAAAGGCATGAATGCTACTTAAGGCCTCTCTCTTCTGTGAGTTCTTTGCCTGTCCCAACCTTTTCTCCCCTGATCCTCACACATGTTGAAAAACCAACCTGTCCCGAGCAGGAGTGTGTCAGCAAAGATCCAGGGGGATTGCAGAAGCTTGAGGAGAAGTTTACTTGACCCAGATCCCAGCACTGTGTGTTCCCCATGCAAGCACAGGTCAGCCTGACCCATCTGATCACTCCATCTTCAAGACGTAGCGGCTGGTAGTATTTCTTATGCCAAGGACAAAAGTTTGGTGGTTGTTGAGGTTGTGGCTTTTTGACTTCCTTCAAGTCAAATTTGGCATGTATCTTGTTTTTCAAGGCCATGGAAGAAAAAAGTTTCATGAAAAGAAACGAACAGAGGCCAAACCAGTATTAGGATGGGACAAATCTCATGGCCAGCTGTGTTCAGGTATAACAAGGAGGGGGCTTATTTCATTTTTCAGTCGTGTCTTCACCACAGATGCTCCCGCCAAAAAAAAGAATGTCACTGTAACACTGTCTGCAGGTGAAATATATTTTGCATAATAATGTCAGAAATAAATATGCAGAGAAGCAGACTTCAAGAGTCAGTTTGTTTAAACATTAAAATCCATTATTCCAAAAGTAAGTAATAGACCTGCATCATGTAAAGAAAGAGCTCAGAAGAGCTAAAAATATTAACAAGATTGCCATTTAGAAGCATTTGAAAATCTAGTCCCATCCAAAATGACAAAACCTTTTCAGGATTCACTTGGATTCTGTGCACTGTGCAGCTATGGCATCTCTTCTGCCCTGGTTTGTTCCATGTTCAGGGCTTTCTCCTCCCAAAGTCTGAGAGGGGCAAATATACAAACAGCAGTGAAGTGCATTCTTGGGGGAAAGCTGCAATTTCCAACATCTTTAAATACCTTCTGGGTCTGGACTTAGAGTACACTGCAGTGAAACATGAGAAATTCACATCTCACTCCCTGGCAGGAAGGATGCTTGTTGTCAGGAGCCCCAGTCTGGGTCTGGATGCAGTCCAACAATCCTGGTCTGAGGCTGGTCTGAGCACCCTGCTGTGTTCCTCGACCACTCTGAGTCAGGTAAGTTGGCCTGAAGGTGGTAACCCCCCTCTCTGCAAACCAAAGCAAGTGGGGAAAACAGGGCACAGGAAAAATGTCCTCAGTGCAGTCCCACCTGAGAGAGGGGTAAAAACACAAGCAGCTTTCATCGTGCCCCTGTGATTAATGTTCATCCAGACCTTGAGCTGCGGTTTCGAAGCCTTGTAAAACCAAACGCGAGTGCCCGGCATTCCTGAGCTATAAAAGGCCCAGGAATTCATTGACTCGAGGTATGAAGACCACAAGCTATTTTCTTTCATACCGACCACTTCAGCTTTAGATGAACAAAATATCAGTGTGCATATTTTCCAGAGTAACCCTGTGCGGCCCTGCTGCACTCCAGGACTCAGTGCACTCCAGTCTGACACAAAGCAGGGCAGCAATTATGAGATGAAACCCAGGTCTGCGTTGGCTCCACATCCTGTGAGAGGCTGAAGACCTGCAGCAAAGTTTAGTGCTGAAAGAGAACTTTTTTTTCCCCCAGTACCACCTGATGAGGCAGCGATGGAGCTTTTGGCAAGCTGAAAGTTGGAGGAGGGCAGTGCCACCACCTCTCTGGAGGTCACACTCACACCTGACCATTGTGGTGGCTTCTCCAGCTGCTTGGTGGACTCTGACTCCTTGTTCATGGCACCCCTGGTGTCTGTGTTCCCTGGGAGCACCCTCAGTCCCCTGCAGAGGCAGGGTGGACAGCCAGTGACCCTCCAGGCATGTGAAGCTTCCTTCAAGACAGCTGGGCTCAGAATGAGAACAGGGGACTGTGATGGCAGCTGACATCCCTCCGCCAGTCCCTGGTTTGGGCCTTGATCAGCCCAGGTAGGAAAAATCCTGCTGGGATGAAGCTCCAGGAGGGGGAAAGGTGTTGTAAGGTGTGAGGAGATGGAGGTCCTCTTGCTTGGCCAGTTACTTGGTAATTTTAAAGTCATTTTTAAGATGACCCTTTCTGGTAGGCTTGCTATTAAAACTGCAATTTGGTGTGCAAAGAAATTGCTGCTTGGTGTAAATCCCATCTGAATTCATAGAAGGAACCTTAAAGACCAACACCTCTACCCTGGGCAGTGACACCTTCCATGAGACCAAGACCAACACCTCTACCCTGGGCAGTGACACCTTCCATGAGACCAAGTTGCTCAAAGCCCCGTCCAACCTGATCTTGAAGGTTTCCAGGAATAGGGCATCCACAACTTCTCTGGGCAGCCTGTGCCAGTATCTCACCACCCTCATAGTGCAGAATTTCTTCCCTATGTCCAGTCTGAACTTTTCCTCTTTAAAGCTGTTACCCCTTGTCCCATTGCTACATGCCCTTGGAAAAACTCCCTCTTCTGGCTTTGTTTTGTAGCACCCCTCTTGTAGCTCTGGCTTTCATCTTAGTGCCCATCCTACCCTGCTTCTCTGCTGCACCCTCTCCCCCTGCTGCCTCCAACATCTTTTTCCAGCTCAGTCATGCCAGAAACAGGCAGTGAAAGCCCAGGCAGTCAGGTTCTCATGTGCCACCAGTTTTACTGTGCAGTTTTAAGACTGAACAGCTTGAGAGGAAGGGGCTACTCTCATCTAGGTGCTTGTACAGTGCCTGGCACAGTGGGGGCATGTGTGGTAGCCCAAAATCATACTCTCAAGCTGTATATAAGGGTATTTGTTGGTGATGATGATGATTATCTGCGTGCCAGCTCTGTGCACCTCTGCTTTTAAAATTAAATCATTGTACGCATTCCTCAAGCCTAAATCTGGTGCACAGGTCAGAGCCCTTTCACTTAAGGTGTTAAATAATGCCTTATCCCCACCACAGGGCTTTTTTTAGATGGCTGAGCCTTTCTTTTCAGATGCCATGAGTGCCTTATCGTGTTACCCAGATTGGCTGTGTGTGCTGGCTCTTCTGCCTGAAGGGCTCTGAAGCCTCACCCGACCCCGAATAGGACTGCACCACCAGCCTACATCACCCCTGTCCCCATCCACCACTACCAGCTCCCCTGTGCTGTTCTCCAGCAGCCATGGGGCAACTCCAAGGTGTTGGCCCCTGTGCCCAGACAGCGTGGGAACCACTCCCTCTGCTGGCTCATCCTGCCTGCTCTTACCTGGCGCTGAAACTGGGAAGGCTCTGGGATGGGGGTTTTGGTCTGAAGGGTGAGTCCAGCGTGTAATGATGATGCTAATACTGTATTATAGTTCCAGTAATTATAGCAGCAGCAGTAGTAGATGAAGAGAGAGAGCAAGTGGAATAAGACTGACAGACTAGGAAGAACCTGATCTAGTTCAGATGGCTGCTGTCATTGCATGGGGGTTGGACTAGATGGCCTTCAAAAGTCCATTGCAATCCAAACCATCCTATGATAAGGCTATAAATAAAAAATAAGTATAGGAATCAGAATAAGAAAATAAGAAGGATAGGAATAAGTAGAATAAAAATTTGGTTCATTACAGGGAACAAGAAAATTAGGAAGAGAAGGAGAAAAAGAAATCTGGTTACCTCTTGTGGCAGAAGAAAGTTTGAGTATGAAGAATTTGATTCTAGACTGAGCTAGACATTCCTGCTAAAGGAAATTTTTTCTGTTTTCCCCCAGTGACCTCTGGCTGTGGCCAGGTCTGTTCAAATGTAGGATTTTCCAGGTAAAAAAGCTTGATCTAAGCACAGGGCTTTGAGCTTGCAGCGAGAAAATGGGATTGTGTGTTCATGGGAACTGGGTCTGCATTTGAAAACTAGTTTATTACATAGCCCCTGGGTGTGAAATTCCTGTGTGCATCATCATCCAGTTGAACTATTCAGACCCAAACCAGCTACCACAGACCAGGTTCATTTCAGTTTTAGAGAGGAATTTCATACACCCCTTTAGAGCAAATATTTCCCAGCACTCGACAGCCTTCATCCCACACAGGTCAGCTTTCTCCTTGGATTTTTCCCGTGTGAAAAATGTGCTTGAGGTTCTAGATAGAAGAGACTTTTCTGAATGCAGGAGCTGGCCCTTAGCCCTCTGGAGACAGGAATGCCATTTCAAGGGCCCCTTCAGGAGCAGCTCCAGAGCTGCACTGTGCTAGGCATTTGGTGGGGCATGCCCTGGAGGCCCTGGCAGCCCTGTGTTATCATCATATGCAAAAATATTACCATCATATGCTGGATGCAAAAGCCATGACCCATGGCTTGTCCTTCCTGATCCCAGCAGAGCTGGCACAGTGCTGCAGCCCTGGACTGCTTGGGCCCTGGTCAGCAGCTGGGAATCTCTTTGGCAATCTCCTCCTCACCCTACCAGCTCCATGTGTCCCTTGTGGGGGACCATCGGGAGAGTACTGTGGAGTCTGCACCCATCACTAAAGCAGTTTATGTGGACTGTCTTGGTGGATGCTGGATGTGTCAAAGTTTGCCCTTAGCAGAGCACCACAGAAAGAGGGAGAATTGTCAAGAACAATTCATCACTGTGCATTGTTTGTTGGGTGGTGTGGGATGTCAGAGGGCAGATATATTGTGGCCCTGCCATGATCCTCTTGGCCTGCATTTTCTAGGCCCAGTATCAGTGGAGCTCTAGGCTCTTTTCCTCTCTCAACCCTAACAGGAAGCCTAATGCTGTTTTGTTGCTGGGCCTGAGGTCCCCATCACCATGGGTGGTCCAGATTTGAAAGATGCAGAAGCAGCAACGTTGGGGCCCTGCCGGGATCACCTTGGCAGGACTTTTCCAGGTTTCCTGGACCTGTAGGCTCTTTTAGTCTCTCAACCCTAAACCTAAGCCCAAGCCTAACCCTAATGGCAGCTTGGCACTGTGGCAGAGGTGCTCATTGCCATAGGTGTACAGATTAGAAAGTGTTGAGCTGGCAATGTAGCACCCTGCCCTGATGCCCTTGCACTGCCTTTTCCAGTGCCAGTGTCCCTGGAGCTGCAGGCTCTGCAGCAATCTGAGCCCTAACCCAAACCCAAATGGCAGCTTATTGCTGCTGAGAGATCCACATCACCATGGCTGGATTCAAAAAGTGTGGAGTGAGCAAGCTGGGTACCCTGCCATGACAAAAATCCTTCATTTCATGAAAGTAAACAAAATCTTGAGATTTCAATGAAAATTATTTCATGATTTTGCTTCATTTTGATGCACTTCCTTTCTTTCAATTCTATTTCATTGTTTTCACTTAATTCCTTCATGAAAATTCTTCATTTCTTGAAATGATTTAATTGAACTCTCAAAATTTCACTTCATGAAATAAATGAAATGAGGAATCAAGAAATGAAGTGAAACGAACAGACAGCAAAGGAAATAAAATGCCACAAAATGAAATTGAAAAAGTATATTCTGGCCTACTGAATGCTGGATGAAAAAACCCCAAAAGGACCAAGCCCTGGACTCACTCTCCCATTTCCAGAAGCTGGTTTTGCTGAAGACCCAGTGCTTGTCCCACTGCATCCTTCACGCTCCCACTCCACTGTCCCCATACTTCCTCTGTTTCTGCTGCATTGGCCAAGAAAATTTGTGGGGAGTTTTCAGCTTCCTGACAAATCTCTTTTCTTAGGAAGAGCAGCTTCTGGGTTAGTTCATAATGATGCCATTCAGCATCAAACTACCCCTCCTGTACCTAGCTTGCCACCTTGGATTTAGAGCTAGTATTCTCAAACACTCAGTTATTTGCTGTCCCTGCAGCTAGCAGGGGCAGCTCATCCTACCAGACTCCCTGCAGGAAAACACATAGCTGACTCTCAGGATGTCCACAATATTAAAAAACTCCTTTGGTTTATTGCTATTTTCACTCTAGAAATTGTATTTCACAAAAAAAAAAAAAAGAAAAAAAAAGAATTCCAGGTATTTAGAAACATCTTGGTCTCGCTCTCCCATTTACAACAGCAAGGACCAAGACAAATTCCATCAAAACCAGCAGTATTAACACTGGGATAAACACAGAGCCGTGCCACAGGATGGCTTAATCCTTAATCACAGGATTAACATCTCAGAGCACTGGTTTTTTGAGCATTCTAGGACAGAAATCAGAGCTTTAAAATCTTCCAGCTCCCTTTCAGATGGCTCTTAACTGGCCACAATCTCAGAGGTTGCGCAGCAGTTTCCCGCAGACACTGAGTGCTTTGGAAAGCCTGCTGACAGCCCCCCGGACTGCTGTCAAAAGAGCAGCTACCTGTGCTGAGAGTCTGAAACTCATTCTTTGGGGCAGCTGAGACAAGTGCTGCTGAGCCCTGGAGAGCAGACAAATGACTCCACCTAGTCCCACTTAGTGAGTTATCACCTCGTTGTCTGAAGCACAAAGGAAGAGTTCCTTTCTGTCCATGTTACTCTGCTCATGTTTCCTGCTTATCCATCACACTCCTTCCATTCTATTCCATATAGATCTCGAGATCTATTCCCTTTACTTAATTTCACCATTTTATTATCTTTTTTCCTTAATTTTCTGCATCTGCTAGTTCTGCATTGTGTTTCCCTCCAGCTGAGTGCAGACCAAACACCCTCCAGGTCTTCTGTGAAATCCCTCCTCACATTCCCTTGTACCAAGGCACTTTGTGGCATCTCTTCATTTTCTTGCAACACACTCACTTCAGTCCTCAGATCTGATACTCTTGGCAAGGAGTATTTATTGGGGGGGAAAAAAGGGATGGAATTAAATAACAAACCCACTCCAAACCAGCAACTGCTGAACAGGAGCCAGCAAGGCTACGGCAGTAAGGAAGGGAAAAGCTTTACCCATACAGGCTCCCATTTGCAATCAGCAATTGCAAGTAGCTTTCTATTAAAAGAAATAGTAAAACCACAAATGTTTCTGATACGTATCACTGCTAGTTGATGAAAAATACTGACTTTGAAAATGAGGAATTTTAATGAAATCTTTATGCCAAAGGCATGCTCACTCTGGAGGCAGACATGCTCATGCTCTGCAGCTAGAGCTGAGCTAAGAGGCATCTCAGCAGCCAAAGGCGTGTCCCAAACTCCATCCTCCTGCAGGAGTCTGATCTGGGAAGTGTGAACTTACCCAAGTGACCAATGCTGAGCACTTCTCCTGCTACCCCCTGCCTTGAGAAACATTAACTCAGGTCCTCTGCATCTCTCTCGTGACCACCTTATGCTCTAAGGTGGGTCCTTGCCTTGGTCCAAGTGGTTCAGCACCACAAGGGTAAAGGAACACTCACTTCCATCAGGAACAGAGCTGGGCAGAGCTGGGATGCCAGCACCCTCTTCTCTCCTCAGATCCACGGCTGGGACTGGAAGAGTTTACATGCCTGGGCCTCTCTTGTAAATCCACAAAAGCTGAAACAGAGCCAAAACCTGAACCCTGCTTTCCTCCCACCTCAGAGCAGGGCTGAAATCATTGCTTCATCCCTTTGCTTCATGCCCAACTCCATGAATATAATAAGTTCTGCAACACAAGTCCATCAAGAGAAATAAAATCCAGGCCACCATCTTGGCTGCAAATAGACTCCAGAGCCCTGATTACCATCCCTTGCTCCAACACCCACATAACACCATCTGGCTTTTATTCTTTACTGGAACAAATGGTAGAAAGAGATATTACATAAAGAAGGACTTTTATTTGATTTTTATGTTTTTTTAATTATTTGGCTCTAGAATTGTCTGAAATTATTCCTTCTCTCACTTGAAGAGAGGATGCATTGAAGAGAGAATATACATTTTTAAAAGCTAGTGCTTGAAAAGCAAGCATAAATTAAAATATGAGGTGAGCATAAACCAGCTAGAGATTTCAACATCTATGAATAATTTCTAGAGCTCTCAGAAAACATGATTTATTGTTGTTACCATCCGCTTATCTGTGCTCCAAGTGAAATGAATCAGCCCTCAAAGTTTCGAACTGCAAAGGAGTTCCAATGAAGTCTTACTTTCTAAAATAAATCACAATGCTGCACTACCCAAAACAAGTCTTGCAGTGAGAAATGTGATTAATCCATCTATTGATAGGAGGAGTTGGTTTAACACAGTCCTTTCAGAGGTGCAAGTGACAGTTCTCATCACCAGAAGAAAGCAAGCCAACAGGACCCCAACTTCTTCCACTCTGTGTTTGGTGTGGACAACCTTGGTTGCTGCCTGGTTTCACCTCCAATCCCAACCTCCCATCTGCCACCAACCTCAGCTGGGCAACCCCAAAAGAAAGAGACCAACCACAAGGGACCCCATCTTGGAAGATGGGATCTAACTGGCAGATGTATCCTTCACACTCATCCAACTCAAATTCACAGCTTGCTCTCTCAGCACAGGAAAAATAACCATTTTTCACTGGAGGAAGCCCAACTCCTGGAAATCCCATCCACTAGAAACAACTCAGAAAAAACAGAAACAGCCCAATTTCTTAACAGGAGTATTTCTGAGACAAGACCTGGTTGGAGTGGCAGATTTGTAGTAACACAGATACCAAGGAGAGAAGAGCTTAATACTCAGCATCCAAATACAACTTTTTGTAGGACTGAACACCCTGTTTTCATTCTGCCCTTCACCCTGACTTCTGAGCATTTAAGCTCTTCAGAATACAGCCTGCTTTACGGCCTCTGTTTCCATAAAACTTACCATAACAGCTGCCCATTGTGGTCTTTCAAAAGATATTCTACTATACAATTTATTTTCTCTATGCAGATGAAACTGACTTCAACAGAGGGCAATCAGACTTCTCTGTTCCATTCTTTCACCTCCTGAACAGTGCTTCTTCCCTCTACTTCAGAATGCATTTCTTAGGCTTGGTGGCAAACTGGGATTTGGATTAGGAGACATAATTTGTTTAGATCTACATGACCCTTTCTTCTCACTAGAGCTGCACTAGGCACATTAGAATTCCAAGCAATTTTGTGCTTGTTTTTTCTTTGTTTGGCTTTGGTTTTTGATGAAATCTTCCCACTTGAAATGACAAGTTTTGATAAAATCAGTGACATGAAGGTTCTGGTCAAGCTACTGGTTGGATGCTACAAAGGGGAAAGAAAAACATAGTACACAACCCTTTGGTATATTCCAACTCTGAACTAAAGCAATTTAATTTAAAAACTAGACAAAGTCACTATTTAATTTTCAATCTTACTTCCTCACCAAACACAATATTAGGGTCATTCTTGAGTTACATCTCATGATACACCCACCTATGCCAAGAAAACAGTCAAATCTGAAATATAGAAAAGCCAACCTGTCTGACCTCAGCCCAAGGAGGAAAGGAGCACAATGGTAAAACCTACCTGTGATTGAACAGCATAAGAATTCTATTTGGTTTTGGTTGGTTATTTTAATTTTAAATTTAGTTCAGATGAGTGACTGGGGCATGAATGGAAACATTACTCTTCTTTCTGCTTATCCACAATTCAAAAAGAGAGTTCAGAGAAGCCTTTCTTAGGAAACATGAATTTTCCAAATGTGCCCATTTATGCCCTGCTTGCACTGTATCTTGGGGGACATAAAGTGTGGCAGCGAGGCTGTACTTGCTTCTATCACTAGAAATGACATGTCAATCTGCCTTGGTAAGGAAAATATAGCTGAACTCACAACAAAACTCACAAGATGACTTTTTTCCCTGGAAGAAGCTTCCCAAAATTTTTCTTCTAAACAGGCATGACAAAATTAGACAGGGAGTTTTGTTTTTGAATAACAACTAATTAAACTTCCTGCTAGAAGCTGACAGGAGATGGAATGAGGACTTCCATGTATGGAAACATTTCTGTGGGTATTTCATTTCCCTCCTCCTGAATCTGTATTGCAGAGCACTATGCCATGAGAAAGAAAGATCAGAGAAGTGCCTACGTGTGATTCTGACTTTCCTTAAAAAAAAAAAAAAAAAGCTTCAGACTCCAACTAGCCCTGGCTGCAGAATAAATAAACACTTGAGTCTGAAGCACTTTCTGAGCATCAGCACATCCCTTCAAGGCTTCAAATCCTAGATTTCTTTGAAGTGAAGCACTCAAGGGCAACATCCCCCATGCATTTGATGCTTTGACCTTGTGTTCAGTTCTCTCCTCCAGCATGAAAGACTTTTAGGTATTTGTAGTTGTAGAGAGAAATTTCAGCACCTCAGTGGGAATTGATACCTGCCTGGCTGAAAGGAGACACTGGGCTGTCACCACAGCAGCACCAGCTGCACTGCCCATGAGCCACTCCAAGGGAAGCAGAGGAAGTACCAGGTCACCCCTGCCCCAGGATTTTACTTCAAACAAAGTACAAGAGAACAGAGAAACTGGAACTCACCCAAAGAGGTTTGTTTGATAGAGTTTTTTCAAAAAAAGAACTCTTTCCAGGCATTCACAGGATGCCTACCTGGTACCTATAACAATAGGAAATCCTGAAGAATGCAGGTGGCAATCTTGCTGGTTGCAAGAGGAAGCCTGTAAGATTCAGCCATCTACTTGGGAAGACAAATAGATGCTAAACATTTTAGAACCCTGTATACACAGCACAATTATTTCCAGCTGCAGGACTATCATTAGACTTTATTCCTCATACAATTAATCCCTTCAGAATTATAAAACATACTCCAAGAAACATTTGAAAGATGAAGCTTTGCAAAAAAAAAAAAAAAAGTGGAAGTTTAACTGTTAGCCCCTATGAAAAATAGATCCAAGTTTTCAGTTGCAATGCTACTCCAAAGGTAGCCATAAACAATGGGGAAACTGTTTATAGAGCAGATAGGCTTTGTCTATACCTACCAGTTACAGTGAGTTCAGGTGTTGCTTACAAAAACACAGGATTAAACAATCTTGATTGCTATGAACTGCAAAATAATGCCTTCCTTGAAATGCTGAACATTAACTTTCTTCCACTTCCCCTCTTGGAACAAATTGCCTTTGCCACGTCCACTGTCTTTGTTGAAAGCTATTTGTCATACTGAACAGGGGTTCCTCAAAAAAAAACTCTGCTGAGAGTAGAGGTGTAGAATGTCAATCTGATTTTTTTTAAGAAGTTACGGTCACAATGCAGTTTTACAAAAACAAATGACCTGCTTATTTTTCCCAGATGCGTGCAAGAAGCACAGCAGAAAAATTAAGCACCAACACTGAAAGCACTTCCCTGACAAAAAAAATCAGAGCACTTCAGATTTTCCAGTACTAGTAAAGAAAGTTCAGTAATTAATGATACAAAACCCACCAAAGGTAAGATTTGAGGTTCCTTAATTATCATATTGTGTTGGTGTATTGCTGAGTCCTCAGACTGCGGGGTCAGCTTACACTCCAGGGGGCTAAAATACAAAAGCTTTGACGGGGAACATCAGAGATAGGATCTGCAAATTCTGTGGTGGAGCTGAAGAACAATGTCAACAAAAAACCTCAAATGAAGCTGCAGCCTGGAGCTCCTCAGTCCCTACAGGTCTTTCCCCAGAACCTGCGAGGGTGGGAGCTACTGGGGAGAAATAGCACAGCTATGCGCTGTGCCTAAATTTAAGGAAGGGATGCTCCTGCAGATGTGCAGAACAGCTGCCTGCATGCCTGTGGGAAACCTCATTCAACCCCAGCCATCTGACTCCTCTGAAGTATTATTTTTTCCAAGAAAAGTTACGTGACTTCAGGAACACAAATGATGGTCACTCTGCACTTGAGATTTTCCATGAGGGCATAGAACTGGCGCTCCATCTACGTCTCCCCCATCCAATAGGATTCTACGCTCGCTCACTTTGGCACAGCAGTTACATTTTGGAATACTGCAAGACCGATGTATTTTTTGTTGTTGCCATAACAACTGTACTGCTGGGTTGGACCTAAAGCAGCAGCTGGCTTCTCCACTGAGAGGCCCTGACAAGTACAGCCTTTAACTTTTTTTTCCCCTGCCTTCTAAACATGTTACATATATACCAAGATTTTAGTCACTTTATTTTAAGAGAATTACAAATGGCACCCATTTTTCTGCTTCCCAAGAATCATTTCCACCACGAGGCAGGCAGCAGAAATAACACAAACACATATTCCTCCAGCAGCTCACATGACCCTAAGCATGCTGAAAATCTTGTTTCCAAGTAAAGGTGGGTATGAGCTGCTGGCATTAGTACACTATGCATAGCTTAGTGAAAGCTGGCAAATACAGCCAAAGCTAAGAAAAGCTTTTACAGGATACCAGTCATGCCAAACAAAAATCTGAAACGTTGTGCTCTACATTTACTCTCTTAAAAATAAAATCAAGTAAGTTTTCAAATTAAGAACTTGAAAATAATACTAAGAAACAGGATCTGTGAGAACAAACTCGATTGAGTATAACACAGGCAAGAAAAAGGGCAAGAATTTTACATAAGTGCATCTGAGTTCTGCCACTGTCACCTCCTAGGCAGGGAGGTAACTAACCCATTTTGAAAATGTTATGTTCCTATCCAGTGCATCACTTGGCCAAAATTTCAAATGCAACTGAGATGACAGGGGAATAAAAAAAAAGTAAACTCTTCACATTTCAGCTTTTTTTGTACTCATTCATATTTTATACTGCCCTAAGTGTTAACATGGACGTTAGTAGAGCAAACAAAGTGTACTATGGTATCTTGGGATCACTTGTTTGATAAAAACACTTGCAAGTTTCTGACAATTCTATTATTAACACTAAAGGACACACACACAGACTGCAAAAAAACCTAAAAATGAAGACTAAGTTTCTAACTAGCTTTTAAGAGGAAGTCCAGTTTGCTACAGAAAGTATAGTTCTTTTCAGTTCACACTGCTTACTGTATTTAACTCTTCCTCACCTTTGATTAATACTGACATCTATCTAAGTTGTGTAAGTTACAAACCACCATCACTACAAACACAGGGCATTTTGGAAAGCAATTTAAATGGTCAGCAGTATTTATTGCAAATCAGCACCTCTCTTTTACCATTTACAAGGTGGACAGTGAAAATAAACACGTATGAAGAAAAATAACACTCATGAGACACAAACCAGTTTAATTAAAAATGTAAAGGAAAACAATATGCAGGAATAAAAACTCCAGATACATAGCACTTATTAATTATGAAGCTGCTGCTGATCTTGGAAAAGCATTTGAGAATCCATGACCAAACATTCAGCCTTAAATTCTGAGGGAAAGGGAGGGAACGGCCATGACCTACCAAGTCCTTCCGCGGTACCGCACATAAAGCTGCACTACTTGATGTATTTTTCCATGAACTTTTTGTGAAACTCTGATCGTAGAGTATCATTGACAAATCTTTTGTCCTTTTTTGTTTCATCTATCCCCTTGGCACAGTTCTTGAAGACAACATCATCATCCCACCTGAAAACAAAGAAGTTTTTAATTTCAGTAAGCCTGCATGAAAATTAGGTGCAATAAGCAAAAACATATTTTGACCCTCTTACAGAAAAACTAGTCATTAGGATTAGATTTTAGTATTTAGGAAAAAGATGATCTATTTTTCTACCCCAAGCTATCTCCTACACACTTGTGACAAGATCTGAGGAAGGAAATAGAAACCAGCAACAGTGATAACTTTTTCTGACTCTGAACAGTGAGAGTCAGCAAGGGGATGGGTGCCACTGAACAGACTGCACAGTACCTCCTTTTCACTTTGAAGTTGGCCTGAGGCTGTGCTGGCCCAGTGAGGTTCAGCAGTGGGTTACCACTCAGGATGTTCTCCATCCGAATTCTTTCTTCTTCAGCCTTTTGCTCTTGTTCCTGAGAACCAGAAATGGATATATTACTTTTCTAGGCCACTTTTCTCCTCTAATGTAATCTCCTATAATGTAGAGATACACAATATTAAGCTTTGAATACTCACACAGATGGAGCTTTAATTCTTAGCTCAGACTTTTCAATGTGTTTGGCACTTGCATATGAGGAGAATAAGGATAGAAGCAGAGACACTCTAGAGAGCTTAACTTTGCTAATAAACTGTCAAACTAGCAATGCTCATACCAGTTCTACTAAGCTCTGATGTGCCATCAAATATTCAGGTGAATTCTAGCTTTACCTTATACATATTATATTAAAAATTGTGTACACATTAAAAGATTTTCTTTATCCTCATCAGAAAAGACAGTACACCATACAATATTCACTAGATAGAAGAAACCATACAGCATGTTGAAACGTCTCTATTTTCAGCAGCTGTTTGGGTTTTACAACTACAACTTCCCTAGGGACCAATTAAAAAGAATATTGAGAATCCCACAGTGAAATGAACAGAGGATGTCATAAGACTATTTAAGAGTTTCAATATTAAGAAGCAGACAAATTTTCTTGTCCTTGTACTGTCAAATGCATATAACTCAGCCTAAGTGAAGCAATGCACTACAAGCAACACAAAGTAATTTCACTGCCCACACTTCCAAGGTCTATTAGCACATCTTAGTGACTTAAATGTTCACAGACTTCAAAATTAATGTTTTATATTCATTTCACAATTTTTCCACAAGCTTTCACAAATACTGCAGGGAGTGTTCTTTGATGAAAGAACTAGTAGGAAAAAAAAAGTAATTGTTTTAGGATGACTAAGTAAGTTTCCTAGTCTGAAGTATGGTCTGAAGACACTCTGGTTAAAAAATGAATTGAAGCCTCATTAGCACTGCAGGAGAATCAAACCATGGCTTTTAAAAATGATATGAACTAAAAACAAAGAGATCATGAGATCATGGTTTTTCCTCAAGCTGGGAAAAAAAAAGGCAGAAAATTAATTGCTGAGGACTTCTACAGGACCCCAAGAGAGGAAGCAGTTTCCTTGCTGCTGGAGTTTATAAGGTTTAAATGCTAAACTTGATGCTGATGCTAGGCAGACTTCTCTAGCTTCAAACATTTTATCAATACTAAGTTATCTATCACTACTTACAATTTACAATATTTTTCCATTAAATTGATCAGCTATGTGAAATTTTGGATGGGCTCCCTATCCTTGGAAGTATTTAGGGCCAGGGTTGATGGAGCTCTGTGCAACCTGGTCTAGTGGAAGGTGTCCCTGCCCACAGCAAGGGGGTTGGAAGTAAATAACCTTTAAGGTCCCTTCTAACCTAAACCACTCTGTGATTCTATGACATTTTCTTTTAAAATACCTCAGCTTTCTGAAGAACATGGATTTAATGTACACACAAATACCAGAGGATGCAGATCACTGGTAAAGATTTTACTTTTCAAAATCTATCCAAGTTTTAGTTAAGGAAAAAAACCCTACCATTACACTGCTTCTCACAAATAGAATGTAGAACCAGCTGCAATTAATTGCCAGTGGGATGGGAAAAGCTCCCCAAAAGGGCACATTGCTCAAAACCAAGGCACAGTTTCAGGACAAGCCCTGTGATGCCCTTATTAAAATATTTGCCTCGGAAAAACTTGCTCTTTTCTGCTACTGTATCCATGGAGCTTTAACACAAACCACAACAATTAGAAGTTATTTACACAAATCAACTAAGGTTATGAATTTTCAAACAGCTCTAAATCTAACATTTGCAGTCCAACTTCTGTTATTATCACCCCAGTAAGCATGGAAACACTGAGAACAAAAATATTTTATGTGGAATAGCAATTTCCTCCCATATCAGAAATATAAACTCAAATTATACTTTCCTCTGTGGATCAGAGACAAGAAATGCATGCAGCTGCTTCTGCACAGAATGCCAACCTTTGATTTACCATCTTCCTTCCTCATAACACGGAATAGCAAAGAGCCATGAAATCCAATTTACTGCAGTCTGCAGTTGCCAGGTGTTCCCACAGAAGTCCAGCAGCCTCAGATTATAGTACAGCACATGCATGCAGAGCACTGCTTTAAAACCAAGCAAAATCTTGGATACTGGAGCAAGCAAAAACCCAGTACTGATCTTCAGGTACTTTCCAGGAGGTGATCAGATACTGGTTATGACCATTAGCAAATTTACAGCTGGATGCAAGCATGTGAAGTTTTCTCTGTGTTGTCCAAAATGAGGTGGGCTCTGCACCATTAACTTTAATCTCCTGTGCTCCATTAAAATTGAGGCTTTGAAAACACAACAGGCCTGGGAAAAACACTGAGAGCAAATGAGAAGGCTACAAACCAAAAATTACTAATCACAAGAAGGTAGCACTACTTAAGACTATTGTAAAAAATTAATAGTCTGTTGAAAAATGGTTCTGTGGAGAGAACTTCCTCCAAGTTCATATATGCAAACAGAGGCAGCAGTTTCTCATTTTAGAGCTGGATTCCAGGTGAACTCTTCTGAAGGTAGCAGGTAGAGCATGATGGCACAGTCTCATCCTCAAATTTCTTAAGACATCAACTTCAGCCATGATCCAAAGTTACTGAAGCTGTGCATCACACATTATGTTACCTGAGGCAGACATTACTGTTTGGTTTGGGTTTCTGTGATGCATGAAAATGCATCCACACACCACTGACATACAAAGAACTACAATGTACTCCACATATGATGTTTTTTTAGTGGTCAAAAATTGACTGGAGTCAGCCAGCAACTTTCCAGGAGGAATTGCAGTTCCTCTTCCCTCCCTTTCCACATTTCAGATTTAGTATCATCAGTTCCTACAAAGCTGCTTCCAGCACCCCCCACCATTCATGAAGACAAGCAAAAAGCACTCAGTCATTTGAATGGCAAATATTCAGAATCACTAGAGAAAGATAAAGCCAATATTAAGAATCATAAAAAAATATGCATACAGTACTCCAATGTACTTCCTACACACAGATCAACATTTTAATTTTCTATACTACTATTTTTAAAAGGCATGTTACACACCATCCTAACTTTTATTGGCTTTGACTTAACCCATATAATATCCTTCAGCCTCAATCAGCCTGACATAGCTCAATTTCTGATAACAAAGAAAAGCATTAAGTGATAAAATGTGGTGATAAAAAAATCAAAGCTGAAATAACATGTTTAAGAAGTGTTATACTACAAGCACTAGTGCAAGACTCAAAGAGGGATTTAGCTCTGGGTTAAGACACCAAGAGCTGGAAATGGTCCCACAGGCACCTGAGCTCGGCAGAGATCTAGAGGATACAAGAGGGAGCCAAGACAGCTTCTGTACTCACACTAAATTATGACACAGGAGACCAACCACACTCCAGGCTCTACTGGCTGCATCTCCACTGCCATCGCCCTGCAGCCCAGGATACACAACCTGTACACTGGCCTCAACAACTTGGCATTTCAGGCTCAGCTGAACTCTGTCCACAGCTGATTGTTGCTTGCAAAAAAATTACATTGCAGAGGACTGGAAAAGTGGCAGATAAACTAAATGGTAGAGGCAATCTTGGGAATTTCTTTCCTTGGCATATCTGTTTCTGACTGCAAAGAAAAACATTGTTACCATGTTTATTTTGAGCTTAGCTCCTACCCTTAGCACAGAGCAAGATTACTTTTACAGAAAGTGCTGAAATTCCCCAAATGACTCCATTGTATTAATTATCCTACTCAGTTTTTATAGATGCTGAGCAGCTGAAAGAAAATCTAAAACACCCACATTTCATCGAAAGCTGAAAAAAAGTTTAAAAATTGCAAAACTTGATTTAAATGACAATTTTTGAATGACAAACTATGACAGCACTGCCTTTTGCAGCAGGAATGAAATTCAAGAATGCACAGATCCACCCCAGTTATCTGATCCTGTGCAAGTTACTAACCCTGTGCAACACAGAGATACAAATAATTCATTGAAACTTCACAAACGAAGAGCACCAAGTAATCACAACAGCAGCGTCCACATGCAGCTTTGTTGTGATTTTGTCCACAAGGAAAGGGATGCTATCATTAGTTCCTGGAAAGGGTTAAGTGTTCCTGGCATGTTTCAAACACTGAATGAAGAAACATACTCTGCCATCTGCTTTTGCCTCTTTACTGAAATTTTCTTAATCACTGGTTTGATCTTCTAGTATCAGTCAGACCCTTAGGATTTAAGTGAAAAAGTCAATATCTATCAAGACTCATTTTCTGATGTTTTATTTGAAAGCCTGTGACATGGCTAAAACAGGGGGCAGAGCTAAGATTTACTCTAATCACTGGTAAAATAATATATTCAGTTATAGAGAAACTTGGTGAAATAAAACTGTTATGAAAACAAATTGAAAACTTTAAGTCTGCTCTCAGCTAAGCAAAAAATGACTGGACATTAAAACAGGTTTGCCAGAACTGCACACAAACATTCAGCTGCTCACTGGTTTGAAGTTTCTTCTTAATTATTGCAATTTACTTTCTAAGGAAGCACTTGAAAACTGAAAAACAAGAGCATTGTAAAGCTTGATTTAGAATATTGAAATATTTCCTGAAACTTATCCATGAATGGTTAACACAGACACCGATTTAGTGCTTGTACACTGTTATACAGACCTAGAAATATTCCACAGAAATGGCTTTCAAAACTAGAATTTCCTGGTCAGCTTAGTTTCTACTAGAACCAAAATGAGATTACAATTGTAGAGGAAATGTCAGAAGGACTCCCATGCTCCAAGAATTTTTTAAAAACGTTCATAGTATTTATTTAACTATTCTACATGACTTCAGGGAACTTAAGCATTTTGAGAAGACAATAAGCTTTGAGAAGAACTGTTTATTTGGCAAACTATTAGAACCTCTTAATATTAATATTGTCAAAATTAGATTTAGAGAATTTCTATGGAAATTGGTGTCACCCACAAGGGAAGTTAACAGAGAACAGGATGCCCCGTAAAAAGCAGACTCTCATATTTTGTTTTTAACTGCTGTTTCACCACAGATGCATTTGGAAAGAAGCCATTCTCCTTTAATGGCAATAATGGACACCAAAGTGATGAGTGAAAACTACTAACAAAAATATAGTTTCCTCTAAATGAAGTCTCAGAAGTAATTGGACTAGCATTTCAATAAATGAAAATAACTCAAGTATCACGGAAAATCTACATTTGGCACAGGTTTGGGTTATATTACAGTAGTTTACCCACTTAATCTTGTTAAGACCCTGGGATCTACCAAGAGGATGACAAGAGACATATTAATCTGCCTGAATAACAATGGGGTTTGAGAATGATGATCAGGGTGAAGGGAGACCAGTCCAGTGCAGCACTGGGCATTACAGACCCTGCTGCTGGAGTAAGGAGAGCATCCATGAAGGTAACACATTATACCTGTAAGAGACAGCAAAATGAAACAAGTGCTATCCCAAATACTTCATGGCTTTTAGCACCCTCTAGTGACAAAACTAGAATTTTATGGAGATTATGAAGTTCATACTTTCCATACATGATAAAAGAAGCAGGGACTTGGTCATCTGAGTTGCAATTTACTAACCATTATTTTCCTAATGCAAGTTTTCTACATTGAAATGTGGCAAGTTATGCTGTTATACTGTTTAATCTTGATGCATAATTTCAACTATCAAGCAAAATGGAAAAATCCACACAGACCTAAACTTTCCTTTTAAGCACTGTGCAAGGACAGTTGAGGTCAAAATCTTTCCTACACATGGCTACACTTAATTTGTAGTTTAGTACATTTCACATAGGAATACATGGTCGACTTGTTGACAGTGTTTTTAAGAAATGTTCACCATGCTGTTACTGCAAAAGACAATTTCATTGCTTCATGATGTGCCTCAAATGCTTGGATAAAGAGACAAGAGATGCTTCCAGACATCCTTTAATGCAGAAGACCTCTCACAGGCCAGATGGGCAATCAAGTAGCAACAGTCTCCTACAGCACAATTTCTGCAATGAAGCAGAATGGCACAGCTTTTAGCCTTACATACTACTTAAGTGCAAAACTGCAGACCTCACTGGTTTTGCAGCCTTGTTGATTCTAAAGGTAATTTTTTATATTGTTAGGCAAGAACAGGCTTGCTGTTCTAGCCTAACTACAATGCTGCCAAGAGCAGTTAAAACATAATCCTCTCCTAGCTGTTCCTAGTGTCTGCTGGAAGCCCAGCCCTGTTCACTGCCAGCTAAGCATTCATGAGAAACACTCAGCTATGAATGTGTATGTTAAGCTACAGGAAAGGTTACAAATAGTTCAGAGGTACTAAAGTATTACATTGTCAGAGCAGCCTTTGATTAGCCTCCTGATCAGCATATAATGTGTTTATTTAGCACGTTCTAAAAAAATACCTCAGATTAGTTTATACACAGGTGACAGGTGGCTTGGTTTTCTGACAGACTTTTTGTTTGGTTTGGGATTTTTATTTCGTTTTACACTAATGGAGAGTATACTTACAAAACCACACAAAACTACTCCAGATGAAGGAACCAATGTTTCACAAAAGCACTAAAATTATTTAAGCCCTCGTCAAAAAGAGAAAGCACTTGGTAAAAGCAGATGAGGGAATGCTGCACATACCCACTACTTGTGTTGCACCACCAGAGGAGAGTGTTTCAGCAGTGCAGATGAAATACCTGGACTCTCAACTCTGTAGTAATACAACGTTAGAACCAGTACCCAACACAAACCTAAACCCTGGGGAGTTTGACAACACAAACAGCTCCCAGAAACCAGTCCAAACTCCCAGTCCCTAGAAGTCCAATCAATAGTTAGGAATTTTTCTAATGCACTCCATCCCAACAATCTCTCTTACACCAAGGACATAACAGCACCACCAGCATAGGATTTAATCCCACTCACAGGCAAACATCTGTAACTACAGTGACTTTCCTCCCCTTTAAAGGACAGAACACGCTGTTTCTGTCTGTAGAGAGAGAGATTATAGAGAGGTATGAAAGCTACATGTGAATTGAGTTTCCCAGTTGTGAAAAGACTGCTGCATTGTTATTTGGTTTTGCAGAGACATTTTTCAAATGAATTTGCCTGTGTATAATCACATGAAAATAGTTCTGGTCTTACAGTTCAAACTGGTGCTCCTTGCAACACAGCACCAAAGCTGTGAAAGGACAACTACTGTATAAAACCTGCAGCCACAAGAAGCAGCCCCAAAAAGCACACATCTTTATTTCATAAATAAAATTAATATTTATTGTAAAAGCTAGTTAAACTAAATTACACTGGATTGCATGCAGCTCACTAATGCCACTATAGACTTTGATATGATAGCTGAGTGCAGGGGATCTGAACATGAAATCAAGATTATCTTGACTCACTGCTCATACAAAGTGCAGGAAAAGTGAACAAAATGTTTCAGTGAGTAAAACACTCAGTATGCCTCACAAAGAAAATAATTCTTAATAATTATTAGATAGCAGAACAAATCCATCATACCTGAGAGGAGGTTTGAACAGCACTTTGTTTTCCAGTCCTCATTTATCCCAGGTACTTAAGGCACACTGGTTTTAATAGATACCAGTTCAAAAAAAAAAAACAGGTGTTTTTTAATGTGTGAGGTTTTACCTTTCGAGCTTGTTCTTCAGCTCGTTCTTTCTTGATTTTTTCCAGTTCAGCCAGAAGAGCTGCAGTGTCATCATCATCACTGTCTTCCAAGTCCTCATCTTCATCATCTTCCTAATGGTAACAAATGGAAGGCAAGAATCAGCCTGTTCATTTATAATTTAATAAAAAACAACCCTACACTGCCCAGCTAAGGCTACAATTTGCTGCTGGCTGATTTCTGAAGTACTTGGGTAGCAACAAATACAATACAAATAGGGGTTTTGCTCTTTTATAGGAAAGTAAAGAGAAAAATGTGCTTGTGTTTTTGGGATGTCTGCAATTAAAAATGTGATGTAACTGACAGACTCTAGAGAATGGCTGTGCCCAAATCACCCCCAATCACTGTGATACAAATCATTCTGTGTGCCTGATTACTCAGTCCAGTACTGCTGGGACCAAATATCACAGGATTAAAAAACCCAGAGCTTATTGTCATGCCTTTGACCTCACTCCTAGATGTCAGCAATAAGATGCACAGTCAAAGGCAAGCATTTGTTGCTCATGCAGACAGTCATTTGCAGGTATCAACAGTTCTACCCTTGGGGAATTCTTACTAAGCCAGTGGTAATTCCCCATACTGTAAGTGGTATTTTCAGTTTCCTAGATTTTTTGTGCTTTCCAAGAATACCATTACAGCATGGACCAGAATCCTCTGAACCACTCTGGAGTTTCACCACAGTACAGAAGCTGTAAAAGGAAAATATGTTGGAACCACTCTGAAATCTTTAGGCAGCCTAGAAGATACTGCATTAACAGCAAATCCTTAAGGCAGGTAATGAAAGGAAAGAAGACACAAAAGAAGATACATACATCAGTAAGAGGATCATCTGCATCAAGATTTGCTGCAGGAATCTGGTCTAGCCGAGGCTTCTTAGACACAGAAGATGACGTTGTATGTTCTGTGGTGTAAGAGTTAAAAGAAAAAGTGTCTAAGTCACTTCATTTAACAGCATCTTATGTCAGAAAGCAAAACTCCTCACAATTTGTCTTGCATTACAATAAGAGAAACAAGCTTATTATGCTGACTTTTCCCTCACTTCTCAATCTTAATGCCCATGTTAATTCCTCCCCCGTAGGAAGCCTCAAGAGCAGCAATAACATCCCAAACTTACAGTTTGGCCTCCAGAAGTTTTTTGAAGTCATTATTATTTCAAGCAGATAAAACCCAGAAAAAAACAGATGTGGAGAAATATTCTTATTCTATAAATCCAACTGGAGGGCTCCCATTTAGGATGATCCCAAAGCATTACTGTTGGCTAGTTTGGTCCAAACCACATCTACTTTCTTCTGTTAATTTGAAAGCCATGCAATAGCTTCACACCTAAACCTTAAGTATGAGAAGTTGTACTTCAATACTAAACCCAAGTATTTCTCAAAAAGCTCTTTGATTTTGTTACTACTTCACCATATCTGAAAAGAATAACATACTTTCAAACACATTTATTGTTACACTGGTGCTGTAACAGCAGAATGTAACAGTGTTTCTTCCTGTCTTTCTGGTGGCAAGTACAAAAAAAAGCCCTTTATTAGCTGCACACACTTGTTGCCAATTCATTACAATTACACTGTACCAGCTGGGCATGCTTTTCTATTGCCTGGCCTAGATTTCTGCTAGCATGAAGCCAGAATGAGAGCCAGTGGACACTCCCTTGCCGGTCAACAGTTCTGAACTATCAGGCCAATACCCTAAATTCTGCTCTCATGACATGCTGTCTGCAACTGCAAACTTCTAACATCCCCAAATTTCATGCA
The DNA here is from genome assembly GCA_037834095.1 of Argya squamiceps. Classification (NCBI taxonomy): domain Eukaryota; kingdom Metazoa; phylum Chordata; class Aves; order Passeriformes; family Leiothrichidae; genus Argya; species Argya squamiceps. Next base: position 37,390,593 of record JBBMKD010000001.1, read on the forward strand.
AGAGCAACGTTTCACAAAGGTGTTAAGTTTTTGTTTCCTGTTTTTTTACCTCTGGTTGGTCTGTCTCTGTTCTTTTCTCTTGCAGCAACTCGTTCTCTCTCCTCCAGCTCCCGTCTGAAGTCGCGGTTACGCACCTCTTCAGGAGCATCCTGGGTGGTCTGCCTGGAACAGCAAATGGGGAAAAAGCCTCAAGTGTGACAGTCTGCAGCTGGGGACACTCGTGTCATGGAGGCCAGTAAATCCTGGGGTGAACAGGTAAGGACAGGGAACAAGAACTGGGTTCCATGTTAACCTGTGTTTATTCTCTTTTCAGCAGAGCCCTCCTGTGTACGTATGGATTGCACACACAGACCTGCCATTCCACACACTCGTGCTCCTTCTGGTGGCTCCTGAATGAATAAAAAGATCCTACTTAAATTCCTACAAAACAGGATGGGGACATCTGTCTGGATTTCACTATGTTGAAATATTCTGTTCTCCAGCAGTCCAACCCCAGTGTCCTAGCAGACATCCACAAACATCATGGTCACCTTTCTTCATTGTTTTACCACCCAAAGTTGCTGCTGCAAACTCAATCTTTAAGGCTTAGAGACAAGACCAAGACTGGAACATCCTTTTCATAAACCTTTTCTTCTCCATGAGCCCAAACCATGACTAATAATAAAAAAAGTTGGGAGGACAGGCAAAACACCTTGTAAATGAAATACCTGGTCATCCCTCTTTTATGTAACAACATACTGGCAAAAAGCAATGAACTACATATATCTGAGCCACATTAAGTTCCAGCTAAAGGCTGCTGAAATTTTTGTGGATATCTTGAAAAGAACTAGTGAATAAAAAGAAGCAGCAATTGCTTTCACCTCTCTGTGAGCCCAGTGCTGGAAGTAAGAGTGCCTGGAAGAAACCCAGACTTGAGCCATTACAAACACATTGTGTGCACAGCCTGTCTTTATGATGAAGCATTTTATTTGCTTTTGTAACTAAAAACCTGAATTTGGAATCCTTGTTAGACCAGCAAAATCTCCCCAAACCCTGTGCCACGCAAACAAACATGAGTGGGATCGAAACACTGGGCTTTTCCTGCAGTGATGCAGTCCTGGCAATTTAACAAAGACAACTTTTTATTAGGTATTTGGGAAGAAGAACAGAAGACACTTGATGCTCCCTCTATCTCTCCCTCTTACACAAAAGGAGAGATTTGTTAAAACATACATTGTATATTCCCACATACACCTGTCCCCACAGACTTCTTCCAAAGCGACAGACTGCTGTTCCAAAGCCCACCTTTTTTACAAAACAAACCACCAGCAATTTTCCCTGTAACAGCAAAATGCATTTGACAGCACTTTTCATGTTTGATGTTCTCCAAAACACTCAGCTCTCTTATGAGTAAATATTCTTAAAAAGCAAAGGGGCAGGAGGGAAGAGGTGACAGGGTAAATATCTACACAAAAAAGTGTAAAAGTAAGACCTTATCAGTAATTTCACTGTAAGAGTAACATCGATTAGATAAAAGGAGCGTTTTTAGATTGATGCATTTAATTTAAATTCTACCATACTGACACCAGATTTTATTTACTCTTTCAGAAAGATAAAAATTTAGCATGCATTTCAAACCTAAGAAAATATTTCTAAGACCACATTATCTTTCTCACTGGTTAAAGAAATTTCTTCTCCCATGACCTGCATAAACCACCTGCAGCTGAACATCAGTTGCAGTTTAACATCAGCTCTTCCAGCACATCCCACTGCCTGAGTGCTATTCCATGGCTCCCCTGCCTCCTCCTAATGCCCTGACCAAGTGGTCCTTTGCCAAAAACACGATGTGGTTTTCCTGCTTTTAGGATGTGCTCAACTTCACTTGTCTCATCCCATCTTGCTCTGCAAGTGACAGTACTCCCTGTGGCTCAGCCCCAATGCCAACTTACTTTCCCCTTCACTGCCCAAGATGTTCAGTCTCCAATGCTCATCTTCTGATAATTCATGTGCATAAACAGCAACAAATTATTACTAGAATTAAACCTCCCCAAATCACCTGCAATGCAAAAGAGCTCCTAGCTCTGCTTTTGAGACCTTCACTTTAAGCCCAGTTGCTCAGCACTGCTGCACAATCTCTGGACCTTGCTCAGTGCTGAACACATCAACATGTATTGAGAAAATTGTGGAGTACCAGTCATAACAAAACAGTGATTCCCAGCCTGCTTTGCCATGACACTCAAAAAATGATACTAACCTGTATTTGATTTTAGTATGAGAAGGAAGATCTCTGCTAGAATATTGTTTGGATAGCTGGCTTAAGTCTCCTTCACCTTTTCCTCTTCCTCCTCTTGCAGGTTCAAACGTTGGCCTCGCTGCTGTCGTCATCTTCACTCCTACAGAATCAAGGGGTAAAACAAGTTGTCACTCCAACTTACAGTGTAAGACACTCATCAGGAGCTACTTTGCTCCTGGAACTGTAGAAGCAGAGACAAGTCCCACTGCAGTATACCAGCTGTCACTCAGCTCAGGATCCTCAAAATTTAAGTAGTGTTTTATCGACAGAACTTATGCAGTTTTCAAAGTAGAGTCTTTTCCAATATGCTTGAAAGATGATACATGGACTCTAACTTAAATATGAGGCTATGCTTGTAAAGTAAGTATGATCAGCCAGGAACTGATCTCCCATCCTTAAAGCAAGCAGTACAGTCTTGTAACTAAACTCTTTCGCCTCCTGAAAAACTGCAGTGAAAGATGACTGCCCAATGGGATGACCCTTCATTATTCCCCAGACCACTGCCCGGTACCACCACCAGCAGAGACCACAGCGTGCCCAGGGTGGTGCTGATCATCAACCACTGATGAACATCAGGCAGCATAAAAAAAGTGCAAGGAAAAAAGCTTGGATAAATGGAGAAGTTGTCACCAGCTCTCCCCTAGAAACTGCAGGAACTCAGCATGTCCAAAAACCAAACTAGCAGATGCCCAGATTTTTCTACTCTCAGTTCCTCTGTGCATAAGAGTGGAACAGGCTACCACCAGGCTCAGCCACAAAGACACCCTGTGAGCACACCCTGCTCAACACTGCCTGACAGGACCTGCAGACCCTGCACACCCAAACCACTGGGCCAGCCAAGAGTCTGAGATGGTTAACCAGTGCCAGAAAACACTGTGTGAACAGCCACCAGCACAGGAGGGAACAGCACGAAGCTGAGTCAGGGGAGGTTTGGGTTGGACATCAGAAAAAGGTTCCTCACCCAGAGGGTGTTTGGGCACTGAACAGGCTCCCCAGGGCAGTGGTCACAGCACCAGCCTGACAGAGTTAAGAAGCATTTGGACAATGCTCTCAGGCACATGGTGTGACTCTTGGGGTGCAGGGCCAGGAGCTGGACTTCATGATCCTTGTGTGTCCCTTCCAGTTCACGATATTCTGGAATTTTGTGACCTTAAATCTACTATCTGAAATGAGTCTCATCCCTGCTTCAGCAAGGCACACATATCCATTAGTCACAGCCTAAAGATATTTAGGACAGGAGAGAGAGACCTGCAGAGACACATAAAGGTATCAGTCCTACCAGCCAGAAGGTTGAATATTGAAAGGTGACAAGAGAACTTATTAAAAATATTAAAAAGCAAAATAAAAACACATGACATCATTTCATATAGCTTTGTACATACACAAACAAAAGTTATTTATGCTCTGCTTATTTTGTTAGTTTGTCACTTTGAATGAGAGCACAAAATACCCAACTTCAGCATCAAAGTGGTAATATAATGTGTGGCTCAAAGTAGCATCCCATCAGGCAGAACAGTGACTGCCACTGAACTACAACTCAAAAAATAAAATTAACAGAGGAAAACACCTCTAAAAAGTGAGACCATAACTAGGCTTGGCTTGTTAATCAAGGACAGCTGACACTTTTCAGTGATGCTGTACAAGTCAGCTGAAGCTCAGTGAGCCATCTTAGCTCTCTTGGCACACATTCTGCCAGACCCGTGATCCAAGAAAGTCACTTGTTCCCTTTACTTATCTGTGCTAATTATATGTAACAGAGGGATCCATGAAATCAGGGGAAGAACAAGACCTGGTGGGGCTGCAGTGGTTTCAGGAAGCATTAATAAATTGTCTGGAAAGCATTCCTGCTTCTCTTAGGTTACAGAATTAATCAAGTTGTTAAAGACCTCTGAGACTGTTCAGTCCAACCTGTGACTAAATATAACCTTGTCAACTAGACCAGGGAACTAAGTGCCAAAATCCAGTCTTTCCTTAAACACCTCGAGGGACAGTGACTCCAGTTTCTCCTTGGGCAGCTCATTCCAATATCTCATCACCCTTTCGCTGAAGACATTCTTCCTAATGTCCAACCTAAACCCTCACCGGCACAACTCCAGGTCACCTCCTCTTGTCCTGGGAAAAGAGCCCAACACCCAAATGGCTCCAAACTCCTTTCAGGCAGTTGTAGAAAGCGATAAGATTCCCCTGAGCCTCCTCTTCTCCAGGCTGAACAGCCCCAGCCGCCTCAGCCGCTCCTCACAGGACTAAGCCAGTCTGTATTCAGCTTGGCCTTCAAGAACCCAGACCCAACCTGAAACCTCTCCGGTGTCAGAAATACCTGAAGAAGCCTCTTTAGCGCTACCAGGAGTTATCGGCCAAGCGGGAGTGACCGAGCTCGGCCTGCAGCTGAATTGCCTTGGCCTCGCCAAGGGGCGATCCGAATGCCAGCGTCAGGCCCGGCCGCAGCCCGCCCCCTCGCCGCGCCCGCCTCTTCCCCCGACACCTCCTGCCCCAGAGCCGCCTCTCCGCCTTCAGGGCCCTCCCGCAGCCTCCCTGCCGCCTTCCCGGGCACTCACAGCGCGGCCTCCTCCGCCCTGCGCAGCCGGGCCCTACGCCGCCACCATAGTTCCGCCAGGCACCCACAATGCACCGCGGTGGGCCATAGACACTGGGCACTGACCATAGAGAGGGCGCGAGCGCCTCCGCCATGATGTGCCGGGGCAGGAGCGCGGGCAGGAGCGCGGGCGGGAGCGGGGGGTGCCTCGGTAGCGATGGCGGGGGCAGGGCGGGGAGGGACGGGGTTAAAGAGGAAGGCAGAGAGGGTTGGGAGCCTGGGAGAGATAATAGGAGAGGATAGAAACAATGGCAGGCGGAGGAAAAGGAGTACCTTAGGCATTCTCTTTATTCGGGGTGGGGCGTGTATTAGGAACATCACCCCGACTGTAGGGTAGCAACTGAGGTCTGAATTGTCCCTGCCCTCCTTGCAAAGAAGTCCTTTACATGGTGAAGATGTTTATACAGTAGATTTAGATTGACTA